>VWZP01007761.1:0-20332 GCA_013396995.1 Dicaeum eximium | reverse complement strand
TTTTTTTTTTTTTTGAGGTGGAAAAATCACTTTCTAAACTTATCAAACAGTGCTGGTAGGTTTGCCAGAAGGAAGACAGCTCTACAGCTCTCACTACTTAGCATGGGTTAAGGTTTGGTAGTCTTAAAAATGCCTCAGCAAAAGACAGTGCAGTACAGAAACGTATTTAAAAATAGTCTCAACAGTTGTTAAAAGGGATTAAGCAATGTTTTTTCCCTGTATCAGCAAACGCAGCAGTGCAGACTAAGTAAAAGGGTAACTCTGGGAATGAGGAAATACTGTCTTATCTAATTTACTGCAGCCTGAGGTGAAACATTAACTCGGCTCTGAGCTCTGATGGGGTGTAAATAGCATGAACAAAACCACTGCTGCACTTGCTTTTGAGGGCATGAACTCAGAGGTCTTCAAAGCTGTGAATGGTATCACAAACGGCACCTTTCATTTTACTGAAGCATTCACTGAAATATTTTCCTTCGGAGTAGATTGTTTTGAACACTGTGGAAATAAGGAAAAGGAGAGAATTTTATGACAGAAATTTCCCAAAATACTGTGAAAATATTTTAAAGGGATAAAACCAAATCACTGCAGACTTACCTTCAGGTTTGCCTCTCAAAGGACAGAAAAAGTCTTTACATTTCCCCACAGTTCAGTAGGTGCTACCTGCAGGGATCCCTGTCCTCTGTGTGTGAGGAGCTGGAGTCAGCCCCCCACAGGCTCTGGGCTGGAGCCAGATTGATGCTCTTTGGGCATCTAGGATAGAGCAGGTTTCAGGCCTGTTGGTGTTCAGGCCTCTCCTCAGGGTAATCCTTGATCTTGACATGTCTGCTTGGGAATGCACGCACCAATCAAAAAGGAATCCATAAAAATGGAGGAAAAGATCTGATATTTTCCCTCATGATTATTTAATTTATGTTTGTTATAGTATAAAGCTCCACCAGACCTGGCACAAATAAAATAACCAAAAATCATGGAAACATTTGTAAGCCAATGGAGAATGTGCCCTTGGGTATAAGACTGATCTGACAGGAAGAAAATGTCAGGTGTCCTTAAAGGCCTTGTAGCCTATTTATTGCTATATCTGCGGTCACGCCACATCATCACACATCCCTGAGGAAGCTTTGTGGCATCTGAAAAAGTACTGACCAGTATGTCCCCACCATGGGGACCAGCAGTGCCCTGGCAGAGCCTTGGTACAATTATCACAGGGAATTTGTGTATGCCAGGGCCATATCTCTGCCTGCCAGTGAACTGGGAGATTGGAACAAGAAGGAATAAAGCTGATGTGCAGTTCTGGCCTTGTTATCAGACGGAATGAATAGCTCATGCAATTATTTATAGTTTGCCTCTGTGCCACATGCAGGCAGTGAGCACTCACATAACAATGGCTGAAGGGAGAAGCTGCAGCCCTCCAAAACTGCCGTGCAGGTTTGGTTTCAGCCTGGCAACCCTGGTGATTTGTGCTCTCATCCAGAGCTGCTGGGCTGTGCCACACAGTGGAAGGACAAGTGACAGCAGTGTCCCCAGCTGTCCCCGTGGCTCAGATGCCACCATGGCTGGGGACAACTAGGTCTCTGCAAGTCTCATCCAATGAACACGCTTTGGGAAAATTGAGGCCCACTTTGGGAACACTGCACTCCTTCCTGTGATGTCCTGAAAAGTACAATCTTGAGACACACACCTAATGCCACATCATGTTTGCAAGGGAAAATGTAAGTCTAATAAAGATTAATTCGATGGGACTTACCACCACGTTTTTTTCTAGTTGCATTTGATTAAATTTTGAGGAGTTCTGAGCAAATCCACAGCCTTTTGTTTTCCATTTGCCAGGCAGGGACTATCCAGGGCATCCCCAGCACCTGCTCTACAGCAGCAAACCACTTTCACTGGAGACTCCTGTCCTAGTATTCCAAACCGTTTGATCCCCAAATGTCCTCTAACAGCCTGTATAGCCTGTGACAACAGAACCTGCACAATGTGTGACATTATCCTTATGCTCTATACAGCCACACACATCCGTACATCCATACACATCTGTACACATCCGTACACATCTGTACACATCCGTTCATCCATACACCTCTGTACATCCATACACATATATACACAACCGTACACATCTGTACATCCATACACATCTGTACACATCCATACACATCTGTACACCCATGCACATCTGTACACATCCATACACATCCACACCCATCTGTACACATCCGTACATCCATACACTTCCACACGCATCCACACACATCCGTATACATCTGTACATCCATACACACCTGTACACATCTGTGCCCATCCATAGGTTCCACACACGGTGACAACACTGGCTGTTTTGCCCCGCTCCATGCAGGGAGTAGGGAGCACTTGGAGGTGACTTGAGCCATGGGGTGGGTACAGCCTATTCCATATGGAAGCCTCAGACCATTTGCTTGTTCCCATAGCAGTATCCCAATATCTGAGTGCCAGCTGTCCCCTGGGTTAATTCCCAACTCTGCATGTGTGGTGGGTGGAAGCCAAGGGCTTGAGAGCTGCAGTGCTGCCCCTCATTGGAAACAAGGAAGAAACTTGCAGAGCCAGGGACTAGGTGCCCACAGAGCAGAACACAGAATACCTGGAAAGCACAACCACAGAAGACCAGTGAAACACTACTATTGCCCCTTCTTTGCCAAGTGAAAAAAATCCCCAAAAGTCCCAGGACAAGGAACAGGTTTGACCAGCTTTGTCACATTTTTGTGTTCTCTCTACTAACACAGACCCACGCAGGGTTTTGTCTATCCCTTCCAGACTGTATCAGTGCCATGATACACCTCTGGCTCTTTTCCCAGGGCAACTTCTGCTCACTGCTGTAGACTTTCTCCAAACCCCTACAATAAGGCACCTCCTCACTCCATAGGCTCATCCTTGGAGGAAAGGCATGGCTAATGCACAGGGACTCATCCAGTCTGTGAAACACTACTTAGTTCCCAGCTGTCAAAGTTTCCTCGCCAGTTCTCTGGCTCCATTCAGCTCCTCCAGGAACAGGCAGCTCCTCCAGACCTTGCTGGAGCTCTGGGGACACAGGAGCTGGCCAGGTGCTCTCATAGTGTCAGCACAGAGCTCCCCAGGTACTGCAAATTCATACCAAACCCAGAGTAAAGCTGCAGTAAAGGAACAGGATGCCTTAAACGTGACTTTTATTGTATCTAAAATTACCTGCAGGTCTCTGCAATGTCACACCCATTTCTGCAGTAATGTCTCAAGTGTGCTCTGTCTGTGCTGAGCAGGGCTGCTCAAGCCCTGGAATATCCTCTTCACAAGGTGGAACATGATTTCTGTTCTATATGGGGATTAATGTGCCCTCAGAAAAGGGAATTTTTAAGTTCTGAAATTCTCCTTTTGGACACTTTGAAGCTGCTGAAATCTACACCATATATTCCCATTTTTTATTTATGACATGCACTAAATATTCACTGCTAGAATAGGACAGAAACTAAAACCTTCAATATTCTGTTAATGTTATTTCATTGGTGAAATCACTACAAAGTATTGCTGGGATAAAAATCTCTTACCTTCCTTGCCTTTCAAAGCATCTCATTTGTTTGTGCATAGCTCCATCATTTGAATACCAAAGGAACAAAAAAAAAATTCAGAAACTTGTTTGTAGCAGATGTTCTTTGAGATTTAAGCATTATGATATCACAGCTTAGTGTAAAATAAAATAAGGCAAATAAAGTGAGGTAAATTTTTAAAAGTCTGAAACAAAAATTGAGAACAATTTAGAAGTCTTTTTGCAACTCAGTTTGTCATACATATATATCAGTTTTTCCAAAAAGTTTTCCTCATTATCAGTTACAGCACAGACAGTGTGCCTCCCACTAGTGCAATGCTCACCCACCACAATGGGTATTATTCTTCTAACTTGTAACTGGTTGGTGACAAATGCTTTTCCGTAACAGCTTGTGCTGTGTGAAGGAAACAAGGCTTTGGTGCTTCTTTGTGTTCTGAGTTCTCTAAAATTTAGAAGATTTATTCAGACAGAAAACATTGTGCTGACATTTATCTTCGTGTGTATTTATGCTATTATATATTTTCAATTTATATCAATTTATAAGGAAATCAATAAGATAATTAGAACAGAAAGGCTGGATCAGTTTCTGTGAAAATGCCAACAAATTCAATTTACCCATAGGATTGTAAAATCAACCTTGAATTTTTTTTAAATCAACATTTTTCAATAACTTACTATTCTTCTGGAAAATCCTGGATCAGCACTAACATTTCACAGACATTTTAATAACGAGATGACTGGACATTACTCGCAGTGGGCCCTTCCCCTGCATCCCTCACATCAATGTATTCACTCCTTGGCTCTTTGCAATGTAAAGAGCAAATACAGACGCTAAAAGGCTGAGGCAGTGAATCCCTGGTGTGCTACATCAGTCGAGGCAGACGGAACTGGAGCTGGGTTTGGAGATGTCCCAAGAAAAGTTGTGCTTCAGGGAAGGGAGCTCATGGCTGCAAGAATCATTCAGGCTTATTCTCGTGCCTTGTTATCTGGGTGAGGGCAGTGACCATCCAAGCACATCTCCTGCAGCCAGACTTCAGAGCAGAGCAGATTTCTGTGAGGGGAACTCTTCACTGGTGCTGTTCCCCTTCTCCATTTCAAGGCTGCTGGCTGTGGATGCAAATCCCAACAAGTAACTTTGGAAGTGTCCCAGGTTCTAAAGGAAACATCCCCCTTTCCCCACCACCAGGAGCCCTGTCCACCCCTTGCAGAAGCCCTTGTCCTGAACAAGGAGTGTGGATCACCCCATGCCCCTCAAGCTCCTCACAGGCTGCTGTGCACACGGACAGGACAGCAAGTGAGTCCCCAGGAGAATGTCCCAGGCAATGTGACAACTCACCTTGTGCTCAGGAGGCACCTTCCTGCTGTGGGGGCTTCCAGCCAGAGCTCCCCAGCAATTCCCAGTCTCTACAAGAATAGATGGAGAAAGACAGACTTTTCCTCTGCAAGACAACAAGGGAAGTTTTAACAGAACAGGCTGGAAATAACCACATCCACTGAGGCTCTGGAGATAGTCAGTTCATTATTTTCCACCTCGTGGAGGGTGATGGGGACAGGTGCCATGGTGGCAGGGGGTAATAAGGGTGCCACAACCTTCCTGAAGGAACATCCTGAAAAGGACGGCTCAGGGGCACAGGCATATCCTTCTCCCAGCCCGGCAAGCATTGTTTGGCTTCAGCTTCTTCCTCAGGGTGATGCAGAGAAAGGGACAAGAGTTTTCTATGGCGTTCCACAGAGAACAAGCCTTTACTAAGAGCACGCCCCCCTGCAAAAGGTGCCAGAAACAAAAGCTCCAAGGAACCCGGGAAAACAGGGGTTTATATAGGGAAGGTGAGGGGTGGGACAGAACTCAGGAACCAAGAGGGAGAGGGTGCAGGGGCAGAGCAAAAGGGGAAGGGCTGATGGGTAACAAAGAATCAACATAGGGTTGCAAAGGCCTCTGGGCTCTCACCCTAACCAAAGTTTGTGTTTCAGGGGTTGGCTCTCCAGGGGAGCACAGCGTTTCTCTGGCTGGATCTCTGGTCCCCACAGATGGGGGTCCTGTTTGTAGAGAACCAGCCTCTCCTGGCCAAGCAGCAGTGGTGGATCCATCACCAGCTCTTCATCACACAGAATTTCTGCTCCTGCAGCTCCCATGCCTGATTCCACACAGTGCAGATCTGATGCAATGAAAGGACTTCATGTGCCAATGTGTCCAGGCCTCCTCCCTTTCCAGTTTGCTGGACCTGCATGGTTAAACAAAGGTTACAGAATTAATGTCTCAGTAAATGAAAAGGCTATTACTGGATTCAAAAGTAACCTTGCATATGCTGAGCTCTGGCACACACCTGAGGCTCCCTCCCTGTGCTCCAGAGTGAGAGACAGCCCCCGGGCCAGTGCAGAACTGATCCCTCCCCACTGCCCCTCCACCATCAGGTGCAATGCCCTGGACCCCTGAAGCAGTAGGACGAAATGCTCAGACTGCAATAGTGATGGGCTCAGAATAAACCAGAGCTGTCCAATATCTCACAGCAGTAACTCAGGCTTCACCGGCCACTCAAACCAACCTGTCCTGGATTGTTAAAATGAAATATTCTATTTGCCATCTGATAAAGATGGGGTTGTTATCTGGGCAGGTTTCCCTTATCTCTTCACAAACAATACCTCCCCTGGGAAGACATTTTTTGTTTATGGGCCATTAAGTGCCTCCACATGACTGATAAGATTACATTATTCCCATTGTGAAGTGCTCTGCCCAGGGGGAGGGGGCCAAGCATTTCTGCTGGGATAAAAAGAGACACTTTTAGAAACGAAGACAGCCTGGATTCTCCACTGGATCTCCAGAGGAAAACCAGACCCATCTGCCTACACTCTTCTCTGCTGGACTGTTGTTTTGACAGAGCCGTGGCTCCCACTCTAAGAGAACTGCAGCCACCACTCAACTGGACTGTTATCCACACCCTGCCCCAGGGTGGCAGGTCATATCTTGACTCTGTCAAGGTTTTTGTTTGTTTCTTTCTTTCTTTCTTTTATTGTTTGCTGGTACTAGTACCTTTGTTTCCTTTAGTTTTTTTTTTCCTAGTAAAAACTGTTATTCCTATCCCCATATTTTTTTGCCTGAGAGCGTTTTAATTTCAAAAAATTGTGGTGATTTGGAGGGAGGGGGTTTGTGTTTTTTCTTCCTTAGCAGACACCTGTCTTTTTAAACCAAGACACAACCTCAGCCAAAAAGCAAACAAAAAGCCTATGCACATAATTTGAGCCCAAGCCTGCTTTGCCTGGGAGCAGCTGGGACACATCCCAGGGAGTCAGAGGTGTTGAACAGGCAGTTAGCATGCCTTCTTCATGCAGAAAGAGCAAGAATTCAAGTTTGGCATTGTCCAGAGGGCCCTGCTGTCTCTGGGAGCAGAAGGTGCCTGTGGGAGTGAGTGCTGGGCAGGCACTGCAGTGACACCAAGACCACGTTTCACACAGACACCTTTATTTCCATATTTCTGAATCGATGAATGTTCTTTTTCCTGGGATGTACTGGTAGACAGATAATACCCTACAAAATGGAGTTTAGCAAACATACATATATATATATATGTACACACATATATATAGTCTGGCAAAATCACTTCTGCATTCCTCCATGTGTCAGAATGGATGCTTACAATAAACCAAAGCTAAAGGGACACTGTGACGTTTTGGGTTATTTTTCTTATCTATAACACAAACTAGTGTTTGCTTTTTTTTTTTCAATGTGATTGTCAGTTTTCCTGCTTATACTTAAGCAGAACTGCGGAAGAGAAAAGACATGCCAGTAAGCTTTCAGTTTTCATTACTCTAAGTTACTATCAGTGGTATAGGTGGAACATTTCTGAACTTTACACAAGGGCCAAACTATCAGTTCAGTGTATGCCACCACATCAAATATAAGAGCACCCCTGAATCAGCGATGCAAATAAATCATTGGCATGTAAGTGTTAGCTCACAGCACAGTTCAGTTTCACAGCCCCCACACACATGGATACATGTTTGAGTCCCACTTTTTAAAAGTTTCATTGCAAATTTTTAATCTGACAGTGTCCCTTCACAAAAATTACCTATTGGATTTAAGAAAGGACACCCTCCTACAGGTATTTCTTTTTATTATTAAAACCAACATTTTTAAAACCATTCAACAAAATTGAATACAAATTGCCATCAGAGAATAGCATTTGTAACAGTGAAGCTATACATGGCTGATCCATTAACATGGCTTTAGTTATCACATTTGCACATTTGCAATATTTGCACATTTCCTTAGGTCTTTCATGGCACTTCTATAAAGAAGAAAAAAAGTTTGACACACTGCTGCTACCATCTCATCAGAGGCGACCCACAGACACAAGAGTGTTTGTTCTCAACACATATTGCAGTCAGGAAATGCCATTGCCCACGATGACTGAACCTCAGGATATTTGTGTCTCAAGCTTTTAGCTTGGCTCATGGTTACTCACAATATTGTATTGCATTCAGAGGAACAGGAAAACAAACAGCCACAGAACAGGCATGGTACTTTTTTTTTTACTTGTTTTTTTCTTTTTTGCATTATCATTTATCACATTCCTATTTGTCAACAGATTGTTACCTAAAATGCATGTTAGAAGGGCTTTCTTTATAAAACTTTGCCATGAAGATGCAGACTAATATTTGTAACTAGTGAAACAGTCAGAGTCCAGATTCAGACATTATTTAAACATTTATAACTTGGAGGAAATATGCACAGTTGATAGCATTCACAGAGAATCTGACTGTAACAGGAACTGCCTTCTGCCTATTGGCAAGAGGATTGATGAGGGTGGGAGAGTGGAGTAGCATAGTGTGTTTTACTACTACAGAAATCTGTAGTAGTGTTTGTCATAAATATTGCAAGCCCCATTTATGTGTAAGCGGAGGCTTGGCAAGTTTACAGTAGAGTAACATTCACAGAAAACATGAAAAACAAACCCAAAGCCATTTCCATGCAGAGAGCAGCTCTCTCACAGTCACTGATGTCTCACCTGCCAGCTGTAGCACACTTGCCATGGACAGATACTGCTGATGGAAAACCCAGAGGCCTTCTATGCACTGGTACATCCCAGCCTCTGGCTATGACAGTGAGATCAGGGACAAACATAGGGAAATAATTGGGTTTGCAGTGGCAAGGATTCTGCCACAGATAGATTCTGCAATCTGAGCTTTGGTAAAATGCAGCTGGGGGTGACACTTTGCAAGTCCTATTGTTTCAGCTATTGCAGGCTTCAGGTGAAGCACAGAGCTCAACCCAGGGCTGTACATCAGGGGTGTATGGGAGGGATCTGACTCCAGTGGGATCCAAATCAAAGCTCATTATCCTTAAGGGCAGACTCAGTGTGGCTGTCAGTATCTCCCTCTCTACCTGATGCACCCTCAGTGTTCCTGGCAGTGAAAAGCAGGCACAGTGGAGCAGCAAAGGAGATGGCACAAGTTCAGGGTCAGTACTGGTACCCTGATTTCAGCAATGCACATCAATATGCACTGACAGTGACACCAGCTGTTTGCTGCTGAGCTGGAGCTGCACTCAGGAGAAAGCAGTGACAGCCCTGGTGACAAAGGCAGAACTGCTGCCAGAGGGGCCAGAAAACACAGATTAGACCAAATTCATCACAGTAACTCCAGAAATCAATTTAGCTTCAGGGACTATGGCATCATGCAACTAATAACATTTTCTTTTGAAAAAAGCACATTCCAAACACTTCTGCCTGCATGTGCTAGCTCATAAACACCCTTGAAGCAAGACTATTAGAGGAAAAAGGCACTCCGCTAGTCTGATTCAAATCTTTTATTTCTATTGTCCTGACCACTTCTCCCTCTGCTGAAGTGAACTGCTTAGAATAATAGACTAAACAGTTTTGGTGGGAGGCAAAACTTGGTAATTATATTAAATTCTGTTGTTTGCTAAAGTGATTGCAAGAAGAATCAAGAAGGAACAGTGTAAACTGTGTATTATTTCAGCTACAACAGATGTCTTTACAAAGTGCCTGTTAAATAAAGCCTAAATGACCCAACAACTGGAGGAAAGGTAGTCCCACAGCATGTCATCACTCCTCCAAATCCCAGCCCCTCACCAGGGCTGCTAGATCACTACTGGGAGGAATTAATTAATGATATTTGTGTGAAAGGCAATAAAAAGATGGACTAAGCTGTCATTCCTGCAGACATGTTAGTTTACTTGAACAGCACTTTTGATGACAGGGGTACAACTTAAAGAAATAAAGTTAAGACTACACAGAAGTGTATAGAGGAGCACAGTAAAAGGGGAAAATGCCCCACCTTGGGGAATTGGCATTATCATTATACTAGGACTGATAAGACCTACTTCTGTAATCAGGAATGCTTCAATAGATGAAATTTTTATAAAATTATGGCTACAGAACTGAGGCATTATATCTATTCTGTATTATAAAAACCTTCCACTTACATAATTTTAAAAATATATCTTCAGTGCTAACAGTTTGTCTGTAATATAGTATGTGAAACAATAAAAAATAGATGCTTACTGGATGGGAGTGATGTAGCACTACAGCAGGGACTGTCCCATCTGCATGGTTTGAGCAAGTGAAAGAGATGGGTATTCCCTCCTTCCCTTTACTTCTCAGCCATTGTCTGCCTGGAGAGGGCAATGGCACTTTGCTGGGTCAACTTTCCTAAAAGGCTTCTTCACAGAAGGCTCTGATCCCAGCTGACAAATCATCCAACCTTGGTGTAAATTCACTATATGAACTTTTCTATTTTATTCATTAAAAAACCAAACCCCTAAACCAATACTCTACGTGGCATTAGCAAAGAAATGGGGCTTATACAAGATATGCTACCACCTTGTAGGAAAAAAATATGGCCTGGGAGCTGATTCTGAGGCTAATAACAATTCAAGAACTCCCAATCAAAAGTGCTGGGCACTTTGTGGGTGCCAAGGTCTGTATGTTGAAACGCAGCTTTATTCTCCAGTAAGTCAAACAAGAAAGCCTAAATAAATACATAAGGGGGGTAAGACCTTACTGTAACATCCAGTGATGAACGTAGGAAGTGTGTGCCAAACTACAGCAAAAGGACCAGACCACATGGCCGTGGTGCTGCTGAGATGCACAGCAGAGCATCACCTGGTGTCCCAGTGACTCAGCAGGCAGGTGGGACCAGAGCAGGTGCTCATCTTTCTATATCAGCCCTTACACACTTGCCTGGTCGCTTGGGAACTTAGCATTCCTGAACAGGATTTGTTCTGTACTTTTCTATTAATATGTGCAACACATTCTGCTCCTTTCTGACTCACCCTGACATGAAGATCACCTGGTTAATGTATTCAGGAAGAACTCCACTAAACTAAGCATGGTGGCACCAGTATATGTGAGAGGATAAGCAGGATCTCTGCAGAAATGGGGATACTGGCTACATGGGCTGTCTATTTAATGTCCCAGGTACATTGACTGTTCATTTTTTCACAGACTGCCCTGGTAGATTGGGATTTTGTCAAAGCAGATTAATGGCAAAGGCATTCATAGAATATTGTGCCGAACAGAGGTATGGACTGAGCTGTCACTTGCAATAGATGGCTGAATAGCTATCAACATGTGCTATCATAGGGAATTAAGCTTGCTAGATTAAAAGCAGGGCTTGTGCCTAGCAAACAATGCTCTGTATTACTCATTGAACTTCGAGCAGCAGTTCTCTCATTGGGATTTATTAAAATATTCACATGCTTCCAAAATGAAACAAAAGTCCACCAGCATCTTCCGGGGAGAAGAGGAGGGATCGGTTGCATTCATTGCCATTTGGTTGTACGTCATACAAAATCCTCACACACTGGACATGGCTCAGTTGTAAAATCTTTCACCCAGAAAGGAGATCTTTATTACACAGAAGTCTCAGACTCCTCCAGTGCTCGTCTGGTTACATGACATTTTCAAAAAGCTGTAAGGATCGCATGATATTGTCGTCCTGAAAGCAAGGAGAAGATATTCCCATGAAACCAGCATGGACAAGCACAATTCATAACTCTACCCTGGCACCAGGGAGCTCTGCAGCTGTTCCAGCAGGCAGCAGCCTTGCTCTGGGAATGCCTTCCCCCTCTGTGAGCTGGGGCTGGTTCAGTGCTCAGGCCTGATTCAGCACAGCAGCTGGCTTGTGCTTCGGCCCTGGGTTGGTTTGAGGCACACCAAGAACAGGGTCTTCTCCTGAGCATGACGTCCAAGCATGGCTGTGCCGGGCAGGGCACTGGGTTGGTGCCTGTGCTCAACCCTCAGATGTCCCTGACCCTGGGTATGCAAATGTACTCTTGGCTAATGTAAGCCAATTGTAAGTCCAAATGGATTGGCAGGTTTTGAACCAACAAGCAACTGCCTTGAGGGAGCACTTCCTGCCAGAAATTCCAGCTCAAACTCAAAACACATGCAATCTGTGCAACTTCAGCCTCTCCGAGGCTCCTAGAGCCAAATGAGAAAGTTACAAGGGAAATCCCGGATTATTTCTCCTGAAGTATTGGAATTTTACTTCAAGATAAAAACAAGATTAGTATTCAAAAACATAATGAT
This sequence comes from Dicaeum eximium, assembly GCA_013396995.1. Taxonomy (NCBI): domain Eukaryota; kingdom Metazoa; phylum Chordata; class Aves; order Passeriformes; family Dicaeidae; genus Dicaeum; species Dicaeum eximium. Next base: position 8,233 of record VWZP01007761.1, on the reverse strand, counting down.
GGTTTCCCCTCCCCATCTCCCCAGGAATTCAGTTATTCCAAAACTTAGAACAGTTGTTTGCCTGTAACATGAGAACAATTTTCCACTTTGAGCAGCTTAAGAGATCTATTGCACTGCATTCCTCAGTTGTTTTGTGAGGCTACATTATCCCTGTCACTGCTCACTCAGTGGGTGCAAGGCATCACTTGGCATGGAAAGCCAATCAGCCTCTCCAGGGTCATGCCTGGGCTTCACTGTCCACAAGCCAGAGCCGCTGCAATGGCACAGGTGAGCACTGCTGTGCACTTTGATTTGTTTTTTATAAAGATAAAACGAATAAATCTTGGTGTTGCAGGGCTTGTTCCTGCCTGCCAGGAAAGAGCAGCTGACAGTGCATCAGCCTGCCCAGCTCCCAGTGCCAGGATGGCAGCCAAAGGAACCAAACCCAAACAGAGACAGAGAATTGAAACTCTGACAGTTACAGGTAAAGTAAAGCTGCTTCAATACTGAGACCACTGATCATACACACACCTACAGGCAAGTTACGAACATGAAGAATAGTAGACAACACAAATGATCAAATAAAGATGGTGCCAAAAATAAGCCAAACAATCAGGATGGACAAAGAATGAAATAACTGAAAAACGTAAGTTTTCTATTACGCATCTGCTAAACAAGGATTTGGCTGCCTGAAGTCCCTGACTAAGATTGGATGTGCCCAGAGGCAAGTTTGACACCAAACCAACAGAACCCAGCCCAGCCCTCCACAGTGAGCACCTTCCCCTTGCTCAGGGACAGAAGAGCTGTCTGGCTGCAGAACCTGAAAAAATATTCCAGGCAGCATAAAATGCACAGACAGGCCAATATGCAATTCAGTGCACCAATACAAACATTCCAAAGGACAGAACTTGCCTATTACGCCATTATTTTACTGGTCAAATATTAGAGATATCTCTGAGCGAATATTCCCACAATCTAGGTCTAAGACACCAGACATCAGGCCAATTGCATGTCAACACAGATGCTTCTTGTGCCAGTGCTAAAAGTACCAACAAATCTTAAAACAGCCAACCTCATAATATGGAATTTGCAAGAGGGGGCTTACTTCAAAAACAGAGAAAAAATTAAAGTCATTGCTATGATGACAGCATTTGCTTTTAATGTTTGACCATGAAAACATCAATTGGTTTTATAACTCAGTGCTGTAATTGCAAGAATATTAGACACCTTTGACTCTGGGCAGTTCCAACAATGTGGTACCTGATAATGGCATCTGGGGCAGCACACAGAGACAGCAGCAGACTTTCAAAATGAAGAAAAAACAAAAACAAAAACAAGCCAATAAAACCTGAAAACAACCTAAGACAATTAAGAGCTTTCTCTACAGATTCTCTTGTCTGTAGAGTCAGGCACTGCAGTCCACTCAGGAAAATAAAAGCACTGGTCCCAGCACTACACATGAAGACATCATCTCCCATATTCTGCCTGACCCTACCTCACTATTGAGTCACAGGCTTCACAAACTCAGTCTTGAAGATGTTTTGCTTTGGGGTTGGTTTTTTTTTTTTTTCCCCACAGAGCAAAGGAAACCCAGGATCCTGAGCAGCATCTTGTTTCAAATACAGTTTATCCAAAGGGAAGCAAATGATTTGACATGAGATAGAGCTTTCCTTGCAATTATAATTTAGTCCTTACCTCCTGACATGATTCAATAAACTCATCTAGAGTTACAACTCCATCTTTGTTTTTATCCATTTTCTGCGTAATAAAATAATGTAAAAATTAAAAAGTTTACATCGGTAATACTATTGTTACAGTACAGTATCTTAGTTGATGCAACCTGAATAAAGCTGGGCACTTAACAAGCTTAGCCCACAGACTCAGTGCTGGATTGGCCAACTGGCAAGGACTTGTTTACTCTGGGATTTGGAGCACTTTTGAGGTCATGTCTAACTGCTTTCTTGACAAACACTATAACCTCTGTCCTTATCCCATAGTTTATTTATCACTGCCTGACTGACCCGCACCCACATTCCTGTCAGTCCTTACGGCAACTGAGAGAAGCAGCACAGAAGGGCTGCAACACATGCATAAGCTTCAGACTTACTGGACATGGCACATCCCAAGGCAAAGGGTCAGGCTAAGAGACATGGGAGATACCTTTGGAGCCAGGAAATCAGCAGGGATTGAAGTGCTAGGCTGAGTGGCTGCTAGGGTTTATTTTGAAATATATAACGAGGTACAGACTCAGCTTTACAGGAAAGTCTATCAGTGCCTAGCACAAGTGTTAAGAAAGACCAATAAAAACCCAGGTACCTGGAAAAACACTTCTACATGCTGCCTTGGTGCATCTTCCTTGAGCACTGGATACGTGTATTTTCCCATCATATCATAAATTGCCTTTACGATATCCATCATTTCCTGCCATGGCAGCATGCCAGCACAAACACAAGAAGGAAATTAAGCGAAATGAGAGCCCATTTCTGTCTTGTACTGCCCTATTCTTCACCCTCCTTCTCCTATGACAAACCAGCACCCGGAATACCCATGCATGTGCATGGAGACAGATGTACCAGACACACAAACATCCTATAGAAATAATTGCTTCCCTCTGCCCCCACAGTGCCATATGCTCCCAGTGCTCCCTCCCCTCTCCTGGCCTGGCTGTGACACAGCAGGTGCTGGCAGCAAGGGCTGTGCTCAGCCCTGCACTGTGACACCAACCCTGTCTCAAGGGCCTCCTCCAGGGCCAGGGACCCTCACAGCTGAAACTGGGAATCTGGTCCCTCCCCACACATTGCACAAATTGCCCCTCAGCTCCACGACCAGTGGCAGTAACTGTAAACTCTCCAGGATGCACAATGTGTTTGAATGGGCGAAGTTGTATTTGACACATATTCAAGGTCACCATGCTCAAAACCAAGGCTTCCCATAACGGGAACAAGCAATACCAGTTAAGATAAAAAACAGATGACAATGCAGGATTTGGGAGTGGTGCTGGAGGCTTCTACTGCTTCAGATGACCCCCCCAATATCTCCCCATACAGAATGCAAGCCCTTGAGCCTCAGTCATGAAGTACTGTCACCATCACCCTTCCCTTCACAAAGCTTATGTGGCTCAGAGCTGTAACCAGCATTTTGCTCCCGGCTAACACAATTCTTTAAAGGTACCATAATATAGGAAAATAGGTCTAGAAAATCATGCAATAAGATCACTGTGCACTTTGTTTACACATAGACAAATGCATGAGTCCACTCCGATTTGCATTTAATTAGCTGCATGTAGAATTAATTGTGTTCTGTAACAAAACCCAATCAGCTCTCCCTTCCAAAATCAACCACATTTGTCAGGAACTGCCTTACCTCCTTGTTTATATAGCCATCCTTATTTATGTCATACAGATTAAATGTCCATCTCAGCTTTTCATGAACAGTTCCCCGTAGCAGAATGGACAATGCCATCACAAAATCCTGGTTTGGGGCAGAGAGAGAAGTGTGAATTCTCATAAAATCCTCTTCTAAGTGACCCTCTTTATACAATGCCAGTCAAAAGATTCATCTTTTTAGGAGGGAGAATATGCTTATCAACTCTTCTGGCTCCCATTTCCAAAAATGCATCCTCTCTGACTGAACTCAATGGTTGAAGCATTCCCTGAGATGGCTGGTCTTTAAAAGCACTGCCAGATGCTCCAGTAGCCTTTCTCCTCCCTGCTGCAAGGAGCTGTCAGTCAGATTACCACCACCTGGTTAAACACATCTGGACTGTGCCTGTGAAGTAGAAGCTTTCTTACCTCCTGATCAAGGTGCTGGCAAAGAAGGGAGAAAAATCCTGAGAGATAAACTCCTCTGACACAGGGAGCCCTAGGTTTTGTTCTCTGGCAAAATCTGCCAGACTTGACCAGATGTGATTCCCATCACTAATTAGTGTGGCACACATAATTTTAATTTGTTTTCTTTGCTTACAGTAAATTTACTACTTCTGATAATTGTGATTTATTAATTATACTGCACAGTGGCTCAGGCTCTGAGAGTAGCATAGCTACAGGAGATTTTTAGCACAGGCTAACAAAGCTATACATCTCCTCATAACTCATTTCATATCTTTAGTCACCTCCATGAGCTCTGCATGGGGCAGTGCAGCACTGCTTAGAAACCTCTGCTCCTTTTTGCCAAGCCTCTGAGGAATTTGAATTTGTTGATAAAAAGGGGGACAAAATTATCATGTTTGACAACCAGTTAAGAGACAGATCTGCCAGGAATGAAAGTTCAGCACTGTCTAGGTTTGGGGGTTTTTTTTGTTGTTTGTTTGTTATTTTTACAGCATTTTCCTGTTCTCAGTCTGTTTAGGTTTCTGAACACCTTCAACTACTGAGGAGCTGCCCCATGCAAACCTCCCACTACAGCCCTTGCCATAGAGACACACAGATACATACGGAAACACCCCCATTTTACACTTAATGAACGAACAAACACATTTCCCAGTCTTACCTGGAAATTTCCAGAGGTTTTGGACATTTGACAGCAAAGGCAAGACTGCCTATGATTTGTAGTTTTATAGGAGTTTTATAGTCTTCAAAACTATGAAGTTCATAATCCAGAAGTCTATGACTTAATACATCCCTTTGCTGTTCTCCTACAGTTACGGGCTGAGCATGAAGAGAGGTTGTTTGTTGCCACTGCAACAGGCCTTTTAGTCAAAGGGTGCATTTAGTTTCCAAATACCTGATATGCTTGTTCAACACATCATGCAAGGCATGATGACTGCAGAAGGTACAAGTTCTCTGTGTCCCTCATCTCATTTCACATGAGACTCTCCTCAGCCACTCCTCTCTGCTGCATAAACCTCTCTACTTTCTCCTTCTGATCCTGACTAGCACAATCTAGATCTTTCTTTACTGACATGGAACTGCATCTGCATAAACTAAAGTGAACCAGATTTGAAAACACTGACTGACTTTAGACTGAAACCTCTAACTTTTAATCCAATGAGTCCTACTAGTGTGCAATGAAGACTGGACAGAAAAGGTTAAAAACACAAAATTGAGAAAGTGGTACGGAAGGAAAATGCAAAGCAATCACCTCGAACTTCACGGAGCCATTCTGTGCAGTGTCAAAGGCATTGAAGAGGTAATGTGCATACATGCTGGCATCTGAAAGGCACAAAGGGCAGGGACTCATCATATACTGATGGCTTTAAACAAGTCATGAACTTATTTTCCTTCTGTATATAGCCCAACCCTGACGCATTGACAGGTATTCTATGAACCAGTAAATGTTATCATGGACTTCCAAAATCCTGGCACCCTCCATTAAAACAGTCTTGAAATGCAAAAGCTTTTATTACAGTAGAAACTATTTGGATTTTGGGACATAACCTGAAAGAATGGGCAGAAGATTCCCAACCATTCCAGAGTGTCTCTGGTTCAAATGGTAGGAAACACAGCAAAAATACTAAAGAGTGACTGCAATCTGCAGCATCCTTTCTCTACCTTTTTCTTTTGTGGGGAACACAGCAGAAACCTCCCCCCAGGAATGCCTAGCTTCAGAAGGGTCTTGCTTCAGTTACTTGAGTTTGACCCATGGCTGCTGGAGAGCAATATCACCTAGAGGTATATTCTTTGTTCTTTTGAACCTTAAACTGCTGGGTTTAGAAAATCACAACAGGAAACCATCAAGTTTGTTCTGAAATTTAATGCAAACTTTTTATAGGTGTACATCTTTGAGGTCCCATGTGTTGTAAAACATAAGCATAATGTGTTTTATTTTGACATTTAATTGAAAAAAAATTGTTAATGACCTTTTTTAAGAGAATGCACATGCACACATACATCCTTACAGAAAAGTCAGTCATCATTCCCTGAAGAGTGTGTTCTGCAGCTACTACAGTGGGATATTTTGGAAAGTCTCAAATACTTGATCTTTTATTAAAAAGCCACTTAAAAGACTAATTTCCTTCCATTTGAGAACAGCATCACCACAAAACATATCCAATTAGAATATATAGATTCCTGATGTTTTTAAAAGGCAAGAACATGTATTATTTGAGAGATTTAATACAATGACTTAATATGCCCATTCATTACATGGCCCTGTCTTAGTCACATAAACACCAAACATTACCATTTCAGGTATCCTTACCTGAAACTCCCTTCAAGAGTTTACTTATCAACTAAAAACTGTTTTAAGAATTTTAAGGAAGTTTTGATTAATTTTCAGGCCAAAAAAGAAGTCTGAGACCCTCCTGTGCTAGACACTACACGCCCAGCAGCCTAACAGCAGGGTAGCAAAGACACACTGAGGAGAAGCAATTCCACTTTCTGCCAACAGAAAGTCAGAACAGAACAAAGCACCAACCCCCAGTTTCTATTTTGGACCTGGGGAATAAAGACCTGACATTGCGGGGCAATCTTTATGGGGGTTTTTCTATGTGAAATAACTGTTGAAAGAGCCTAAAATTTTATTACCTTGATGTTTGTGTTTCTGTCTAAAACCCCTCTGTCCTGGTTTAAGGCAAATTTGGAAGAAAACCTCCAAAAGGGCCCCACCCCCCAGAAAGCAAACCCACACGCCTCCTCCCCGCAATCAGTTTGGGAAAAATTTCCTCAGAGAGGAGTGGAAGAAACTTGTTTATTTAACAGGCAAGGCACTCCACAGCACAAAAAAATGAACAATACCAGATGACAAAACTCCCCTCTGAAGCGATGACCAATTCAGAAAGTCTCTCCTGTGGGTGGTCACTCTGTTATCAGTCCCTCAGGCTCTGGGAAAGGCTGCCCAGAGTGGGCCCCGGTGGGACACAAAAGTTCAGGCTCTCGGTGCTTCCCCGGGTCCCCAGTCCAGAGCAGGTTTGAACAGTTCCAAGAAAACGGACAGAAAAACAGTCCAGGGAAAACGTCTCTGCCTCAGCTAGCTAAACTAACTAAAAGCAAAAGGAGAGCTCTGTTCCGCTCCGTCCGTGCCGCAGACAACAACAGTCCAGGGCAGAATGTGGAGGAGTGAGTGCAGTCTCTGACAATAAACTCTGTGCTTCTTCACCCTGCCTTTGCTCTCAGAACCAGTCTTGAAGGCACAGAATGTAATATCCAGCATAAACAGAACAGATGACTGGGGATACAAGCATCATAAAATCACCCTAGGACATTCCACCCCTTATCCCCATATCGTCAACTTACTACCAAAACTGATATATATTCTCATGCCCCTGTCGCATCCCACACCGAACCACTGAATCCAGGCCCCAGACTACAGAGCTGCAGGATTCCCCACTTTCATTTCTACTTACTCAAAAGTCCATCTTTCACTTGCTCAGGCCTTCAACACTTACACATACCCTCTCACACATTTCCTTCTATTTCATGTCTGCATGATTTAATGTACAGACAATGGCAGTAACATCCAGCAAACAGTGATATTTGCATATGATTCTCACCCCACAATCAGATCTCCCTGAGGTACACATTGTGTTGTTCCATCTCTCTGCATTATCCACCATATGCAACCTGGTCCCTGAGCAAAGACAACCACACAAACGGGTTTGTCTGTATTTGAAGCAGAATTGATCCACACTGTCTTCCCTAACAAATCTCTGACCACTGGGAGGGTACCACTGGGACTTTATCTCCATCTACTATATTCAGGGACTCAGATTGGGCAGGACCTGCTTGGTTGGTGGAACCTGGAGTGTTAACTAACCAGGTGGCCTTAGGCAGCTAAATGCTGCTCCCAGTTTTTGAAAGATCTCCCACCCAGTGCTTTCAACTGGGTTTTTAGCAGTCCATTGTGCCTCTCCACTTTGCCTGCAGCTGGTGCATGGTAGGGGATATGCTACATTCACTCAATGCTGTGTTCCCTAGCCCAGGTGTTGATAAGGCTGTTCTTGAAATGAGTCTCGCTGTCTGACACAATCCTCTCCGGAGTACAATGCCTCCAAAGGACCTGCTTTTCAAGGCCCAGGATGGTGTTACGGGCAGTAGTGTGAGGCACAGGGTAGGTTTCCAACCATCTCGTGGTGGCCTCCACCATTGTGAGCACGTAGCGCTTGCCTTGGTGTGTCTGGGGCAGTGTGATGTAATCAATCTGCCAGGCCTCCCCATACTTGTACTTGGACCACCACCCACCATACCATAGGGGCTTCACCCACCTGACCTGTTTGATGGCAGCACACGTCTCACAGTCATGGATAACCTGAGAAATGCTGTCCATGCTTAGATCTACCCCTCAGTCTCATGCCGACTTACAGGTGGCATCTCTGCCC
>VWZP01007748.1:199642-223228 GCA_013396995.1 Dicaeum eximium | reverse complement strand
AAAAAAATCCAAAAGCCAAAAATTCTATAACTAAAGCATGCTTGGTCACTGCTTGGATTTGCTCTGTGAGCTGCTGGAGTTGGGCAGGTGAATACAGAAATTTGGGCACATCCAGGTGAATGCACAAATTTGGGCACGTCCATCCTGTGAATTTCCCTTTCCCACCCCTGGCCCCTCTCTGCCAGCTCCCTTAGCTGCTGCTCCCAGCTGTCCTCACCTCACCATCTCATTATTTGCCATCCCCGACTCCCAATTTCCCCTTTCCTCACATCTGGAATTTTAACCTGGAAAGGCTGGAGGAGCAGGATCTGTCCCAGCTGTGCCACCTCTCCCTGGTTTGGCAGCGCTGACACCTTTGCTGGGGGAAATTTCGCTGTTCAGCCATGAAACCCCTTCCTCTGATCCCTTAAAACTGGACTTTTTCCTCTCCTGATTTTTGGCTTTAACTTCATCCATCTCCTTTTTTCCAGGTGAGTTGGTTAAATTTCCCTGCAAATCCAGAACACCAAATCTCTCTGAAAATTGCTCTTAATTCAGATTTCCACGAGTTTAGGAGCGCTGCCTTTGAACATTACTCCTCTATTTTAACCCTCCCCAAAAAAAAAAAAAAAAAAAAAAAAAAAAAAAAGCTGTGCTGGCAGCGCTGAAGTCTCCGCCAGTATCATGTAGGGCTTTGTGCTGCGCCTTTGTGAGGCGTAATTAGCACTTGGAATGTGCACACATCAGATGGCGGCTGAGCGGGAGGGTTCCTTTAACCCCTGAGCCTCCGCGCGCATCCCCGCGTGTCCTGGGATGACACCGCCGGGAAGCGGCGCGACAATTCCCGGTGCCCTCGGGGCTCCGGAGCCAAAGCGCAGGGTCCGTGCTCAGCGCCCCGCGTGTGGAGCAGGCAGTGGCGAGAGTCGGTTTTGGTTTCATATTCATTTTTTATATTTTTAAAATATATTTTTATATTTTTATAGATATCTTTTATATATTTATATATATTTTAATATACTAAATTTTTTGCATTAATTCCAATATTGAATCTTTTGTATGTCTTTGTGCACATCTAAACATTTTTACATTTATTCCGGTATTAGCTCTCTTTCTTTTCAATGTCTTTGTGCACATTTAAACGTTTTTACATTCATTCCAGTATTAAATCTCTTTTTTTTTTCTTTCCTTGTCTTTGTGCACATCCAGGGATGGGACAGGGAGTTTAAATCTCCTGGTGTGGTGATGGCAGGATGGAAATTGCTGCTTCTCTGCTGAATTCAGGATTTTCCTGAGTTGGAAAAAACTCCTCAGGATATTCCAGTTAATTCCCTCCAAGGAGCAGGGTTTTACCTGGCAGTTAAGCTTTGCTCAAAATCCAGGAGCACAGGCTGCTCAAATCCCATGGGAATTCCTCTGTCCCTCTGCAGGACAGGGCTCGGCTTTTGGCACATCTCTGCCACTGCTGGCTCACCCACGAGGCATTCACTGAAGGAAACATTTCTGGGAATGCCATGAAGGGATCTGGCCCTGAGCGGGGTCCTGCTGGGTGTTGGGTTTTCCTGAGTGCTGGGTTTCCCTGGATGTTTGGCTTTCCTGGATGTTTGATTTTCCTGGATGTTTGGTTTTCCTGAGTACTGGGTTTTCCTGGATGTTTGATTTTCCTGGATGTTTGATTTTCCTGGATGTTTAATTTTCCTGGATGTTTGATTTTCCTGGGAGTTGGGTTTTCCTTGCTGTGGAAAACCCTTCTGTGTTTATGGAGCAATCCCCATGACCATTTAGCCAAAAGCCAAAAGTTTATTCCTTGCCCCAGACTGGGATCACCCTCTGGATAGCCCAGCTCGGCCAGGACCTGCCCAAATCCCGGGAAGGCCTGGCTGGGATGGGAGGAGCGGGGTGTGCCCCTGTGACCCCAGCCAAAGCTCCTGCTGGCCTCCCCTCCAGGTTGATCCACAAATCCGAAGGAACCCTTTGTTTCCCTCCATCCCTCGGCCCAAACCTCGGGAGGGGAGTTTTTGTCTGGAATGGAGCGGAGTTTTTGTCTGGAATGATTTGCATAACTTCGCTTTCTTCGCTCTCACGAGTCCGAACAGATCCCTCCCCCTCCCCTTCCCTCTCCTTAGACATCTGTTCCTGTTTTGTCCCTACCAAATTTCCAGGCTGTTGCACGAGGTCCTGGAGCCCGCAGAGCGGTCCCAGCAAAAAATTGGGAATCCAAGAGTGCGACCTCATCCCACCAGCCCTGTCCAGGCTCCCAGCACCAGTTTGGGGTCAGATTTTCTGCTGCTCCTTTTGATTTTGGTTAATAATGGGCAAAAATGGAGCTCATGGGCCACCTCCTTCCTCCCTCTTTGTTCTCCTCGTGGAGAGTTGAGGCTCCCGTTGGAATGTCAGGGGTTATCTGGGATTTATTCCCAGCCCTGCACAGGAGGAGGAGGTTTCTGAAGGGAAGGAATGAGCCCAACGTGGCCTGCCCAGGGATTTATGCAAATCTGGGTATTTTATGCCAATTTCGAGTCAACTGCCTGTCTCGTTAGGGGAGAAGTGGCAAGTCTGGCTGCGAGCCAGAGCTCAGGGCTCATTCCCTCCATTCCCGCTCAGTTTGCCGGGAAGAGGCTCCGGTGGATGCGGGGCCGGGGGGAATCGCTGACTTACGGCTCTGGGCTGGGAGGTGACACCCCAGGCTCGGCAAGATTCCCTCATCCCAAATTTCCCCTCGGGAAGGTTCCTCTGGCTCTGCCTCTCAAGATGTCCAGGAGGCTCTTCCCGGCTGGAATTACCACAGGGCCGCCTCTCCCAGCCCCACCTTGCCTGAATCATTCCTGGACATCCCCTTTAGGAACTTTTCCCTTCTCCTGTCCTTGTCACATCCACCGGGAAGAGGAACAGCCGAGAAATCCCCAGGCTGGGAGGTGAAACCCCAGGCCAGGGGATGATTCCTGATTTCTGCATTTCCCCTCGGGAAGATTTCTCTTGGCTCTGCCCCTTGGGATGTCCTGGATTCTCTTCCCAGGGGGAGGTGAAACCCCAGGCTCGGGAAGATTCCCTCACCCCAAATTTCCCCTTGGTCGGGAAAGTTCCTCTTGGCTCTTCCCTTCGGGATGTCCTGGATTTGCTTCCCGGCTGGAATTACTGCGGGGCTGGAAGGGTGGAGCTGCCTCTCCCGGCCCCACCCTGTGTTGGGATGGATGAAAGTTTGACAGGAAAGTCTCACAGATATGTGTGTGTGCTTGGCAGAAAGATTCTTGAATGTAGAAACTGAGAAAGGAATAGAGATGGAAGCAAGTTTTGATATAGAAAAATAACAAAGGTCTAAAGGAGCTGCTGAGCCAGGCTTAGTGGGTAACTAAGAAGGCAAAGGGTGTGTTAGTTAGGAAAGGTTCTTATGACTTAGAACAAAGGATGAGCCCACCTCAAACAGAAGGTGTTTTTTACCAAGCAGGAAGATACAAGAAGTAAATAGACATGCTGATGTTGTAAGTAGAAAAAAGGTCTCAGGATTATCTGCTGCAAGAAAACTGAAAAAACACTTCTGGCTTAAACTGTAACACAGTGACATGTGATTGGAGAATAGTAACATTCATATTGTAATGTTAGTTATAAACTGACACACGGACCTTTTGTGATTGGAGAACAGTGACATGGATATTGTAATGTTAGTAACATGAATATTGTAATGTTAGTTATAAACTACCACAGTGATCTTCTGTGATTGGAGAACAGTGACATGAATATTGCAATGTTAGTAGTTATGATAGGCTATAGATAATAGTAAAGGGATTGATTGGTTGTTATGTGTTAAGATGATCAGCAAAGAAAAGTATAAAATGTATTGTAAACCAGAACTAAGATGATTTAAGCCTTGCCCACAGCTGTGGCTGATGGCTTTAGGCTGGGCTCTGCCACCCACGGCCCGTGGTTGCTGTCTGGGTACGATAAACAGCATTTTACAGAGCCCCCTGGGGTCCTGCATCTCTTGTTGTAGGCTCTTACAGCCCTGCCCGAATCATTCCCGGGCATTCCCTGAGCAGCTTTTCCCATCTCCCATCCTCGTGACATCCATGGGGAATGGGAGCAGCCCAGAAATGCCAGGCACGCCGCAGGAAGCCACCAAAGATGTGTGAAGCTGGAAGCCCCGCAGCTGTTTCAGACATGTGGGGGGAAAAAAAATAAAACAACAAAAAAACAACTTCCAAGAAATATTTGGGGCTTTCAGTGAGACTTAAAAATGCTAAAATATAAATAATTAAATGCAAAAATTACTGCTGGGGGCCGGCTGTTTAATTGGAAATTCTGGAATTCTCTTTCAAGTCAGGGTTTCAATTTTTTTTTTTTTTTTTTAAAGAAGTGCTGTGGGAGGCTCTGGGAATGGGACCCGTTTGAGGCTGAAGGATTTAAAAGGGTTTTTTAAAGCAATAAGGGTTATCTGCAGCACTGGCAGCAGCTCGGGCCTGCTGCTGGAATACGTTGAATTTAAACCAGGGGAGAGCAGGGATAGGTGGGATTTTGGGAAGGAATTGTTCCCTGGGAGGGTGGGGAGGGGCTGGGATGGAATTCCCAGAGCAGCTGTGGCTGCCCCTGGATCCCTGGCAGTGCCCAAGGCCAGGCTGGAACATTCTGGGGTCGTGGACAGTGTCCCTGGGTGGAATAAATTGGATTTGAGCTCCTTCCCAAGCCAAACCATTCCATGATTCCCTGATATTTGGATAGCTCTGATTAAATCTTTGTCCCAGTAAATGAAGAAAGCTCTTATTTTATTTCCATTTTTTTTCCCAAAGCCTGTTCTCCAAACCTTTAGTCACTCATTTTGAACCGAATATTTGTGGAGTTTATTTTTTTGTTTGCTTTAGTTGGATTTCTCCATGCAAAACTGAGCACAGGGAGAGGAATCCCAAAATCAGGAGAGCTTGTTCCAGCCAGAACTGAAAACTCGCAGGGAGGGACAGACTCTGCCACCTCGCAGGCCTTGGATTTAAACCTTCAAAGCCATTTTTTCACCTAAAAATCTTTGAAAATTTCTGTGGAATTCGGACCTTGACTCCTCATTTCCACGGTGCTTTGATATCTCAGTTTCTGAGGTATTTTTAAATCTCCTGTGAGGAGCTTTACGGGCATCTCGAGGCACATAAATGTACTGAAAAATCAGATGTTGAACTGGAAGTTTCAGCTTACAAACTCTATTTACTGCAGCTCGTAGTGGAGGTGCTTGGTTTGATACACAAAATACGCTGGGATAATTCACTCTTTGTGTCTTTCCAGCATATCTGAGGTTTTTTTTCAGTTAAATGACAAGCAAAAAATAAGTTTTTAAAATACAAAGCCAACCAAAATTCCAATTTCAGCTGGAAGACGGATTCTCAAAAATTATTAAATAGCAAATGGAAGCCACTCTGTGTGTGTGGTTTTTTTTTTTTAATAATGAAAGCAGAAAATAGAAAAATTAGGACTTCAAATAGAATTTGTGACTTAGAGAATCTGGGTTATAATCACTGACAACACTTTGAGAGTATTTTGTGCTCCCTAGGTAGCAAAAACTCCCAAATGTAGCATAAATTAATTTATACCCAGCTCCCCAGCTGTTAAGAAGCATCAGGAAGGAGATAAAAATCAATTTTTAAAATGAAAGTTTCTTGTGGTTTTTTGTTCTGCTCAGAACCGTGGTGTTAATTAAGTTCCTGCTCTGAATTTGGGATAAATTAAAGGGCAGGGAAGGGAATTCCTGCCCAAGTTTCAGTTCTGTGGGACAAAATCCTGGGGTTGTGCTAACAAAGCACAACAATCCCAAAAACTGGAGAAAAAAGTAAACAAAAATGATAATTTAGGGCTCATTATGCAGGAAATGTATTCGTGCACTTCCAAGGAGACCGGGCTTTGGAATCAGAGGAGAGATCCAAGCTGGAAATCCTTTGCCAGCTGGAACTGATTTTATTCCTGCTTTTCCCATGTTTCAGGTGAGGTTCCTGTGTTTGAGTGATGTGGTAGAAACCCAAACTTTGGTCAAATAATTTGGGAAAAGCTCAAGTTTTTGGGAAAGTAATTTGGTAAGAGCCCAAGGTTTTGGTAAAATAATGGAAGGCCACTTGGATCTGTCATGGAGAGGTGTTTGTGATAACCCAGTAACAATTTAAAGCTGGAATTTTATTAAATCCTTCATGGGATTTCATCAGGAAATTATCTCTGTGTCAGATTTCTGGGGTTCAGCCTCCTGGGGTTCAGCCCTGGCCCTCTCTACCTCTTCCCTGAATTTTTGGGAATGAGTCCTGTGGGATACAAAGCCCTTCATCCACCTTGGTTCCAATCCCTCGGTGAAATTTGGATTATCCTGGTGTGGGGAAGGTGAGATCCGCAGTGGACATAGGGAAAACCTCAGGGAAAAAAGTCCTGAGGGAATTTTCCAGGCAGCAGCAGGAGCCAGGGGGATGGGAAATGCTCCTGGAATTCCTGGGAGAGGCAGGATGAGTGCTCCCAGAAAATGCAGGACCGTGGAAGATGCTCCAGGAATTTCTGGGAGCAGGATGGATCCTCCCAGCTGGATTTCTTTCCGGCCCCACTTCTCCAGCTCCTGATCCAGTGGGTGCTTGGAGATTTCACAGGAAAGTTCTGGGATGCCACAGGCAGAAAATTCCCGGTTTTGTCAGGACTGTTCCTCCAGCCCGCTGGGTTCCCTCCCTGCCCCATCCATCCCAGGGCTTTCCTCTGCCTCCCCTTTCCCAGGAAAACCTTCCCTGCTGCTCCTTTGTGTGGCTGCAGCTGGTTCCTCTCTTTCCTGTGAAATCTTCCTGATTTCCCGAAGATGCAGCCCGGTTTTTATGGAAGGGGTTAAATTAAAACCAGGCTTAGCCCTTTTCCTGTGCCTTGCACAGCAGAGGAGGGAAAACCACATTTCCTCGCTGCACCCCTCTGAAAACGAGCTCCTGGGCATGCTGGGATCCTGTTTTCTGGGAAAATCGGGATGCAGTGCAGGGAAGCTGTTCCCATTAAAGCAAATCCAGCTGCCAGGAGCCCTTGGAATTGTGCCAGGCCCTGGGCAGGACGGCCCTGGGCTGGTTCTGCAGCACCTCGTAACCCCCTGCTCCCGCAGCTGCTGCAGCATCCCCACCTTCCATCCCGCATTCCTGAGCTGGAATTTTATTAAATCCTTCATGGGATTTCATCAGGAAATTATCTCTGTGTCAGATTTCTGGGGTTCAGCCTCCTGGGGTTCAGCCCTGGCCCTCTCTACCTCTTCCCTGAATTTTTGGGAATGAGTCCTGTGGGATACAAAGCCCTTCATCCACCTTGGTTCCAATCCCTCGGTGAAATTTGGATTATCCCGGTGTGGGGTGGGGTGTTCCCTTTGTATTCCTGGCCACAGGGAGGGGGGGAATATTCCAGTGGGGACTGGAAGGAAACTCAATTCCATCCTGGAATGGGAGTGGAAATGAAAGGGAGATTTCCCCATGGAAGGGCAGCAGTGACTCCGCAGCTCTTCCCCTCCGCTTCCCAGCCCTTCCCTGGCCTGGAACCAGCCCAAGGCAGCACAGGACACTTTGTACTCCCACTTTTATAAGGAAAGCCAGGTTTCTGGGATTTTTGAGGCTCTGTTATTGCTGGGTTGGTGGTGAGGAACTGCTGGGTATAATTAAGACTTGAATAATGGTTGGGGTGAGGGGAGGGGAAAAAATAACCCAGCAGGAGCTGGGACAGCTGTGAACGGCTGGAATTCAGGATTGGAAGTGCTGGGGGATGGGACTGGACAACTGCTGGGTGTGCCCCCGGCCCCTGTGGCTTATCTCAGGGCTAGAAGGGAGATAAGGCTGCTGGAAGAGATAAGTGGTGTCCCCAAAATCCTTCGTGGCATGGGGATGTATCTTTTCCCAGTGGAAATGGGAATTCGGGTTGATTCCAGATCAATCCTGGCTCCTGGGAGGATGATACTAAAGGTCTCCAAACCCTGCTGACCAAATCAAGGTCCAGTAATTATTCCATCTCTTTCCCCCACAAAAACTCCTTAAACTGACGACAGGACAAAGCATTACCAACAGCTAAATAAAATATAAACATATATTTTATATAAAATATAAAATATAAACAGCTAAATAAAATAAAAAAAAAAAAGATGAGAAAATATTTCCCAGAACTCCACACCAGTGTGGGTTGGGAGAGACCTTCAGTCCCATCCCATTCCACCACTTCCATGGGCAGGGACACCTCCCACGATCTATTAATTGGCTGCTCCAATAAATTAAAGAATTGATGGAGAACTTCCCTCCGCCCAGACTTTGGTGCTTGACATTGCTTAACAATCCGACTAAAAAAAAAAAAAAAATTAAAACCAGCATAAAGAAACGTTCCTGAAGTTCATTAATAAAAAAGGGATGGATCATTAAGGCCCCATTTCTGGAGGAGAGGCTCCCACATCCCTGGGATGCAGCAGGAAAAGAGGGAATTCTGTGTTTCTTCTCTCACACTTCCTGGTAAATTAAAATTTGGGAGCCCTGCAGGTTTCTGGGCTTCTGGGAGCACAAAGAGGTTAAAAAATGGTTATTTCAGCTGAGGAGAAACGGTGCAGGTTGGAAATGAAAACACTTCCTCTGTGGTTTGCACGGAACCTGGAACTGATGTTCCTCCTGACATCCATAAAAACCGAGCCTCTCGTCCTGTATTTAAACAGCGAGATTAAAAATGGAGCAGTTTAATTAAATTTCTCTTCTAAATGGGGAATTTCTGGGTTTTCTTGCGGAGTGCAAGGTAGAGCCTGATCTGCACCTCCCTGGGCTGGTTCTGGCTCGTCCTGGGAGATGCTGGTGTGGGATTTGGGGAATGACGTTCAAACCAGGCCTATGGCCTCATTTCCCACCCCAGGAACAGCTGGGAAACCTCAATTTGTCCTCACACACTGGCAAACCACGTAAAATCCAACAGTTTCCACATGTCTTTTGAAAGGAATTAAGGAATTTTTAGATTCAATTAATTTTTAATTCTATTATTTCTATTAATCTCTCTATTATTTGGTTATTGCCTCCACACCATCTCGCTGTGTCAGGCTGTCCCAGCTGAGCATCTTCCAAATGCCCAAAAAATTCCAGTTGATGCCCCAAATTTCCTGGTTTTCCTGCCAGGATGGACAGTTTGGAACAGGATCTTTGCTGAGGTTCAGATCTCCCCGTGGTACCACCAAATTTTGTGTCCCGAGGCCACGTGGGAGCTTCTCCATGGAAAAGCCTCCAGGTTTGTGTTCAAAAAAAGGGCAGGGAAAAAGCCCTGAGCAGCAGATCCTGGCTTTTCTGTCCAAAAATGGTCAGAATTTTAGGAAATTGGACACAATGCAGGTTAAAAGAGATGAGATTTTAATGAGGTGAAGTCTGAAGGAGACTGAAAAATCCTGAGGAATCAAACATCTGCAAGAGCTTTGTTAGTCCGGGGTTGATGGTGTTGGACCTCTGAGTGGGGATTCCTGGGAGAAATTTCCCTCAAAGTTCCTTTAAAACATCAGGAATTCATCATTCCTGCAGGCTGGGGAGAGTATTTATTCCCTTTTTTTAAAATTCCAGCCCTGGTTTAGGCTCAGTTTTTCCTTAGAGGAACAAAGAGACCAAACACAAGGGGGGATCCTGAGAAAGGAACCCAAACCCAAGGGGGGATCCCAAAGAAGGAACCCAAACCCAAGGAGGGATCTCAAGGGTCACCCATGGGTTTCTCTTTCAGCCAATTTTGAGAAATTTTGGACAGAGAAACCCTGAGAAATTCCAGAGAAATCCTGAGAATTCTGGAGAAATCCCCACACAGAGCCCCAGGCTTGACCCTTCTTAATTTTTGAGATAAGGACATTTAATTATTTATAATTTATAATTATTTCTATTATTTAGTTTATTCAAGGCTGAAGCTGGAAGATACTGCAGCTCTGTGGCACCTTGGGAAGGCCAGAACTGAAAATGTAATTAATTTATTGTATCATGGATTAATTTGTAAAAAATCTGCATTAAAAGCCACACAAAACACTTAATTCTCTTTTTATTTGGGGTGGGTGTCACTGCAGGGCACCTGTGGGAGGCCAAACAGCTCCATTTCCCTGCTTTTCTTCCATTTTTTCCTGTACTTTAATCCCAATTCTGAGTGATATTTGAGTTGGCCAAGTCTGGCAGTGATGACGCCCTGGGTAATAGACGGAAAAAAAAAAAAACCAAACCAGCCCAGGAATAATTTTCATGTTCCAGACTGGAGTCTGCAAGTGCTGAGAAGTTCACAATAAATAAATAAACCCCCAAAAAAGCCAAGCTGGGAATTGCACACGGAGCATATTTTCCATGGAATGACTGAGGAAGGAGCTCGGGAGGTCAATTGAGTAGAAATTCGAGTTAAGACAGAGCAGTTCTAAATTAGGAGCTGCTTTGGCAGGAAATCTTCAGCTGGAAGGAATCTCGGCCAAGAAGGAGTCTCAAGGAGGCTCATTAGCACCCCAGGAAGGAGGGTTTCCAGTTAAAGGGATTTCTGACAGGGGAAGGACTGCAATCCTTCCCAAATTCCTGAATTTGAGGGTCAGGTTTCTGCCCCAGACTTTGGGACATCATTAAACTCAGCTTAACTCCATGAAGGTCACGTAAAGCATCCCAAGGATTGGCACAGGATCCATCCCTGGAGGGGTTCCAGAGCCCTGGATGTGGCACCTGGGGACATGGGGAGTGGTTGGGTCTGATCTCAGAGAGCTTTTCCAGCCTCCTGGATTTGGGATTCCATGAAATGCTCAGAGCTGAACAGAAAACCAAGATGTGTGAAGCCTGGCTTTAAATGTGAATAAAAGGCACTGGGGAAGAGTTTGGTCCTCAAGCCAGCCCCAGCCTCTGAAAAAATCCCAAACCCTCTGGAATCTGCAGGAATATTCCCTGGCACCATCTCTGACTGCAGTGGGAATCGGATCCCTGGGGATTTGGGCAACTTTTGCTGGAGGATGCTGAGGTTGTGCTGACCTGCAGGACGGGAGCAGAACGGGATTTAAGGAGCAGGGAACATTCTCATTCCCTCCTGTAACATTGTTGATGGGGTGACCAAATTACAAGAGAATTTCCAGGTACTCTTTGTCTGCTAAAAAAGGCAAAAACTCCAGAAACTTCCAATTCGGCACAGGGACACCTCACAGGACCCTTTGTCCTTCACCTCAGGATTGGGGCTGTTGGATTGGACCGGGGCCAAGAGGTCCCGCCTGGGCCATTGGGTAGAAAAGGGACAGAACAAAAGATTTGATCGCTTTTGTGGGGTGCTGAGCAGGAGCGAGCATCTCTTGCCCTGGCACGGCTTTTCTCTGTAAAGAGTTTGTTATTTTGTTTCCTATTAAACCCTTTTCTGTTTCAAACACCGCCACAAGAGCCGTTCTGCTCATTTTCAGCCATCCGGGTTGCTGGGCTGTCCCGGGAATGAGGGGATGGCTGAGAGCTCATCAGACCTGGCTCGAAGGGACACTCTTCACCCTTCCTCCCACACTCAGGGGTGTCCCGGTGTGCCAAGGGATCCCGAGAGGAAAAACGAGGTTCTGAAAAAGCCCTGAGGCCACACCTGAGCATTCCCGTGGGGATGGAGAGGAGGGAGAGGTTGGGAAGAGGGGAATCCAGTGGGGAATTGAGTTTGGAGCCTTCTTCAGATCCAGTATCTGCTGTCCAGCATTACTGGCAGTCCCATCATTCCATAATCCTGTTGGAATGTAAGCCTTTCCCTGGCTCACAGGGAATTCATCTCTTCTGTCTCTCCTGGCCATCCCTGCGCACAAAGCCTTGAATCCACCAGCATTCTCCCAAAAAAATCCCTTTTCCCCCCACTCCCAAAGCTGCTGCTGCCCCAAAGGAGGGCTCGGATCAAACAGAGGGAGGCTGCTCTGCTCCTGCCAGACAAAAAATCAATTTACAGGCCTCGGGGAGCTGCAATCCTGTCCCTTGATCAGGTGACAAATTCCCAGATGATCCAAGCTTCTGCCGTCGAAAAATGTGGATCTCTGTGCCACAAAAAGCCTGGGCAGTGGGAATCTGAGGAGCCTGGGGGGCTGAGGAAAGGGAATTTGGCACCCAAAATAACTCATGGGTTTGGGGTGTGGCACATGAGGTGAAGCGGCCACCTGCTGAATCACTCCTAGATACAGTTATAAATATAAATAAATAAAATTTCTAAAATAAAATAAAAGTTTAAAATTTTAAAATTAAAAATAAAAATAAAAATAAAAATAAAAATAAAAATAAAAATAAAAATAAAAATAAAAATAAAAATAAAAATAAAAATAAAAATAAAAATAAATAGAAATAGAAATATAAAACCATAACAATATAAAAATATATGGATATTTAAATATGTAAATATATAAATAATATATAAATATACACACACACACACACATATTCAATATATTCACACAGGCCTGGGTGTGCAAAACTGCTGAAAAATGGGAATTTTTGAGCATTTCCAATGTGTAATTTTGGAGCAAATGCCTCCCTGGCTGTGCTGGGGGATCGCTGCCAGCCCCTCTGTGGGATCAGCACAAAGTCCTGAGGCTCTGGGCAGTTCTTCCCACCACTGCTGGTGCTTCAAACTATAAAAAAAAAAAAGCCCAAATTGTTGCTTTTGGATGTGTTGGAGAAGGATTTTCCTTCTGAACTCAGTGTCTGCCAAGGATCTCAGGGAGGGAAGAGGCTGGAAGAGAAACGGGCCCGGCCCTTCCCTCTGCAGCTGCTGACAGAAATCAGTGAGGGCTGCTGGGTGTGTTTTTAGAGCAAATTGGGATTTTAATTGCCTGCAAATCCCACTGTTCCCCGCTCCAGACAAACACAGCCATTGCTTTTTCCTGGTGTTTCCCACACCTGGCCCAGGAGGAGGAGGAAAGGTGGGAGAGCAGGATTATGGTGTTTGGATGTATCTGAAATGTCAATTTTGAGGTTATGGTCATTTTCCAGGTCTTGGGGGCTTCTCTGCAAAACCAGACAGGGCCCAGGGAACATTTCAGGCCCANGGGAATTCCATCCCAGCCCCTCCCCACCCTCCCAGGGAACAATTCCTTCCCAAGATCCCATCCATCCCTGCCCTCTGGCAGTGGGAGCCATTCCCTGTGTCCTGTCCCTCCAGGCCTTGTCCCCAGTCCCTCTGCAGCTCTCCTGGAGCCCCTTGAGGCCCTGGAAGGGCTCTGAGCTCTCCCTGGAGCCTTCTCCTCTCCAGGGGAGCACCCCCAGCTCTCCCTATAATAAAGTTAATAATATTTATATACGTTATTATTAATTTGGAACGATTTGGAAATAGCTGAGACTTAAATATTTGAAGTTTTCCACTCAGAGGCTTCTCCGAGTTTCTGGGCTCTTCCTGCCGAGCACAGAAACCTCCCCAAAGCGCTCAAACCCTTTTGGGATTCGGGGTCCAACCTCCCTGCTCTGAACTGCCAGAGGATGGTGCAAACCAGGCTTTGGAATGTTTCATGGAAGGGGATTTTTTTCCTCTGATTTCCAGTAATACCCCCAGTTTTGGTGCCATTCTGGTTTAAATTTCAAACAGGGTCTGTGTGTCCAGGTACCTTCCCACCCTGTGCCACCAAAGCTGATTTATCTGCAGAAAACAGGAACGGCTGGGAAATAGCTGACATTTATTTTGAAATATAGAAATAGAAATGGAAAGTTTAAAAATTAGAAATATAAATAGAAATAAAAATTTAAAAATAAATTTAAAAATTAAATATAGAAATAGAAATAATAGAAATAGAAATAGAAATAGAAATAGAAATAGAAATAGAAATAGAAATAGAAATAGAAATAGAAATAGAAATAGAAAATAAAAAGAATCTAAAAAAAAATTTAAAATAAAAATTAAAAATAGAAATAGAAATAAAACCAAATACAATTACAAATTTAAATACAAATTTAAATAAAAATTTAAATTAAAACAAGAATAAAAATAACAATTTAAATATGAATATAATACAAATAAGAATGAGAATAAGAATAAGAATAAGAATAAGAATAAGAATAAGAATAAGAATAAGAATAAGAATAAGAATAAGAGTAAGAATAACTCCCACTGCTCCTGGACTCCTTTATGTAATTTTACAAACCACCTGTGTGATCTATAGGCTATTGATACCCACAAGTCTCTGCTTTAGGAGATTCACCTTCCCAAGCCCCAAAACCTGGGAATTAACTGCAGAAATTCCTCTTCCTTTGTCCAGGGCTCTGTTTTTTTTGCCCCAAGCCAAGTCTGGAATCCTCTCAGCCCTGGTTCCTCCAGGCCTCCCATCTGCTGCCTCCAGCAGGGCTGACAGAAGCGAGCTCTGCTCCTGATTTCCTTCTCATTTCAGTCACAGCCTGATTCAGCAGAGAGGCTTCCAAAAAATCCCCAAATCCTTTCCAAATACAGCCAGGCCCTCTCTTTTTTTTCTTTTTAATTTTTTTCCCTTTTTCAGCTGCTCCGAGGATTTGCCCTGGGGTAGGTGACACCCGCTGAGCACGCTCAGGGAAATGCAGATTTTAGCTGCAGGGAGAAGCGCAGATCTTTCATCTTTTAAGGATTTTTTTCCTCATCCCACCCCAACACCAACCGCAAGAAATTTTTGGGTCTTGCCCCTGGTAAAAAATGATGGGAGGACTTTGCAGTGCTCGTTTAAAACAGATTTTTCATGGGTTTTTCCACTTTGGACACTTGCATGGATGAGGAGGAGACGAGCAAAGAGATCCCAAAGTTTCCCGTCCCCATGGAGAGTCTCTGCCAGCTCCAGGAGAGGAGGATGGGGCTGTGCCTCTGCTCCAGCACCACCAAACCTGGCCTTTCCTGCAGTTTTCTGTCGTTTTCCTGCATTTTTGGCTCATTTTCCTGCATCTTTTTGGGTCATTCTCCTGCATTTTGGGGTTGTTTTCCTGCATATTTTTGGGTAATTTTCCTGCATATTTTTGGGGTTGTTTTCCTGCATCTTTTTTGGGTGATTCTCCTGCATTTTTTGAGTAATTTCTCTGCATATATTTGGGTTCTTTTTCTGCATTTTTCAGGCCTTTTCCCTGCATTTTTGGCTTGTTTTCCTGCATCTCTTTTGGGTCGTTCTCCTGCACTTTGGGGTTGTTTTCCTGCATATTTTTTGAGTAGTTTTCCTGCATTTTGGGGTTGTTTTCCTGCATTTTGGGGTTGTTTTCCTGCATCTTTTTTGACTACTTTTCCTGCATCTTTTTAGTGCTTGTTTTCCTGCATTTTTGGCTCATTTTCCTGCATCTTTTGGGGTTGTTTTGCTGTATTTTTCAGGTCCTTTTCATGCATCTTCTGGGGCTGTTTTCCTGCATCTTTTCAGATCCTTTTCCTGCATCATCTTTTTTGGATCATTTCCCTGCACACTTTTAGGGGTCTTTTTTCTCTGTTTTCGGCTCATTGTCCTGCATATTTTTGGGTCGTTTTCCTGCATTTCTGCATCATTCTCCTGCATTTTTAGGTGGTTTCCCTGGGTTTTTTTGGCTCGTTTTCCCCACCCCCAGCTGGAGCTGCTGCTGTCCCTGCTGCTGGAAGGACACGCCGGTGTTGGGACAGCCCGGGCAGGTGACAGGGATCAGCTGCTGCCTCCAGCTATTCTCAGTGCCAGGAATTGCTATTTTTACTCAGAGCAGCAGCGAGCTGAGCTCCTTCAACGCGTGACGACGTGCTCGGTTTAAAGAGAGTCAATTAACTTCAGCATTAGGAGGAATTTAAATTCAATTATTTAGAAAAGAGGGGGCCTCTTCAGCACTGCCCATCAGGCAGGGCTGCCAGGTCTCCAATTCCTCCTCATTCCCGATGTTTTTCCTGCCTTTCCATGGAGAATCCAGAGCGTCACTCCCCAAAGCCAACGCAGGCAGCTTTGGGCATGCGGGGAGCAGAGCTTCTGCCTAATTCAAACTTCCTAATTTGGTGTTTGTGTTATAAATAAAGTTGAAGTTCAAAATTGTACATTCATTTATCCCTTGTTTCTGTACTTACCTGTTCCTGTTCCAGCCCCGGTTTACGTCCCTTGTTTGATGCATTTGTCCCTCAGTTCTGTACTTGTTCTTGTTCCAACCCCAGTTTATGTCGTTTTATGGTTATGTACTTATTTATTCCTGTTCTGGTCCCTGTTCATGTCCCCAGTCGATGAATTGGTTCCAAGGTTCTATTTTACCCCTCTCCCTTTAGTTTCCCGTATCCCTTTATTCCCCCAGGTCATTGGAAACTCAGCTGCTGCTCCCAGTACAACTTCCTGCTCTCCCATGAGGACTTGAGAATTTCACATACTTAATTATCCTGCCATCCAGGGACTAAAATCACCCCAGAACAGTGAGCCGACCTCCAAAACCACCAGGAAACCACTGCACGAGGACAGCGAGGACCTGATGAGACAAAGCACATCAGCGGGAACCAGGCCAGGTGTCATCACCATAACTGAGGGACGCCCAAGCGAGAAGACCACCCCAGACCAGGCAGACTAAGGAGGTTTGTTGACGATCCCAACAAGGACAGAGACTCCAGGCCTGCCAGTGACAACGGTATCCTTCTCATCATCAACCACTGAGAGCAGCGGCAGCGGCAGCGGCAGCGGCAGCGGTGCGCACCCCAAGCCCCCCCTCCTAGGCCCTCTCCCCTTTAATAAAGGCATCAAACCCTTTTGTTCACTTCATTTGGAGAGCAGCAAAGCACTGGCAGAGCCCGGCAAAGGATGAAACTCAAAGGAACAGGAGGGGAAAAATGAATATTTTACTGTGGGAATGCACAGGGGGAACTTGCAGGACTCCTGGAGCTGGGCTCAGGAAGTGCCTTGGTGAGGGATTTCTGCTCCTCGCTGAGTCGGGTGAGTTTAGTGGGTTTAGAACGTTATTATTATAGATTTTGGGGGTATCCTGAGTGGGATAGAGCTCCTGAGCTGGACGAGCTCCTACCTCTCTCTCTCTCTCTGCTCCTGCCAGAAAAGGAAGTTCCCCCCGGTTCTTCCTTAATTTTTGGAATGTTATCTCACTGAGATGCCCCACAAAATCTTACCACTTCCAGGTACAGCCTCAAACTGCGATAGAGGGACCCACAGGATGACCCAGTCCAGCTCCTGGACCCCAGCAATCCTGCCCTGGGGCGGTGTCCAAACGCTCTTGGAGCTCTGACAGCCTCGGGGATCCTTGCACACCCCAGAATTTCCTTGGCTTGGGGTTTAAGCCTGCTTGGGGCAATATTTGGATGGGAATCTCCAATATTTTATTAATATGAAAATGTGGCTTCCCAAGATGTTAAGTGGTTCCTCTGCTGGGAGCTCTGGCTGCCAACCACCTTTCCCCACAATCCATCCTAACCCTTCCGAGAGTTTCACACTGTTCATATTTTCAATTTCCCAGCAGAGGAATTCCAGGGAAATGGTCTGAGCTGGGAAGGGGAGGATGGCACCTGAATAAAGACCACAGACAGCTGGGGTAGGGCCCTGGAAAAGATTTGGATCCTGGTAAAATGTGAATTTTGGGCCCATCCTGCCAGCTCATCTTTTGCCCACTTCTGGCTGTTCTTCCTGGTAGAAACCCTGTTTATTTCCAACTGTATATTTCCTATTTCTGGATCCAATTTCCCTTGATAAAATTCCTGAGGTACCTGTGAAACCCCTGCCTTTCTCTGCCACGTTTCCTTGTCCCTTGTGTGAGTTTGTTGACAAATGGCTGCCCTCACCCCCTCCCCTCGTCTGATTTATTGAACAGTTAAAAGTTTTTCTTTCAATAACAAAAACAACCCAGGAAAAAACCCTGCCCTGAGGCGTTTTTCCCTTTTTGCAGAATGTCACCAGGGACAGCTTGGTTTTTCTGCTGGATAAGGAATCCTCTGGAGAAGTTTGTGCAATTCACAGGAAAAACAAAACTTTGCCAGTGCTGGGAAACCAAAGGTGTGGTGGCACTGGGAGATGGGAACATCCTGTTTAATCCTCATTCTTTTTATTCAGGGATATTGATTATGAGGAGTCATTGTATTGTGAGGCCCATCTGTGGCTGTGGCCTCTCTGCTGATTCTTAGGACTTAATAATGCAAATTAGGTGTGTGTTAATGAATTATTTCAGAAATCCTGTTGGAATCACGGAATCAGAATGGTTTGGGTTGGAAAGGTCATCCAGTGCCACCCCTGCCATGGCAGGGACACCTCCCACTGTCCCTGGGTGCTCCAAGCCTCGTCCAACCTGGCCTTGGATACTGCCAGGGATGGGATGAGCATCTCTGGGATGCAGGATCAACATCTGCTTTAATTTTAAACCCAGTTCAGGGATCCTGCATGGAATCACTGCTGCTGCCGCTGCTGCTGTGCTTTGAAAGAACTGAGGAGAAAGAGTGAGCTCCAAAGGCAATCTCCATTTCCTGGGGATTTTCCCCTGGAGTTTGCTGGAGAAGATGCAGAACTCAGAATTCAAAGGAAGTGTTGAGGAGTTTGGGGGCACAGGTTGAGCTCTGGGTGGGAGCCCAGGAACTGCCACCCCTGGGGGCAACAAAGGGACCTGGGTGAGGGACACTCAGGGACATCCAGGGCTCAGGAGGGACATCCCAGGACTTGGAGCGGTTGGACTGTGGGATTTTAGGGTTATATGTGGGAGTTTTGGGGTCCCTCCTCGGAGGCACTAGCTCAGGGCTGTTCCTGTGTTACTGCCCTGGGAATAAATGGATTTATAGGATGAGGCTCCTGAGGCTCTGCCAGGGGAAAGCTGGGGGGATCTGGTGAGGAAAGAGGGTCTGGCTGTGAGTGGGGGGTCGCCAGGGACCTGTCAGGGCGCTGGGAAGGGGATCCGGCCCAAGCAGTGCTGGTCCCTGGTGCTGGGGTGTCATGGGGAGAACAGCCAGAAGTGGGCAAAAGATGAGCTGGCAGGATGGGCCCAAAATTCACATTTTACCAGGATCCAAATCTTTTCCAGGGCCCTACCCCAGCTGTCTGTGGTCTTTATTCAGGTGCCATCCTCCCCTTCCCAGCTCAGACCATTTCCCTGGAATTCCTCTGCTGGGAAATTGAAAATATGAACAGTGTGAAACTCTCGGAAGGGTTAGGATGGATTGTGGGGAAAGGTGGTTGGCAGCCAGAGCTCCCAGCAGAGGAACCACTTAACATCTTGGGAAGCCACATTTTCATATTAATAAAATATTGGAGATTCCCATCCAAATATTGCCCCAAGCAGGCTTAAACCCCAAGCCAAGGAAATTCTGGGGTGTCCAAGCAGCTGGGGGCTGTTACCATCTCCAGGTGCAGGACAGGAAGGGCCCAGCATGGGTGTCCTGCAGCCCCTCTGTCCATCCTCATCCTCAGGCACTGGGGCTGAGCTGGGAGCTGGACTGGGAATGTGGCCGGGGGAGGGAAAAGCTCTTCCCATTTTTTTTCTATTCATACTGAATTTGGGAAATGTCTTTCCTATCGCTCCCAACACAGGGAATGCAGGGGGGCAGAGCTGGGAGGTGCCAAAGGGAACACCTGGAATTACAGAACCATGGAATGTGCTGAGCTGGAATATCCACAGGGATCACTGATCCAGCTCCTGGACCCCACCAGCCCCACCCTGTCCATCCCTGGAGCGCTGTCCAAACGCTCCTGGAGCTCTGGCAGCCTCGGGGCCGTGCCCATTCCCTGGGGAGCCTGGGCAGTGCCAGCACCCTCTGGGGGAAGAACCTTTCCCTGAGCTCCAGCCTGAGCCTGCCCTGGCCCAGCTCCAGCCGTGCCCTGGGTGCTGTTCCTGTCCCAGGGAGCAGAGACAGGAGTTGTCCCTGCTGGATCAGTTTAATGGAACTTTTCCATGAATTCAGAGTTGAACCAGACTTAGAAGCTGCAGAAATCCATTAGAAATTGAGATAAAGGGAAAAAAATTCCAGCTGGCCCCGTGTTCCCAGTGCTGAAACTGCAGTGATGGTAAAGCTCAGCAGTGTGCAAAGATCCATCCTGGGATGCTGGACACCGTTTGGAATTTTGCTGGGATATTTTCTTGATCCAGGCAGGATGTTCTCAGGAGCAACAAGCGCTGGACAGAAAGGGAGCTGTGGGATCTCCCCTGGGACATTTCCCAGTTGTGCTGCTCTGCTCCTGCTAGCCCAAACACAACAGGGCTGTTCCTCTGGGCCATGCAGGAGAAGGCTTCGTGCCAAATCTGCTTCCAGCCTTCTCCTCACACCCCAAATCCATTCCCTGAATCCCTCCCTGAGGGAAAACTGGGCTCAGGGCAGTTGGTCTGTCCTAGCTGCAGGTCTGGGCTTGGGTTAGGCTTGGCTTGACTTTGGCTTTCACAGCCCAGCTGCTTCCCGTGCTGAGGTGGGTGTTCATTCCTGACAAAATCTTCAATTGTTTTGTTTTGTCCATGATTTTTTAGGCATTTTTCAATGCATAATTCTCCTGGATAGGTTTACAAAGGACTGACTTCAGCTCTCTACTCCCAATGCTGCTTCTAAAGCCTTTTCCCTTTTTTTCCCTTTTCCTTTTCCTTTTCCTTTTCCTTTTCCTTTTCCTTTTTTCCTTTTTCTTTTCTCTACTTGCTTTAATTTTCTTTGCAGCCTCTAATTCAGTTTGGCTTTGTTATTTTTATAACACTGTTCCCCAATCCTTAAAATCCAGCTTACTTTGGGATCCTTTCTTTTTCTCCTTCTTTGGGATTTTTTTCCTTTTAACTTCCTTTGGGATATTTATGTTTTGCCTTTCTTTGCTTTTTCTCTGCTTATTTCTTGCATCTTCTGTGAGAGATTTAATCCACTTAGTCTGGAACTTTACTGCATCATTTTCCACCACCTCCTCTTTTTCCAAAATGCCAATTCCTGCTAATTTTACACCCAATACTAAAGAAATTCACCCTCTCTGTTCCCATCCTTGAGCTTATCTATCTCTTTTAATAAGGTATTTTCCCTTGAAGCAAAGGTGCATTTTACCATTTTCTGGCTTTATTCTACATTTATTTGATGAATTTAAATAATTCATTACTGACATGAGGCACCTGGGACTGGGAATGCCCGAGGGCAGCTGGGGAGGCCCTAATTCCCAATTTCCTGCTCTCCCTGTGCGCCCCAGGCCCCTCCTGGGGCTGATTCTCCATCCCATCCTCCAGGAGTTGGGAATTTTGGTCTGACAGCATTCCTGGGAGAGGCTCTTCCTGCCAGGAAACTCCCAGGATCACCCCTTTGACGAGGAAAAGGGGAACACAGAAAGAAAACAGAATATTTTGTGATAGAACAGCACTGCTGGGACAGATTCCAGCTGGAGGATCCTGCAGAACCAAATCTGCCCCAAAATTCAATGGAATGGGTGCCCTGGGGTGTTTTTTGGGAACAGGAGGAGCAGTGGGACCTCTCCAGGATGGGGCAGAGAATTTCTCCAAGTCCCCTGAGTGCGATGCTCCTGAGCTCTTTAACCAATTAATTAATCCTGCAATGGATATTTCCATGAATTTCATTAATTTTGGCTTCCACGGGAGCTGTTTAGCTGGGAATCAAACAGTTATTCCCTGATAAAAATCAGGAATAACAGGGATTTCTGTTATTTATTCTAAATGTCAATTCTTGGTGTGCACCAGAGATGTGGGGTTTTGTTTTCATCCCAAGGAATTAAAGGACTTCCTAAGGATTGGCCACATCTTTCACTGGACCAGCTGCTGAGACTGATAAAAATAGGCCTGGTTTTAGGCAAGCTGGGCTATTAAATTCAATTTTAATCAGCTGGTTTAATAGAGATACAAATTCTTCCACGCTTGAATTCCCCTGTGTGCCGGTCACTGCTTGATGTCAATATCAAATGCATATTTTTGGTGTAAATAATCAATATTTCGGGCCAAATCTCCCAGCTCAGTGTTTATTCAACCTTTTAAAATCCATTTTTGGAGCTCCTCCCTGCGGCTGCCACTCAGCTCCTGGCTGAACTCATTTTCTCCAGGGTTAATGAGAACAAATCCTTTGAACTCCCTGCTCATTTCTGTCTGATTCGGTGCAGGGCTCTCCCTGACTGCCTTTCCAGGGAAATTGTTTATAGGAATTATCAAGGGTTCCACCATGAAAAAGTTTGATTCAATTAATTAGAAATTCAGGACTTGGCCTTTGGCCAAAATGTAATTTACTTTCCCCAAGCCCAATTTGAAACGAACTATTTGGGCAGGTTTTAAGCTAAAAAAAGAATAATCACAAGTTTTCTTAGCTCTTCTACTCTTGAAAAAACCACAAATAAAATCCAGCCAACCAACCAAAAAAGCTCTAAAAAATCCCCAAACCCCAATGACTGAAATGTGCATAAATATTTC
Source organism: Dicaeum eximium (assembly GCA_013396995.1). Lineage (NCBI taxonomy): Eukaryota > Metazoa > Chordata > Aves > Passeriformes > Dicaeidae > Dicaeum > Dicaeum eximium. The sequence goes on along the minus strand of VWZP01007748.1, from coordinate 201,053 downwards.
AATATGAAAACGAAATCTGGGGGAGTTCTGAGCCGGGCCTGGCTGTGCAGGGAGCGTGTCCTGGGATCAGATGTTGATCCCAAACCCATCAGGGGGGTGGAGAGGGGCCCAGTGCCTGAACTGGTCCCAGTACAGCTCTGGAGCTGCCAGGGGCCCTGGAGCTTCAGTGGAATTGTCCCAGGGTTGGGTCCATAGAATTCAAAATGGATTTTTTTGGTGTAAATAATCGATATTTCCGGTCAAATCTCCCAGCTCAGTGTTTGTTCAACTATTTAAAATCCATTTCTGAGCTCCTACCTGCGGCTGCCACTCAGCTCCTGGCTGAGCTCATTTCCTCCGTTCCTGCGGGCCCAGCCTGGGCTGAGATCAGAGCAAAGCCTGAGCCGGGGATCACGCTCAGGGGGGTTCTGACCTGCAGCCCGGGCTGCCCCGCTCCCCCGACTCCTGTATTCGGGGTTACTGGGGGCTCCAGAGCTTCCGAGCCTCCTTCCTCCTGGAGGCACCTGGATACACCCAAACCCCCATGGGAGCAGGGCCTGAGCACGGCCAGAGCTCCTTCCTGGGCCCCTCTGCAGGTCCTTCCTGGGCCCCTCTGCAGGTCCTTCCTGGGCCCCTCTGCAGCTCCTTCCTGGGCCCCTCTGCAGCTCCTTCCTGGGCCCCTCTGCAGCTCCTTCCTGGGCCCCTCTGCAGGTCCTTCCTGGACCCCTCTGCAGCTCCTTCCTGGGCCCCTCTGCAGGTCCTTCCTGGGCCCCTCTGCAGGTCCTTCCTGGGCCCCTCTGCAGGTCCTTCCTGGGCCCCTCTGCCACGTGCCATGGCCAGGGTGGGGGACCTGTGCTGTGTCCCAGAGTTCCAACCTGCACAGGATCCTCCTCCCTTCCTGCTGAGGGTCCTGTTCCCAGCCCTGGTGACAGTCCTGTTCCAAATCCTGCTGACAATCTGTGGCCATGCACAAGAGTGATAGTACCTTGGACCTTATTAGCATAAAGAAACTGATAAACAAAATGCCTTGGAAAAAGCAAACAGAACTCTGAGATTGAGTTAAGATTGCAAGAAGATCCTATCAGACAGATCTCCAGGAAAGGGAAATTTTATTAACCACTGTGAGCCAAAGAAATGCTGTGATATGCATAAGTTTGTGTATTTGATTGTTACCCAATCTTTGTATTACACATTGTTAGTCTCCTAAAACAGTATATAAGCTCTTGTAAGTTCCCAATAAAAACGGATTCTGATCAGATTCTGGACTCTGAGAGGACTCAGATTTTGGGGTCTGTTCGGTCTCCCCGTCTCTCTACCCCCCACCATCGTCGATAACAATCCCCTTCCCTTCCTGCTGAGGATCCCCTTCCCAACCCTGGTGACAATCCTGTTCCAAATCCTGGTGACAATCCTGTTCCCTTCCTGCTGAGGG
>VWZP01007748.1:177329-191435 GCA_013396995.1 Dicaeum eximium | reverse complement strand
GGGAGAGCCGCCGGCTCGCATGCCGGGGGCTGCGCACAGCCTGGCCGGAGGCGAGCGCGGCCGGAGGAGCCGCAGCACCCCGGGGATGGCCCCGAGCGCCGACCAGGAGGATGCCACCGCCACCCAGGTGGGCCGGGCACGGTGGCACCACGGCTGGGGGACGCTGCCCTGGGGCCTGGGGACGCGCAGTTTTGGGGGGATCTGTCCTGTCCCCCCCCAGAGCTGATGGCTCGGCGCTGTCCCCGGCGAGCTGTGCCACACACGGGGCCACCGGCGCTGCTTAGCGGAGGGCTGAACTTTTTTGGGGGGGTTTGGTCGGGTTTGGTAAGAACCCGGAATGCCAGCCCTGGAAGGACGCGGTGTTGCCGTGCCAGAGCTGCTCGGTTCAAACTTCGCAGCCTGGTCCTCAGTTCGGTGGGAAGCACTTGACAGAGCTGCCCTGTGCCTGGCATTAACCCTCTCCCAGCTCCGGCCGGGCTGGAAACTGTTAATCCCGAAAAATTCACTCGCAACAAATTTAACCCCACTAAGGAGCCGTGGCAGAACTCCGGGAATGGCATCCAGCAGCTGCTCCTTTTTATGATGACTTTGCATTTATCCCAGAGCCGGCTGGCGAGTTCGCACTTNCCCTCCGAGCAGCCCCGGTACCCGCGCTGTGCCAGGCAGGCGGCTCCCGGAGCGGATCCCGGTGCCGGATCTCCCCCGGCCCCAAAAAAGCCGCTCCTCGCCGGCAGCCACCGGCTCAAGGTCAGGCTGCTCCAGCTCCATCCCTCCGGAGCCGAGCCGGAGGGGCAGAGAACCCTCGGCGAGCACCCAAATCCCTTCTCCCCGCTCTCGCAGGGCCGGCCCCGCGCCCCGGGCCCCGGCGGTGCTCGCAGCCGCGGGGAGCCGCTGGTCCCGGTGGTGCCGCTGGTGCCGGCGGTCCCGGTGGTCCCGGTGGCCCCGGTGGTCCCGGGGGGCTCGGGGCGGCCGCGGGCGGGCAGCGATGCTGGGCTGCTGCTGACATTTCCGCCCGCGAGTGCCCAGCCAATTGGCGGGGCTGGAGCAGCCACACATGAAATATGATGATTTTCAGGAGGAGGAGGAGGANGGCTCGGCGCTGTCCCCGGCGAGCTGTGCCACACACGGGGCCACCGGCGCTGCTTAGCGGAGGGCTGAACTTTTTTGGGGGGGTTTGGTCGGGTTTGGTAAGAACCCGGAATGCCAGCCCTGGAAGGACGCGGTGTTGCCGTGCCAGAGCTGCTCGGTTCAAACTTCGCAGCCTGGTCCTCAGTTCGGTGGGAAGCACTTGACAGAGCTGCCCTGTGCCTGGCATTAACCCTCTCCCAGCTCCGGCCGGGCTGGAAACTGTTAATCCCGAAAAATTCACTCGCAACAAATTTAACCCCACTAAGGAGCCGTGGCAGAACTCCGGGAATGGCATCCAGCAGCTGCTCCTTTTTATGATGACTTTGCATTTATCCCAGAGCCGGCTGGCGAGTTCGCACTTTATTATTATTATTATTATTTCCCCGAAGGGGAGGGGGTCCGATTAAAAATAATAATCATACAATAATATTCCCAAGGCAACCCTGGGAGGGCAAACCACACCTCCCCGTGCTCCGACTGTGCCACCGCTGTCGCTTTATTAATTTCCCTGCGCCGTGAGTGACAGTCCTCCAGAAGTGATAATTGGTGCGCTGTGTCTTTAAAAGGTTAAAACCCTTTTCAAAAAGGCCTCGACTCATAGTGGGAAAAGACAAGAGAGGCTTTGGCTGGCTTTGGATCCAGAAAACAGCTGCTGATTGGAGTCTGCGTCTTCGGGCTGAATTTATTACATATTTTTCAGCAGCAGGGATTCTAGGAGGAAGCTTCCGTTTGGGTTTCTTGATCGTGGTTTATTTTTATTCAGAGGAATAACAGAGGAAGGATTTGTTCCGGCTGGAGCATGCTCACAACCTGCAAGACCTCCCATTATTAAACTGCCTACTTTGGGCTTTAATATCCATGTGGTATTTTTTTGATTTTTATTAGCGTTATTATTATTTGGCAGCGTGCATCTCTCTCTATTTTTTTTTTTAATTTTTAAAATAATTTATTCGGAGAGGAAGCTGATCTCGCAATGAGCTTTCTCCTTCCTTACTTGAAACAGGTGCTAATGAAAGAATGCAAATAGCACCGGCTGAGCCGAACATTTCATAAAGAAGGGAACAGCCACGGACCCCGACCGCTCCGGGATCTGCCCGCTGGCCCCCGGCAAAGGTAGGCACCGGGGCTTTTGTCGCTATTTTTTCGCTGTTGTTCTCTGCGTGGATCTTTGGGATTTTTTCTCGCCCTTCCTTCCTTCCCTCCCTCCCTGGCTGGCTGCGGGTGCCCAGCCGGCCGGCCAGATTCCATATTTTCCTCCCCAAAGGTGCCAGCTTGGCGTCCCCAGCCCGTGTCCCCGCGTCCCCACCGGGGGTGGCCGCGGCCACCTCCGCGCTGGGCGAGCGCCCCGAGCCCGCGGCGAGCCCGGCGCTGTCACCGAGCCCANGGCGATGAATTGGCGCTGGCTGGTGGGAGGCAGCGCTGGGGGCGGTGGGAGGCGATCGCGGGGTGTGACAGGGACATGCCAGCCGGCCAGGGGCGTGCGGAGGGACACGGGCCCGGGGACGTGTTGCTCCGGGGACAGCCGCGTCCTCCCGGGGCCCCGCCGGCAGCCGGAGCCCGGGGCCTGCGCCGCTTCCATCCCTTCCCTTCCCTTCCCGCTGCCCGCGGCTGCTCCCTGATGCTTCGGCGCGGAGAGAAACACTCGAATTAAACAAATAAAATGAGATTCCGAGGCTCGTTCCAGCAGCGAGGTCCCTGCTGGTGGCTGGATCCCCGCACAAAGCGCTGGGCTTGGGGCTTTTTCCTCCTCCTGCTCGGTTTTATTTGGCTGTGGCATTCGGGGATCAGCCTGCGAGGTTTGTCCTTTGGGAAGCCCGAGTTTTTCCCGGTGTTTGAGGCAGGTGGAGGCATCCGCAGCCCCTTGCGGTACCTGCCCGCGGCTCTGCCGGGTTTGTGCCGCGTTCCCAAGCCCAGGCTTGCAGCAGGGACTGCAGTGGCCTCTCCAAGGGCCAAATCCAGCCCTCCTTGGGATGATCCAGCTCCTCTGGCTGTGGGAGCCTCGGAGGGCAGGGATTAGCCCTTTGTCTGGAAGTTTGCGTTTCTATTTTGGCGTGTTTAAGCGTTACGTATTTCTGTTCTGGCTGTGCACGCAGGATGTTTGGAGGGGTTTTGCCTGAGCATTCAGGAAAGGATCTGCAAGAAAAGTTTCCCCCGATGAGTTGTGCGAGCTGAGGGTGGGCAGCACGTGAAACAAAATATTTATTTTATATAAACAGCCCCTTGAAGCTTCCTCCAGAGAGAACTCGGGCATGTCTGACCTGACAGAGGAAAAGTACCCAAACCTCGATGTGCAGCCTGGTCTGTCCATCCCTCCCCCATTCCAAAAGCAGATTATTTTTAATCAAGAATTTGGTATGGGGTGTGTGTGCGGGAAAATAGGATTAAAACATGTTCTGGAGGCAGCAGGATGGGAATATTGCTCTGCTCCTGGTTTGGGCTGGGTGAGGGCTGGCAGCACCCCGTGTCCCCTGCCCTGCTGCTCTAAAAGACAAATCCCGGTGCTGATGGCTGCTGGAAAGCCCCAGCCTCGGGCTTTGGGATGTGAGAACATGGATTTTTCCCAAAACCTCGTGTTCCCTGTGCCGGCAGCTGCTGCTCCTGCAGGATGAATTTCTCCCCGTGCCAGTAACGGAGTTTGCCCAATGCTACTTTTAAAAATTTTTCTTTTGGAGATTGCAAATCCTCTGAGCTGTAACAGAACATGGAGGGGGTCTGGCTTTATTCGCTCCCCCTCTGGCTCAGCCGGAGTGCCCGGATCTGTCCCGGCAGTGCCACGTGCTGCTCCTCCCCAGGCCCTGCACTCGCGCTGCTCAGGGAAATGTTTGGGGTTCTTGGAGCTCAGGGAAATGTTTGGGGTTCTTGGAGCAACCTCCGAGAAAGGCTGAGTGAGGTGACTGAGGGGGGAGAGGATGGGAAGGTGTTCTTCCTGTGGAAGGTGGTGTTTCCCCTATGGAAGGTGGCGTTTCCTGTATGGAAATTGGTATTCCCCCTATGGAAGGTGGCGTTTCCCCTGTGGAAGGTGGCATTCCCCCTATGGAAGGTGGCATTCCCCCTATGGAAGGTGGCATTCTCCCTATGGAAGATGATGTTCTCCCTATGGAAGGTGGTGTTTCCTCTATGGAAATTTGTGTTCCCCCTATGGGAGGTGGCGTTTTTCCTATTAAAGCATCTCCTACGTTGAGTTTTGGCTTCTGTGCTGCCTCTGGGGCCATGAACATTTCCGTGCACAACCCAAACCCTCGCCCAGCCGTTTGGGCAGGACACCGTGGGGTTTGTCCCAGAGCTCTTCTCAGCACAGGTGGTGGCACCTGAGCCCTCCCAGGAGCTGCTCCGAGGCCTCTGGAAAATCTGAGGACCAGTGGGAATTTATGGCCCTGCATCCCCATGATTTTTATAATTTTACTCCCACTGAGAAAGAGAAATAAAACTGGTTTTGTCCCAGGCACTGCAGCCCAGCTCATCTGGCACTGGAAAGGATTCTGGTCATTATTTTCCCTGAAACAGTCATAAAACTCTGTAAACACACACAACACACAAGGCCGGGGCCTCCAAACGCCTCTCCAGCATTTTGGCTGTTCCTGGGAATGGCTGTGGCGGCTCCATGGGAATGGGGAGATTTGGTGGGAATTCAGAGAGCTGCTGATGGGCCAAAGAGTTTTATGGAGCCCTGGAGGAGCCGGGCTCAGAGCGCTGAAAGGCCTCCTCTTCCTCCTCCTCCTCCTCCTCCTCAGGTGCACTTGAATTCTGGATTTGCACCTGGATAAAATTCCCAGAATTCTCTCTCTGCTCAGGATGTGGAGCTGGTGAGGGAGGGATGGGTGCCAGGAGAACAGGAACTCCCCACTGACCGAAACCCCTCATTTTTAATGGGGCCGGCAGTGGGGGAATGAGGGAATCGTCTGCGGGTGCTGCTGGAGCACGAACGGCTCCGGATTCGTTTGGGGTTAAAAACCCAGATTAGTTTGGGGTTAAAAACCTCTTTTCTCCATGTCTGGCTCAATCTCTGCTGCTGGCTCAGTTCGTGCAGATGGATAACATGGGACAGCACGGGGATAATGTGGGATAGCATGGGAATAATGTGGGATAGCATGGGAATAATGTGGGATAGCATGGGATAACGTGGGAATAACGTGGGATAAAATGGGAATTACATGGAACAGCATGGGAATAATGTGGAATAACGTGGGATAACATAGGAATAGTATGGGACAGCATGGGAATAATGTGGGATAGCAATGGAATAACATGGGAATAATGTGGGATAGCATGGGAATAACGTGGGATAAAATGGGAACGGTGAGCCCAGCTCCCTGATTTATTTCCCTGTTTAAAATTGAGTGAAGAGGATTTCCAAACTATCTTGAAGGGCTGGTGCTTGCTACACATATTTAGCTATATTTTGAACCCTTCTTTGCCCATATTCCTGACCCATTTTCACCCATATTTGCCCATACTTCTGACCCATATTTACCCAATTTACCCATACTATTGACCCATATTTACCCATATTTACCTGTATTCTTGACCCATATTTTAGACCTGGTTTTACCCATGTTTTGAACCCATTTTTTACCCATATTTTGGAACCATTTTTACCCATAATCTTAACCTATATTAACTCATTTTTACCCATATTTTGGACCCATATTTACCCATTTTTACCCATATTCCTGACCCATATTTACCCATTTTTACTCATATTCCTGATCCATATTTACGCATTTTTACTCATATTCCTGAGCTATTTTTACCCCTATTCCTGACCCATATTTACCCATTTTTACTCATATTCCTGACCCATATTTATGCATTTTTACCCCTATTCCTGACCCATATTTACCCATTTTCACCACACTCCTGCCCTTCCTGTGGCAGGGCTGTCAAGATCCTTAGGCCACATCTCTCCCTTTAGTTCTTTAAAAAGCTCTGAAACTTTTTCATGCCAAGAATGGAAACGTTGCAGCTCCCTGAGTCAGGGATTTGCTCTCGGTGCTGGGGGCGGGGGGGGGACCAGCGTGGCCTTTTTTGTTCCTTTTTAACCTTTCTGCGTCTTTACTTTTCCTCCTGTGTGGGAAACGGGGAGGAGGGAGGGAGGGGGAACCTCCTGGCTGAGCTCGCATGGGAGTCCCTGGGAGATTGAAAATACAAATAATAAGTTCTGACTCTAAGCCCCAACTGCAGACAGCAGCACTTACTGGGGTTTTGGGGGTTGTTTTTCTGGGTTTTTTTTTTTTTTTTTTTTATTTTAGGTCATTATTTGCTGGGCAGGCTCTGGAAAATGCTGGAGAGGAAACACATTTTGCTGTGGAGCCCAAGGGGGTTTGAGAAGCCCCAGGGCGTGGGTGCTCAAGGGGACTGGAGCTGTTTCAGGGGGATTGTCACACCTGGAATGGAATAATGGGATCATTTAACCGGGCTGGGACTCTGTGGGCTCTAGGGGGCTCTGGGATGCTGCTGGCATCCCCAGGGAGCCCCGGGAATTGCTGCTGGGACAGTCCCCAGGAGCTGCTCCCAGCCTGGATGTGCTGCTGTGTCCCACGAGGCCCTGACCCCACTCCCTGCAGCTGGGAGAGGAGCATCCCACAGGGGGATCCCACAGGATTCCAGCCCTTACAGTGGATTTCCCAGTCCTGGAGCAGCCCAGATGTTCAGTGCTGCACAATCTGCCTCTCCCTGGCTGCTCTGTGCCACCCTGGCTGCTCCCAGGGACCTGGGACAACAAAATCAGGGGAAGAGCTGCTCATGGATGTCTGGATCATCTCCTGCCTCCCTGGGGAAGGGCCCAGGGCTGCTGCTGACTCAGGGATGGATTTGGGGCTGCAGGGACCAGCAGTGAGCAAATCCTGCTACAGCCAGGGATGCTCTGGGATCAGCGAGCCCAGAATTGATCGCTGAGTAAAGGAGGGACGAGAAAAGCTCGTGGTGATGTCAGGGGTGAGCTCAGGGGCCTTGGAAAAGCACCTCGGATCCCAACAAAACTTCTCTCCTGCTTTTTTAGCTGCCTCGAGAGCTAAAGCACGTTTTATAATCCCAGTGGGCGCTCCTGGATGGATTTGTTCCTGGTGGATAGATTGGAAAACGAAAGGTCCAGGACGTGTGCAATAACCAGAATGGGATTTTCGATGGGATTTTATGTGCACAAGAGCTCCTGGGGAAGGCTCAGCTGCATCATCCCCACCCCAACCCCTGTAACCCCCATCCATCCCCTCGGCTTCCAAAGGCATTTCCAGTCCTCCCCAGCCAATTCCCCTTTGTGCTTTAATCCATGAAAAGAAGTTTATCCTCATCCTTCTTGTCCTTTACCTGCCTCTGTGCTGCTTTTCGGAGCCCCTGCATTTGCAGGGAAATTCATTTCACCCCACTTTTGGTATCTTGGGCTCATATTTTTAATTTTTTTTTTTTTGTTTCCTGTACTTTTGGCATCAGAGGGAATTTCATGGGAGAGTGCAAATTGGCGAGACAAACAACTTGTTTTGTTTTGAAGGGCTGTTCCAAAGCAGTTTGGTTGGATTTTTCCTGAAAAAAAAAAAACAACCAAAAACCAATTCCTTGCTCCAGGGAATTTGGGGCAAGAAAGGAATTCTCCTGTGCAGCAGGAATGTCCCCAAAACCACATGGTGATATTTGATTGATTATGACTTGGATTAATTAATTGGAGAGAAATTCTGTGCAGGGAAAAAACAAAAATCTGGTAGCTGGCAATTGAAGGGAAATATTTATGGGTCAGACCAAATGGGCTTGGAGGGGCATGGGGGGGTCAGGAGAGCAAGAGCTGCAGATTTAAACAAATAAATTAGGTCATTATAAAGATACTGCTCTTGTAGCCAAATAAATTTGGATTTTTGGGGTGTTGACCCTGTTTTGGTTGATGGTAAGAGCAAAAGGTGCTTCTCAGCTGGGGCAAAAATGACATTTTTTTCACTCCTAATTAAGCTGGATACATCAGTGGGATTTAATTTGGCTTTAGGGGGGGTCACCAGGACCTGGAAGCAAAAATCCTGTTGGAAGTTTTGTTCCTAAATTGCAGAAGGGGGAATATTTTTGTTGCCCCATCCCTGAAGGGAGTCCAGGGACACAATTCCCAGGGCAGGGCTGGGAGATGCTCCGAGCCCGAGGTTCCTGAGTCTGCAGGCAGGGGAGGAGAGGGAAATTTGGGGTTTGTTTGGGGTTTGCCTTTGAGGCAAAAACGTCCCTGGGCTGTTCCACCCTGGCACCTCAGTAAGTGTCAGAGTGTGGGGTTTGTGTCTGTGGGGTTTGTGTCTGTGGGGTTTGTGTCTGTGGGGTTTCTGTGGGGTTTGTTTGTTTGTGTGGGGTTTCTGTGGGGTTTGTTTATGTGGGGTTTCTGTGGGACCAGAGCTGCAAATGCCATTTGTATGGGATTTACATGGGACTAGAATAGGAAATGCAAAAAAAAAAGGGTTTGTGTGGGGTTTGTGTGGGTCTAGAGCAGGAAATGCCACTTTTGTGGGATTTGTATGGCACCAGGGCTGCAAATGCCACCTCTGTGGGGTTTGTGTGGGACCAGAGTAGGAAATGCCACTCGTGTGGGGTTTCTGTGGGGTTTGTGTGACCCCAGGGCTGAAAGTGCCAGTTCTGTGGGGCCCAGTGCTCATGGGGGGCTGCAGGAACAGCTCCTTTCCCTCCTCTTGTAATTCCATGCTCCCATTCCAACATTCCCGGGATGGAGGATACAAATAACAGCCCTTTAGGATAATGGGAATAACCCCAGAACTCAAAGGAGTCCTGGAAAACTCACCTGGGGAGCCAGCAGGAAGTGCCTGAATTCCCAGAATATGGAATCCAGCTGGAATTCAGCCTGGCCATGGATGCAGGAATGCAGCAGGTCGGGCTAAAGCTGCACAAAAGCTCTGGGATTGGGGGACTGCCGCGGCAGGGCTGATGTTCCTTTTGCCACAGGAATTTTGGGATGCAGCAGGAACCTGCTCCCTCCTGGGCTGAGCACTTCCCAGAGCTGTCTCCTGGTGGGATGTTGTCCCTTGGGAAGATTTTCCATATCTCAGGGTAATATCTGGATCAGGAGGAATACAAGGAAGCTGCGATTAGCCCGTTTCCATCGTTATCCCCGGCTTTATTTTGGGATTTGAGGGCGTTTTAAGGCCCGACCCCATCCCTGAGCAGCCTGTTCTGAATGAAACTGAAAATTCCAAGGGTGATTTCCCAGCTACCTGCCCATAACATGTTCCTGTTGCTCCTGTTGCTATTTCTGTCCGTGTTTATCCATTTTTTCCCCAATCCATTTGGAATTTGTCACTGGAAAAAGCTGCTCAGGGCCTTGAGCTGTCTGCAGGAGCCCAGCCCCGGCTCAAAATTGCATTTTAGCATAAAAAAAGCATAAAAATCTTCATTATGGACCAACTTTCCTGGCTGAAAAACCCCTAAAATGAACTCGGTAGTCGGGAGCAAAGGTGGAGGAGGGGGGAGAGGATGCGAATATCCCAGAAAGTTGCGAAGTGAAGCATTCCAGAGTGGGAATAAGAGCTGGAGGTTGAATGTGCAATCACAACCTCCCTTTGTCTGCGGGCTGTTGATCGGCGAAGCTGCAATCTCGTGGCAATAAATAGATATTTAAGATAAGCTCCGGCGTGTAATTAAAGACTTCTGCCACACGGCCAGATGCGCTGCCTTTATCTTTGTGTAAATGAGAGCAGAGCGGGGCTCTGCCGCGCTGAGTGCCCGAAAAAAAGGGGGAAAAAGGTTCTTTGTCCCAGTTTGCATCCGTTTGCTGCAGGGCGGGAGGGAGGGAGGGATTGGGACCGTCCCCTCCCCGGGGAAACTGGGAATTTCAGTGCTCTAAGGGCTAAAGGGAATGAAATGTTGGTAAAAGGTGAACTCTCAGCCGGGAGGTTTCCCTGATTTTCCAGTGTTTTGGGAAGGAAATTCAGGAAGGGATGGATGGATGGATGGATGGATGGATGGATGGATGGATGGATGGATGGATGGATGGATGGATGGATGGAAGGAAGGAATTTTAGGGAGGGAGGGATGGGACCGTCCCTTCCCAGGGAAACTGGGAATTGTGGTGCTGCAAGGGCTAAAGAGAATGAAATGTGTCGATAAAAGGTGAACCCTCAGCTGGGAGCCCTCGGTTTCCCTGATTTTCCAGTGTTTTGGGGTGGGAATTCAGGGAGGGAGGGATGGGACCATTCCCTTCCCAGGGAAACTGGGAATTGTGGTGCTTTAAGGGCTAAAGGGAATTAAACGTGGTGTTGTCGCTGTTGACAAAAGGTGACCCCTCAGCCAGGGGCCCTCAGTTTCCCTGATTTCCCAGTGTTTCAGGATGGAAATTCCAGCTCCCCAGTGTCACAATAGAGCGCGACACAAATCACAGAGACAGAGCAAACTCCAGCCGGGGAAAAGGCAGAGAAGAGAGAACTTTATTTTGATTTTTGTATTATGCAGAGTTTTGGGAACGGCCGTGGATTGGAGAATGAGGTCACCACCTCTCCAACCACACTGGTCAATGAAAAGTCCATCAAACCTTTCTCCTCCCAGGAAAAGGAATGAAAAACAAAAGGACAGTTAGGAAAACATCTGTGTGTTCACAGAAAAACCTCATGAGAAACTTTATCACAAAAATTAAACATCAGAAGGCTGAAACTCAGGGCGACACCCCAGGGTGTGACTGTGCCCCTGCTTTGGGAATCCAGGCCGAGCTTTGTCCTCAACCCATAGGAGGGGTGGGATCAAAGCTTTGGGCCGAGCCCAAGCTCTGGAGCAGGTTTTGCCCCAGCAGCTCCCTAGGAGGGAATTTTGAGGTCACTGAGGTTGGAAACCCCCCCCAGGACCATCAATCCCCACCTTGTCACCAGCCCAGGTGTTCCTCGGACACCAAACCTCCCTTCCAGTGTCACATCCGACATTCCCGTGTCAGATCCCCCTTTCTGTGTTCCCACAGGGCTGGAGCAGGACCCAGAGCACAGAAATCCTGGGAAAATGTGCCCTGGGCTCTTGGGGGATGTTTGGAACTGCCAGGAAGGCCTCAGAAAAAGTCAAATTTCTCTTGGCTCTCTGAACTCTGCAGCTCAGCGGGGTGGGAAGTTGGAAGCAGCAGGGGGTTTGTGCATGGTCCTGGCAAAAAATCCCCCTGAGCGGGGAGAACTCCATCCTGGAGGAGCCTTCCCAGCCCTCTTCTGTTCCAGGACCCCTGGAAAAGGGAAATTTGTTCCAAGCAGTGCCTGTGTCATTGGTGGGGTCTGGTTTGAGCTCTTCCAGCACCACCTTGGATTTCAGATCCCCACTTCGGTCTGGAGTCCTTAAAAATGGACGAGAAGTGATGCTGTGTTTTGGGGATAAAAAACTGGGAAGGAGGAAAGGAAAGCAGAATTTCTTTTGGGATTTGTACCCCAGGGGAATTCCTGCTGGACTCTGGGATGGGATTTCTTTGGAATTTCCTGGGTTCATGTACTGGAATTTTGCTTTCTTTTTCTTAACAAGGTGGAATTGTTGGATTAAGTTTTTGAGCAATTTTTAATGGGATTCCTTTATTTTTTAAATGAGCTCTTGGTGTTTTATCTCTGTCCTGCCACTCCTCTCCCACTTAGGCCGGCCCAAATCCTCTCTAAACTCAGTATCTGTACCTTGACCCTGACTAACTCTGACTTTTAGTTGAATATTTGACTCCTGGATGTTTTTCCCCATTCCAAACCCCACAAAATGGCAGAGCCAAGCTCCCACCCAACAACCCCACTCTGCTTTTTGGGAAATGGGTTTTTCCCAGGCTAAACCCTTTTAAAACCCTTAAAGCTGCATAAGCAGCTTAAACCCAGCTAAAGCCTGAGATCATTTTAAACAGCTTGTGCCAATATAAAGACTTAGATTATTTTAAATACCTTAAACAGATCTGCGGCTTTAGGGGAGAATTTGGCCAGATTTGGTTGATTATTTGATTTGGGTGATTTTGGTGTCACCACTGGCTGACTCTGCCCAACCACTCCTGGCTGGGAGATAGAAAATCAGGGAATTTTGGGATTTTTTTTTTATACTTTGGATGTTAGTTTGACAGTTTGACTATAAACATGCCAGGAAAATCTGAACCTGTGACCTTAACCCTGCCCTTGTGCTCAGCTCGGGATCATTTCTAATTCCTGGACACTTTGGGTTATTTGGGATAAATCCACAGCTGATTTGCAGGAAGAGTTGGATTTTGTTCCACCAGGTGAGGATTTTCAACCCCTGGGCTGCTCTGTGCAGTCTGGATTCTCCTAAATCACTTGTAGAGCTTTGAAAATCCCACCTTCAATGTGGTGGCTTAACTAAACCTCATTAAAAATGGGAATAAATGGGGAAAGGAGTTCAGACTGAGGGGGTTTCTGCCTGCTCCTCACTCCACATCCTCCTGGTATCCACCTGGGATCTGATCCTTCCATTTTTTGGAAAATCAGGATTAATTCAGGCTCAGAGGTTTGAAGAGTTTGGTTTATTCCTGAATTAAATCAGGAGGAGTTTCACCCACCTGGAGAGCCGAGTTGTTCCCACAGAGGCATTTCCTGGGAGCTGACGGAGCAGCAGCCCCTGGAATATTTTCTCCAGGAGACAAAATCCCCCAAAGCTGAAAGGAAAAACCATCAGGGAAAATTTCCACTTGGAATTCCTCAACTGGAAAAGGAGCTCAGGCACTTCTCTACTGCTGGAATCTGAGATGGGATTTATCCCCAGCAGAATTCCTGCTGGACCCTAAAATGGGATTTGGGCTCTGGGATGGGATTTGTGCCATGGCGAATTCCTGCTGGAATCTGGGATGGGATTTATCTCCTGGGAATTCCTCCTCCCCCTCACCCAAACTGCAGCTCCTGGGACACAGAACAAGGCTGGGCTGGGATTTTCCTCCAGTCCCACTCCTGGTTTGTTACTGTGGGATTTGTGTTTATTGGGAGCGCCCTGGAAAATGGAATTGATACTGGAGCTTAAAAAGGAGGTGCTTAAAATCCAGAACTAAGCTGAAGATCTCTGCTCCATTCCTGTGTTGGACAGACCCAGGTGAATGGGAGGTAAAAATAATAAAAATATTAAAAAGTTTGAGATAGAGGAGACTTTATAGCTCATCCTATTCCATCTCTGCCTTGGGACACCTCCCACTGTCCCAGGCTGCTCCAGCCCCAATGTCCAGCCTGGCCTTGGCCACTGCCAGGGATCCAGGGGCAGCCACAGCTGCTCTGGCAATTCTATCCCAGCCCCTCCCCACCCTCCCAGGGAACAATTCCTTCCCAAGATCCCATCCATCCCTGCCCTCTGGCAGTGGGAGCCATTCCCTGTGTCCTGTCCCTCCAGGCCTTGTCCCCAGTCCCTCTGCAGCTCTCCTGGAGCCCCTTGAGGCCCTGGAAGGGCTCTGAGCTCTCCCTGGAGCCTTCTCCTCTCCAGGGGAGCACCCCCAGCTCTCCCAGCCTGGCTCCAGAGGGGCTCCAGCCCTGGAGCAGCTTCGGGGCCTCTCTGGGCTCTGTCCAGCAGCTCCAGGTGCTGCTGCTGTTGGAATTCTGAGCTCTCAGGTGGGGACTCACCTGAGTGGGGCAGAGGGACGGAATCCCCCCTTTTCCTGCTGTCCATGATGCTGGGGATGGATGGATGGATGGATGGATGGATGGATGGATGGATGGATGGATGGATGGATGGATGGATGGATGGATGGATATCCATGTATGGATGGGAAAATGTGGCAGTTCTTTTGGGAAGGGCCGACCTCAAGCAGAGCTGGGATCTCCATCCATTGGCAAAATCCCCTTCTAGTCTATCCGGTATATCCTTGGAACAGACAGACACGGATCTCCCACATTCCAGGGAAGCAGAATTTTAGGATTTTAACTGTTTGAACTTGCAAGGGAGGTTGGAAAAGGGAGGGGAAATTTCCGGTGTCATTTTCAGATTCCCAGGCCGGGCGTTGGATCGTTCGCTCGGGTTGTTCACGGTGCAGCCGTTAATGAGTTCTGGGCTCCTGCATTTTAATCCCCTGCTAAATGAATTTGG
>VWZP01007748.1:145749-174488 GCA_013396995.1 Dicaeum eximium | reverse complement strand
GGACCCAGGGTCTCATCACTCTTCTCTCTTTCTCTGCTCAAACTTCTCATGGGATCACAGCTGCTTCAACATCTGCTTACTTCAGCATGGAGGCCTTTGCTCAATGTCAATTTGAACCCTTCATCTCCCCATAGTTTCATGCGTTATAGGGAAAAAAAGTCTTTTCTCCGTAGCTCACTAGAGGATTTCAGCTCAAAAATCGAGGCATCTCCTCATCCCTCCCATCTGGGACTTGACTTCTTCTTCACTGACCTTGATGTCTTCATGTTGCTCCTTTACATGCTTCCACCTTGTTCCTTTCTCTCACTCGAGGGAGGATTGAAGCACTGAAAGAGTTAACATCACGCCTGGGGCCAGCAGATGGCCACCTGACCCGCCGGTGGCTTGTGGCAGGAGGGGTGGCTACCATGGCTGCCTGGCTGGCCTTTGGTTGTTGCTGCGGTCCATTCCAGCTGCAGCTCACCCTGGCAGGCTGCAGGGCTGCCTCGGGTCCCAGCCGCGCCCGGGGGAGGGAAAAACCCGGCAGCAAGATGGGAACAGGGCAGGGCTCCGCAGCCTCCCCGCCTGGCGTGGCCACGGCTGGGCCCGGCCCGGGATGGGGCCAGCGGGCTCTCCGGGAAGGAGCCCAGCCCCCGCGGCACTCCCGCTCCTGCCCGGCAGCCCATGGGGACCAGCAGGTACCTGTGACAGGGGCTGAGAAGGGGCCAGGCTGAGTGTCTCACCTCTTTGCCAGCTGGAAGGGAAAGAGATCTTTCCTGGGATTTCCATCTTTAACATGGGCTTTTCACAAAGGCGTCTGCGACTTCCCAGTGGTTCCGCAGACTGTCAGTTACACAAAAACTTTAATGTCACTTCCTTAGGTTCTTCACATGCCAAACCACCACACTAATGCAATAGTACAAACAAAAAAAACCCAAACCACTGCCAGAGTCACAGCAGAGCTGACCCTGTGGCTCAGGGTGTTGGTGGCAGTGCCATTCCATGGTGTCACTCCTCCTGCAGTGACAGATGTGGCTCTGCTGCAGCTCTGATCCTGTACAAGGGGGGAGTTTTCCTTTGGAGCTCCAGGGCTGCTGGAGCTGGGCCTGCTCTTCCTCTGGGAATGCAGTGGGAAAATGCTGCTCCCTTGGGAATGCAGAGGGGAAGAAAGCTGCTCCCCTGGGAATGCAGTGGGAAAAGGCTGCTCCTCTGGGAATGCAGTGGGAAAAGGCTGCCTGTGCTGCTCCAATCCTCAGATTCTATCCAGGCAGGAATGCTTGGCTCCTCCCCCTGGACGGGGCATCTCCCAATGGGATGATGGAATTTTATCAGCCATGCAGGGACACTCAACGGCCCATTAAGAGAAGATAATTAATAATTAATGGCTCATTAACAGCAGATATTTTCCGGAGGGAGGATTGGCTGTGGAAGAGATAAAGAAAAGTGCCGAATGAACAGGAGAGAACTGCCCCAGCTCTGACAGATGGCAATGGAACACACCCCCGGCCACATCCTGCAGCCTCAGAGAAGTGGGAAGGCAGAACATTCCCAGGATCACCCCAGACTCCTTTTTCTCCATGTCCAAACCTGTGGAGCTGTGCCAGGAGACACCCGGAGTGTCCCAGGGAGCTGCTGGAGGACCTGGGAGCACCAAGCTGTGAGCCAGGGGATCCATCCCTCCTCCCTTCCCCCTCCTGCGGCCAGCTTTGCTCCAAAGGTTTCATGGAAAAGCGCTGATGCTGCAGCAGGCCTCCCAGGAAAGTTCCTCCCATAAAATAAAACTGGAAGAAGGAGCCAGAATGCGTAAAAAAGGGAAAAAAAAAAAAACTAAAACAAACAAACAAACAAACAAAAAAAACCAAAACAGGAAAGGGTCACAAGGAAACAAAAAACAGGATTGTGAGGAGGGATGGAGCAGGATGGAAAAGGGGAATAGCAATAAAATCCCATGGGTTTGGTCAGAACATTTCCTAGAGAACAGTAAAAGTAAGAAATAGCTCAATTCTCCAAAAACTTCAAATTCTGAGTAAAAGGTTTTTCATCCATACTCATAAATACACTTTTAATGGGGATTTTTATTGAAAAAGTTCCTTTTAAAACTTTTATTTTCTGGGTGTCTTTCTCGTTACCTCCCACTGCTTTCCCATTCCAGCTGGGACATCCTCCCATGTCCTGTAACACCAAATATTGCTGCTTATTCCTGAAAATTCTGCAGGATTCCTGGTACCGCACCGAGCTCCCAGCCTTTCCTTTTGGGACAGCATTTGCTACTAGAGAATAGCACTTTAAAAAATCAAATAGTAAGAAAAACCCCTTTTCTTTAGATTATTTAATGTCTCCAAGTGTTTTTCTGCACCATATCCCATTTTTTTCTCATTTTTCTCATGAGGCAATGACCTACCAGAGCAGAATTATGTGTATATATATTTATTTATTTATACAAAGAATAAAAAAGACATTTTTTTAGCCACAAAGTAGAAGTCAGAAAGAAAGGAGAGCACAAAAATTTTTAATTTCTCGCTGGAACATCCAAAAAGTTCTGTGTTTTTAGAGGTATTGGTTATTAAGAGGGAGTAACAGGGAGATTCCCATGTGGTGGTGAAGAAGTGGTTGTGGCTGAAATGTGTGTTCAGACCAGGTGGGGATTTATATTTATATTTATATTTAATTATTTATTATGGTTTTAAAATAATTTTTGTAACTTTAATTTTTTTTTCTTTATTTAATTTATTGCTCCGCCCTTCAAATTGCAGTGAGCTGCTCTCCTGAGCGAGGCCTCCCCAAAACTCTTCGCTGAAGGGTTTTTCTGGAGCGAGCTGCCTGCTACAAAAGGTAGTAATTCCCGGTTTTTCAGGGATGCAAATGAGGTTTTTTGGGATCTTGTGCCAGTGGGGCTTGAGCCTCTGCAGAACTCGGAGTAGAAACCAACCCTGCAGGGAAACCCCTTTCCTTCCCTCATTTTCCTCTTGAAAAAAATTCATATTTTGCTTTTTCGGCGCCCAGAGCTGCGATTTGCAAGACAAAAGCGGCTGCTTTACGTGGAGCCTTTGGGGTTTTGTGTGGCAGGGAACGCACCTGCCCTGCTGGGGCTTCCCGCAAATCCCGCACCCTTCCCCGGGGATGTGACAGCCCCAGAATAACCCCGGCGGCTCCGCTATCCTGCGGGAATGTGGCTGCAAAAACCAACCCGCGGGATAAAAACACGGGATAAAACCAGAGGCACCCACCGGGGCTGAGGAGGGGCTGCGCCGGGAGGTTCAGGCCGGGCTGTTTGGGGCTTTTGTTTTCCTCTCCTCCCTGGCTGGAGCCCCTTCCCTGGCTCAGTGCCTGCCCTGGGATGGGCAGAGCTGCCCTTGGCTCCTCTGGCTCTGAGCAGCAGCAGGAGCAGCTGATCCCATCTCGAGGGGCTTCCCAGGCCCTTCCCTTCCCTTCCCTTCCCTTCCCNGCCTGAGCAGTGGGAGAAAGCTCTCATGTAAGTTGGAAAAGCTGGGAGAACGGCCCAGGAGCTGCAGAAGGCCTTAGCTCTGAGGCTCATCATATTGCAGGCCCTTCCCTTCCCTTCCCTTCCCTTCCCTTCCCTTCCCTTCCCTTCCCATCCCATCTCAGGTGTGGCTCTGTCACAGGTGTGGCTCTGTCACAGGTGGGGCTGTCACAGGCTCCACTTTCACACCACGTGTTTTCCTTGGCTCTGAGCGCTCCGGGATGTGCCTCCCTTGCTGAGCAGAATTCCCCTCTGGGCTTGCTGGGCTCAGGTGTCTTTTCCCAGAATTGCTGTAGGATCACTGGGACCTGTAGCCCTGATTCCGGTTTTCCGTGCCCGGACGATCCATCAGTGGCTCCTTTCACACCCCGGGTGGATGCACAAATCCTGCTCTTCTATTTTGGGATAACCCCTGAGGAACTCGAGCTGAGCTGGCACTGGGGGAGCAGAACCAGAGCTGTTTGCAATCCGTGTTTTCCATGTGCTTTGCAGCCCCTGGGAAGTGGGAGGCTCATCCCTGGCTGAGGGCACGTGGCTCTCATTTTGGGGCTGAGCATTTATCCCTAAACATTGGGACCAGCTCCTTTCTGTCTGTGCCTGTCTGGATGTCCTTCCCTTGTCTGGATGTCCTTATCCATACCCTGCCTGGATATCCTTATCCATACCCTGTCTGGATATCCTTATCCTATCTGGATGTCCTCATCCTTCCCCAGCTCTGCACATCTGGGAAATCCCTCCTGGCATTCTTCCAGCTGCAGCCACCAGCCAGGACCCTCAGCAGGGTCACGTTTCCCTTTCAGTGCCTGCTGGAATTTTGGTTGGTGAAGGAGAAGGGCCTCCCTGATGCCAGGATTTAGCCCCAGCACTGCTCCCAGAGCCTGACTTCCAGGGATATCCCAGGGATACCACCAGGGCCTCTCAGGGTCCCTCCTCCTCCCCTTAAGGGAATTGAAGTTCACATCTCATTTCTAAAAAGAGCTCAGAAAAAGGAAATATCTCCATTTGAAGTATCCTTCATCCATTTCCTTCAGATTTTCCCAGCCAGGGAGGGACGAACATGGTGCTGGAGGTGCAGAACACCTCAGGAGTGGTTTTACCTCAGCTCACACTCAGATCTGTTCTGATCCTTTCAGTTTCCTGAGCTGCAGCCACCAGGAAAATCCACCTTCAGTGGTTGGACTCAAGGTCATTTCCAGCCTTGGTGATTCCACGATTCCATGATTCCAGGTGGCTGGGCAGTGTCTCATCCCATGCCGTGGCTGACAGCTGCAGTATTTGGCACCGAGGCTGTCACTGTGCCCCTCCCTCAGGCATCAGACAGATGCTCACATCTGTCACAGCTGTATCTGATCCCAGGTCCCACAAACACCTCCCAAATCCCGAAATCCATGCCCATGGAAGCGGTGTTGGGGACTCAGAGTGAATAATTGACCAGAGTCCCAATGCCGAACGCTCTGCTCCGAGATCGGAGACTTTCCTCCTTTCCATCACGTGCCTGATGAAAACATCTCGGAACTGCTCTTGCTGCGAGCAGGAATCCAAGGAAAACACTGGGCAGGTCAGGGAAAATCCAACTCCCAGCTTGCCCAGAGAGCTCCATGATCCCTACACGTGCAGGAGTGGAGGGACAGGACACAGGGAATGGCTTCCACTGCCAGAGGGCAGGGATGGATGGGATCTTGAGAAGGAATTGTTCCCTGGGAGGGGCTGGGATTTGATGGGGATGGAANTGGGATGGGATGGGATGGGATGGAACACCAGCACTCAGCCTGCAGGGCCTGCCCAGGGTGATTAATGAATCCAGCAGGGAGAGATCCCCTCTTTGGGCAGCTTTTCCCAGCACAGCTGATCCCTGGTTTTATGAACTCCCTGACTGAGGCTCTGAAGAGCTGCTTGGCACACCCTAAGCTGGAGTTTGGTGCCAGATTTTTTGTCACCAAAACTGCGGGAAAACAAAAAAATCCTCTCCAACAACATTTTTAGTGTTAGAGAATCGAGGCATTGCTTTACCCTGGCCAGGATGTGCAACAGAAATAATTTTATCCTCACTTTGCTGGGTTGTGCAGGGAAAATCATCCCATCCCACATGGGATTTTTCCCATATTTATCCATGANGAAGGAATTGTTCCCTGGGAGGGGCTGGGATTTGATGGGGATGGAATTCCCAGAGCAGCTGTGGCTGCCCCTGGATCCCTGAAAGTGTCCAAGGCATTTTTTTCCTTTAAAACCTTTAAGGATGCTGCAATCCCGATGTTTTAATAAATTTGGAACCACTGGTCCAGAGGGGACCGTGGGCAGTGTGATGTCACTGTGATGTNTTTTATGAACTCCCTGACTGAGGCTCTGAAGAGCTGCTTGGCACACCCTAAGCTGGAGTTTGGTGCCAGATTTTTTGTCACCAAAACTGCGGGAAAACAAAAAAATCCTCTCCAACAACATTTTTAGTGTTAGAGAATCGAGGCATTGCTTTACCCTGGCCAGGATGTGCAACAGAAATAATTTTATCCTCACTTTGCTGGGTTGTGCAGGGAAAATCATCCCATCCCACATGGGATTTTTCCCATATTTATCCATGAAAAACCCACAGAAATTCCCATTCCTTGGTCCCAAATTACCCAGTTCTCAGTATTTGGTTTCTTACTGATTATTGATCCCTTTGGTGCTGCTTAGGTTCTCATTCTTCGGTCTCTTATTGGTCTTTTCCCAGGCGGGGTGTCTTGGCCACACCAGGGGTGACATTCGAGGGTAATGTTTGTTAATTGTTGCTAATTATCATTATCTCCTGTGCATCCTCTGGCTACTCCCAATCTGTTGATGTTCAGCTTGTCAGGATTCCTTGATGATGAGAACCTTAAAAAAAAAATTCAATTCTCTTCCCCCAGGGTGAAGACGAACAAGTCTCTGACTAAAATGAATTAAAATGCAATTTTAGAAGTTGTGTCGTTTTACAACAGACTCGTAAATGGCTTCTCACAGGCGTTATAAAAGTCCGGGAGCCTCCTCCTGGGTGGAACTTTGATTTGGATGCAGCTGGAGGGAGGCAGGTGTCACTGAGGGGACATCGTGACCGGGTGTCACATCAGAGCAGCAATTTGGGCTCCGGGCCAGCTCCCACGGTGCTCCACGAGCTGTGGGGTTGCCAGACATCCGTGTAAGCTGAGATTCCCTGGATTCCAGGCTGCAGCTGGGATGGGAAGCACGGGGGGTGCTGCCCTTCCTGTATTCCAGCGGGAGAAATCCCTCTGTCACCTGCCCCTCCCACCGCTGCACTTCATAGAACCTTCATTAGCTCCTAAAATTCGGCTTTGGCCATCCAGCTGCAAGGACAAAACTTGAATTTTGCACTTTTATCATCTCTCCAGTGGCTTTTTTAAGCCCTCCTGCAGAGCCAGGCAAAGGCCAGGTGAAAAGTCTCGGTGACATCCATCAGGTTATTAATTCATGCCGTAATTAAAGATGAAATAAATCCAGCTCATCCCCAGTGCTCAGCTGATTCTCCAGCAGATTCCTCAGAACTTGGGCGATCCCTGGAAGTGTTTGGTGCTGGCACATGGAGGAATTCCCAGCAAGGAGAGCAGAGAGCGGCTCATGGGGAATTAGGGACAAGGAAAATCTGGGAGAGGAGCCCCCAAAAACCAGCTGTAGGTTGAGCTCGCTGTTGATATCGAGGAGTTTGAGGAATTCCCAGAGGAGATAATCAGCCGGGACACGAGGGGAAGGGAGGGTGGGGATGGAAGGAGAAGCCCTGGGGAATCTCGGCTGCTGTTGGACAAAATTCCGGATTCTCAGGTCAGGGAGATGAATTCTAATGAGGATAAATGTGACGAGCAGCGATTACAGAGAGGAGAGCGGAGCAATTTCCTCACCCAGAGGAGATTAAGGGCCCATCACCTCATCCTAATGAGGGCCGGCCCCGGATTGGAGCTCCCAGTCCTGCGGGAAGCGCAGCAGTGAATGGATAATGACAGAGCTGAATCCCGGATTTGCCAAATCCGCTGTAAAAATCCTCAAACCGACATCAAATCCAAACAATTATTGATGACTTCAGAGCCTCTGGGAGCCCAGAGCGGGACTGCAGTGGGAGGGTCCTGGGGCACAGAGTCCCTGCAGCTGCTGGGATATTGTTTGGAGAAGGAGGCTGCTTTTCCATAGGGATGGCTTTAATCAGGATCTTAATTCTGGAGTTTTTGCAGACATTTGCTCCTGAATTTCAGCCGAGAGCTGTGTGGGCTTTGCCTCCTCAGCCCTGGCTGCAAGGACTGAGCTGTGCCTGTCATAAATCATTAAAGCCAGACCAGGAGCTGCTAACTGATGACTTGTGGCCACTTCTTCATTTTATATTTGGAATTTCCTCATTGGGATTTCCCTCCTGGATGGGTGGGAGTGGGGGCTGCTGCTCTGGGGAGCTTCTTTGCTCAGCCCCAAACTTTGCCAAACCCAGGAGAGGCGCTGACCTTCCCCGTGCTGGCCGTGGGAGGCCCGGGGCAGTGGCAGAGGGGCATGGGCACAGTCAGTAATGAAATGTGGGATTTGGTGCTGGTTTTCCTTGTTAGCCTCAGGAATAACACTGGGATCCCTTCCAGCCCCTGCTCTGAGCTCTGACATCCAGGAGCCTCTGGACAGGCCAAATCCATGTGGCTCCTGCAGAAAACCTTGGGAATGCTCCTGCCCCAGACGATCCTGGGGACTCGGCAGGGATTTGTCCCTTCTGTGCCCTCCTTGCCACTGCTGCAGGAACCATGGAATCACGGAATCATGGAATGGTTTGGGTGGGAAGGACCTTAAATCCCATCCAGTGCCACCCCTGCCATGGCAGGGACACCTCCCACTGTCCCAGGCTGGTCCAGCCTGGCCTTGGCCACTGCCAGGGATCCAGGGGCAGCCACAGCTGCTCTGGGAATTCCATCCCAGCCCCTCCCCACCCTCCCAGGGAACAATTCCTTCCCAAGATCCCATCTGAATCCCTCCTCTTTTAATTTAAAACCATTCCTGTTGTCCTGTCACCCTCTGCCCTCAGAAGTCTCTCTGCCTCTTTTTAATCTGCTCCCTTGAAGTCCTGCCTAAGCCAAAAGCTGAGCTCAGCTCCTTCACTTGTTCACCAGTCGAATTTAAAAAAAGAATTACGTTGTGTAAGAATTGGGGTAATTATTTTTTGACAAATGAGAAAAGATGGAACACTTGGAGAGTTTGGAAATGCTGGACCACGAGCTAGATGCTGGAGCCTCTCCCCTCTTCTCTCCCAGCCGGAAGAATCCCGTTTTCCACTCAATATCAGGGATCTAGGGATGCCAAATACCCGCAATTCCTGATTTTCTGCGTGCCAGGAGCTCCGGGCGAGCCTCAATTCCTTCCTCGTTATCAGGGCAGAGATCAAAGCGCATCATTTAAAGAACAAATGCAGTAAATACCTGGAATTTATGCTCTGACTCTTTTTGGGAGAGGGGATTGCCGCAACAAGCTCGAGCTAATCCCGAGATTTGGCACCAGGAGCTGCGAAGTGACGTTACCTGAGGAGTGAGGAATTGCAGGATCCAGCCTGTTTCTGTCAGGAATTCCTGCTCCCCCGCCTCAGATCTGGGAATATCCTCAGCCTTCTGCGCTGACTCAGGGTTCTTTTCATCTTCCTTATTGTGATTTATTTTGATTTTGTTTTCTGAGTGATTCTTTTCTTGCTCTGGGTTTATTTTTAGCATCTGGTGAAAAGTTGCACACCTAGAAAAGGAACAGCTGGGGGAGAGGCTGATTCCTCGGGCTCCACTGGTTTTATAAAGGCATTTCTGTCATTTTCTGGCATTTCTGGAGCACCTTTTGTCCCTGAAGTGTCACTTTGTCCTTTTAGTGCAGCCTGGAGCTGCGGGCAGAGCATGAGGAGCCCTCTGTGAACTCCCTCCCATCCTACCCTTTATTTTCAAAACCTTTATTTTCCCTGGTTTAAGAGTTGCAGTTTTAGTTCAGATTAACCAATGCACCACCAAATAAGAGATGGGCACAGCCAGGGTGGATTTAGAGGTGCAGCAGTCATAAATGAAATTGAAATTCTTTGCTGTTGTAATATCCTGAAATCCTGTGCTCTGTCTGTAAATTACAGGTTGATTAATTTAGACCTGTTAATGAAATAATTAGGGTAAATCAGGGTAAACCATGGAATGGGGGGTAAATAAATCAGGGTAAAAGCTACCCTGAAGAGAGAAATGATCACACAGAATGGTTTTGTGGATCTTGTGAGCAATTTAAAGGCATTTTTTGCCTTTAAAACCTTCAGTGATGCTGCAACCCCGGTGTTTTAATTAGCTTGGAATAATCTGACTCAAATGTGGTGGGGGAGGTTGTTGGGGTGTGTCCTCAAGGAGGTTTTTTTTATCTTTTTCAGTGGTTTCTGAATTTGAGATTGATATTCTTTGCCTGTGTTCTTCACCCTGCAGGGTGCAGGAACAGAAACTTCTCCTTCATCACTTGCAGCAGGGCCAGGATTGGACTGGATGATCCTTGCGGGTCCCTCCCAGCTCAGTTTATTCTGTGATTTTCCAAGAGTTTAAATTACCTGGTTTAGGGCTTTCTGTGCCAGCTGCTGGAAGAACTTTTACGTGTCTTGATGGAGCAGAAAACCATTTCTTTTCAAAAGAAAATGCGGTAAATTTCAGTATTTCCACTTATTTTTTTTTCCTTAATGAATAAAACCCGAAAACCTGGACATCACTGATGCCCTCAGCCCTCAGGGAATGCCAGGCTGTGACCCCTCACTTGCTCACTTTTCCTCTTCCAGAGGGATTTAGAAGATGGAAGGGAAAAAACAAGCTCTCCCTTTCCACCTTCCCTATGCGGCAGATGGGGAAAAGGTGAAAAGCCACGAGCTCTGCTGCGGCTCCCTCCCGAGAGCAGCCATTTGGCTGCTCCTCATCCCAAATTCTCCAGCAGGAAAAAGTCACAAATCCTGCAGAATTCCCAGCTGGAGGAGCAGCTGGCTCCGAGTCCGACAGGTGGGGCTGGGAGCAGAGGAGAGGGTTTGGGAGAATTTGTCCTTTGTTGGATCCAGCCACTCCCTGCCTGCCCAAATACCAGGAATTCCCAGCAGTGCCCCTGACATATCAGGAGTGGATTCCTGGGGGGTGCAGAGGGAAAACGGCCTCTCCGAGTTCATTCCAGTCAGGTGTCTCCTTGGAAGTCAGAAATCTGGAATTTCTCACTGGCTCCAAGCAAAGCAGGATGGGGGAAAAGCTCCACGTGCAAGGGAGAGTTTGGAGGTGTCCTGTGGGTCACAGGGGACATCACCCCCAGCTCCACTGCAAAATCCCAGAGGGACACGAAGCCATNCACCCTCCCAGGGAACAATTCCATAATCTGACCTAATCTCATCTGCTGGAGCAGCATTTGGAATCCAGAAGGGAATTGTGGATGATGGAATTTTCATTCCTTCCCTCTCGTCCTCCTCCTCCCCCCCAGTTCCCTTCACACAGGTGGGCACAGCCAGGGCTCTGTCACCTCCCTGGGTGTCACCAGCACTGCTGGCTTCGGAGACATCCCAGCTGCTCCAAAACACTGAATTTTGGGGGGAAATCCCCGTTTTTCCCACAAAAACCCCAAGCTGTGCCTGACCTGCTCAGTAAAAGAGTCACGGAGGAGATCTGGGGGGTTTTTTAGTCATGGAAATTCACCGTGATCCCAAACAATTGTGATCCCAAACAATTGTGATCCCAAATAATTGTGAGCCCAAATAATTGGGATCCCAAGGCTCTGGCTCTTGTGGGTGCACTGCCTTTGCCCTAATTTCAGATTTCCCCAGGATTTGCCATTTTTACCTCAAAACTCTTCCAGATGAACCCAAACTGCTGCATCAATGCTTTGTGGGGGATATTTTCACTTAGGTTTAGAGACTTAATTGGGAAATAAATATTTCTGAGGAGCATTTTGTAAATTCTTGTGTCCCTCCAGTATCTTCAACAGCACCAGGCTGCTCCTGAATCCTTTTCCATGCAAAACTGGTTTTAGATCTTGCAAAAACCATCCAGATTGTTCATAAATCTCTGTAATTCCAGCTAATTAAACACATCCTGGCATATTTCCAGTCTGTGCAATCAGTTGGGCCAAGAGGACAGACAAATCTGGATCTTGAGTGGTTTTCAGAGTTTAAACCACGGTGAAAATATTTAAAAAGGAATAAAATCAGAGCAGTGGCCCCCCAGACCTGGGGTGTGACCCATCTTGGGGTCTGGCAAGGTCAGAGCTCCCAGACAGGAGAACTTTTCAAAGGAACACACGTGGATCCCACCTCTTTTTTGGGATTAATATTTCCTGAGTGCTTTTCCTTTCAAGTGGTTCTGTTTGCAGCAGGGGCCTTGTTCGAATTAGAGAGGCTTCCCGAGCCTTTCAACCCTGCAGGTGTCCAAAGCGGGGAAAATTCCCTTTGAAGAATCCCAAGGTTCCAAAAAAAAAGGGAAGAAAGAGTCCCAGAGTTAAAAAAAAAAAAAAAAGGAAAAAAAAAAAACCAAAAAAAAAAAAAAAAAAAAGGAAAAGAAGAATCCCAATGTTTAAAAAAAAAAATAAAAAAAGGAAAGGGTAAAAAAGGAAAAAAAAAAGAAAGGGTACAAAAGGAAAGGGAAGAGCAGCAAATGGTGACTGGGGTGGTGTGAGAGGAGCTCAGGCAGGCTGAGAATCCACATTTTCTAGGCAAAGAGGGATTTGCAGCAGATTTGGGAATGTTTGTGGGATCTGGGTTAATCTCTGTGGTGCCACCAGGGATTTTGGGCTGGTTGGGGTGTTGGAAGGGAGAGAGGATGGAGAGCAGGTGGAAAAAGGAGGTGGCACATGGGGTGGGGACACCTGGCAGGGCTGGTGTCCTGGGAAGAGGGGAAAACAGGCAAGAATCCCTAAAACCAGGAATTTGGTTTTGCTTTAATTGGGATTTCATGTCCCTTGGACACAGAGTGCTCGGCACGGTGCTGGTTTGGATGAATGTGGAGGGATTTGGGGATGAAATTCAGTGGATTTAGGGATGAAATGAACGGATTTTTATGATGGAACACAGTGATTTTGGGATGGAACTTTGAACTTGGGATGAAATAAAATGATTTCGGGATGAAACGCTGTGATTTTGTGATGGATCACAGTGATTTTGTGATGGGACAGTGATTTCCTGATGAAATGCAGTGATTTAGGGATGAAATGTGTTGATTTTGTGAGTAAATGCAGTGATTTGGGGATGACACAAAGTCATTTTGGAATGGAACACAGTGAATTTGGGATGAAATGCAGTGATTTTGTGATGGAACACTGTTTTTGGGATGAGATGCTGGGATTTTGTGATGAAATGCAGGGATTTCCAGATGGGATACACAGATTTTGTGGTGAAATGCAATGATTTCGGGATGGATCCCAGTGATTTTGGCATGAAACACTGATTTTGGGATGAAATGCAGCAATTTTGGGATGAAACATAGTGATTTTGGGATGAAACTAGGGATTTCCCGATGAAACACAGGGATTTTGGGAGAAATGCAGGAATTTTGGGATGACATGCAGGGATTTTGGGATAGAACTCAGTGATTTTGGGAGAAATGCAGGGATTTTGGGATGACATGCAGGGATTTAGGGACGAAATGCAGGGATTTGGGGACAACATGGAGGAATTTTGGGATGAAAAGCAGGGATTTTGGGATAGAACTCAGTGATTTTGGGAGAAATGCAGGGATTTTGGGATGACATGCAGGGATTTTGGGATAGAACTCAGTGATTTTGGGATGAAATGCAGGGATTTGGGATGACATGCAGCCATCACCCTCTCACACTGACCTGACTTTCCCCTGCCCTCCCCTCCCAACCCAAACCTCGGGATTGGGCCATTCTGGTGATTTCCAAGGATGATATTCTGAGATTTGTACCGAGCTTCCACAAACGAACAGGAGTTAGGAGTTCAGGAGAGCCCCCCCTCCTTCCCTGATGTTCCCACAGGGAATCGTGGCATTGTTAAGGTTGGAAAAGCTCTCTGGGATCACCACCAAACCCCATCCCTGTGTTTATGGACACTTCCAGGAATGGGGACCCCAAGCTCCAGCTGCAAGGGAAGGAAATGTGGGAAAGCTCCCAAACCCCCCCGGCCTCTGTAATTGCCCAGGAGCTGCGATGTGCTTTTTAATCCGGGCAAAACTTCCCTGCAAAGCGGCTTAGAGGGTTATTTGTAGCTGTCATTAGCTGATTATCGCAATGCTGATTGATGGGGAGCAGCTGATCCCCAAAACCCGCAGGGATAACCTGGGGACGGGCAGCTGTGGCCTTTAGGGACAGCAATTATCTGACAGCAATTAAACACCTCCGGGGCCCCGAAACAGCTCTCAGAATGAATCTGGATAATTCCAACTGCTCACCTGGTTCATTTCTCTGCGTTTTCCCCTTTTTTGCCCCCTACCTTGTGCTACATGTGGAGCCAAACCTCTCCTGGGGGGTTGAAGGTGGAAGGTGAGCTGATAGAATTGATAAATTACAGGTGAAATTATAAATTACAGATGAATTGATAATTTACAGGTGAATTAATCAATTACATGTGAACTGATAGATTACAGGTGAGCTGATAGATTACAGGTGAATTGATAATTTACAGGTGAAATGATGAATTACAGGTGAATTGATAAATTACAGGTGAACTGATAAATTACAGAAATGCTGATCAATTACAGGTGAGCTGATCAGTTAGGGCTCCTCTGAAGTAGAAACATTCAGGGCAGGAGCTGGGAAAGTTTTGGGATAATAGAAATGAATTGGAAATTTGGGGGATGATATTTTGTGTAGGAGACACCTCAATAAGGAATTGTGGAATGTGCTGAGTGGGAAGGGACCCACAGGGATGATCAATCCCAAATCCAATTCCTGCCCAGACCCCCAACAGCCCCACCCTGTCCGTCCCTGGATCGCTGTCCAAACACTCCTGGAGCTCTGGCAGCCTCGGGGCCGTGCCCATTCCCTGGGGAGCCTGGGCAGTGCCAGCACCCTCTGGGGGAAGAACCTTTCCCTAACATTAGCAGGAAAAGAGAAAAAAAACCCCATTTTGGCTTGGCCTGAAATTATCCCAGAGCNTCTGCATGTGGATTTGAACAGCAGGGATGGAGCTGCCAGCCGTGGAGCAGGAATTAAAGGCTCCACTCGCTGGATCTCAGCTGGTCCTGGTGGGTTTTTCGCTCCTCTGAGCTGGTTGGTGGTGCTGAGGGAGCAAAAAGGGCACCGTGGTGCGGGGAGAGGAGATTTTGAGTGTAACGAGGATCAGCACGGTTTGATGGGCCAGGTAAGAGGCCTAAGGTGTGCAGGNAAAAAAAAACCCCATTTTGGCTTGGCCTGAAATTATCCCAGAGCATTTTAAGTCCCACTCATGCACAGCTCCTGATGTGGCGCCTCCATGGCAGAGACACCGGGAAAAGGTGCCCCATCCACTGGTTCCCAACTGGGAAGAGAGTGCAGGGTTTGGGTTTTCAGATCCCAATCCCCTCCCTTTCCCATGGATCAGTGTTTTCTCCTCCTCCATCTGGAACGCACCCAGAGGACGTAAATTGTCCTTAACCCTCTCCAGATGCTGGATCAAAGGTGCAGAGGGAGCGCCCAGGTGAAAGGCCAGGAAGGGAAAGCAGATGTCAGGCTGAGCTGCCAGAGGCACCCTGGGCTTGGCTAATGGGATTTGGAGCTGGGATGCACCGCTGGGAGCAGGAATTCCAGAGGGAAAAGCGGATTCCTTCCCCTTGGGATTTGGGAGGCCGTGACAGCACAATTTGCTTTNCTTTTTTCTTTTCCTTTTTTCTTTTCTTTAATTTTTTTTTTTTTTTTTTGGGGGGGAGGTGTTTTTGGAGATTATTTTTGTTTGGTTTTGGTCAGATCTGGAGGTTCGATCTCGGGGTGGGGCTGTGATTGCTCTCACACCCCTCAAGTTTAGTTTTCTCCAGGAATCCCTCTCTGCATGTGGATTTGAACAGCAGGGATGGAGCTGCCAGCCGTGGAGCAGGAATTAAAGGCTCCACTCGCTGGATCTCAGCTGGTCCTGGTGGGTTTTTCGCTCCTCTGAGCTGGTTGGTGGTGCTGAGGGAGCAAAAAGGGCACCGTGGTGCGGGGAGAGGAGATTTTGAGTGTAACGAGGATCAGCACGGTTTGATGGGCCAGGTAAGAGGCCTAAGGTGTGCAGGGAGAGAAATGTGAGGGGAAAAGGAAGTTATGGAGGGAGCTCCTGGGCTGGGCAGGGCCTCAGCCTTGGCTTGGCCTCATCTGGGAATGTCAGAGGGGGTGTGACCCCAAAAATCTCACCTGTCCCCCAAAATGTGCAGCTCTGGATTTTCACTGTGATTTCAGCCCTTTGTTCTGCCTCACTCCCACTGTGTCCACAGCTTCTCATTCCAGGGAATCATCACAGGATCCTGGAATAGTTTGGATTGGGATGANTGGCTCCAGAGGGGATCCAGCCCTGGAGCAGCTCCGGGGCCTCTCTGGGCTCTCTCCAGCAGCTCCAGGTGCTGCTGCTGTTGGAATTCCAAGCTCTGCAGGTGGGGACTCACCTGAGTGGGGCAGAGGGACAGAATCCCCCCTTTTCCTGATGTCCATGTTGCTGGAGGTGCAGCCCCAGCAGGATTTATTGGTTTTCTGTCCCCCCAAAATGGGATTTGTTTAATTGGAGGATGCCCAGGTTTCAGGAGCAGAGAGAGAATTTTGTGGTGCCCTCAGCCTCCCTGTGCCTGATGCTCCAGTGGGATCCAGGAGCCTGCACAGGCTGGGTAATTTTGGTGTGAACTGGATAGATTTAATGACAATTCCATTTATTTAAAGATTTATTTAGATGCCCAACTGGGAGCCCTTTGTGGGGACAAGTTCTTCCCTGTAATATGGCAATTTTGCAATATTCCATATTGGAATATGGCATTTTGCAAAGCTAATACCTGCAATTTTATATTTCTATATATATTTGTATATTTCTATCTGTATGATTGCCTTGATGGAGCACTCTGTAGATTAGTGGGAAATGCACTTATCAGCTCTTGAGGAGCTGCCACTTCTCAGCCCAGCTGTTTTTTAATTAAACAGAATTCTGAAGTAGAGCTGTTCATTCCAAAGGCCCTTTTTTCCTTCCCTGCAGACCGCAGCATTTTCCACTGGTGGGGCCTGGAGCTCAGTGCAAAAAGGAAATTTTTTATAAAATCCCATTTTAATTCTTATCTAATTTTCAAACAAATGGTACAGCTGAAGGTGAGCTGAGTTTGGCAACTGTTAGCAAAGGTGAGATGAGGTTTTTGGGATGGGGAGAGGATTTATTTTATTTGCTTTAAAAATCTTTTGCTGCTTTGAAAAGGAAAAAAGAAAGCGTTCTTTTATGTGTTCAGCTGTGCCTTGATTTGCGGCTTTCCAAAAGCTTGAAGGGCCAGCAGTTTTACAGGGATTATTTGGAGGGTCTGGGAGTAAATCAGGATTTCCTGTGCTGCTAAAAATCATGGAACTCACTGTTCCTGAGGACAAAATTCTAGGGTTCAACCCCAAATACGATCCCACTGACCCTAAATGACACGAGCTACTGGAGTGGAGGCTGCTGTTCACTGCTGGAGAGCAGGGGTGGGTTTGGAGGGGATTTTTTTTGGTCACCAGTGTCATTCCAAGCACTTGTTGATGTTGACTCTTTGCTGGAGTGCCAAAATCCCTGCTCTGAGGTGGAGCTGGGGTGTCCCCATCCTTTGTGACCGACACATCAGGTTTCCTCCCTTGCTGCTCCTTTTTGCCACGTTTTTGGTGGTCCCAGCAAGAGTGGGAACCCAACCCCTGGGCCCTTTGGAGGGGTTCCCTGCTGAGTTCTTTGCCAAGGATCAAGAACGAGCAGGACTCTCTTTCTCTCGGTCTTCAGGTTTTTGTTTATTCTTATCTTAAGTTCAGCACTGTCTGCACACCAGAGTCAGCGTGCGAGAAGCGAGGCACAAAATGGACCCAAACACCCAAACCAAGGCACAAAATGGACCCAAACACCCAAACCAAGGCACAAAATGGACCCCAAACACACAAACCAAGGCACAAAATGGACCCCAAACACCCAAACCAAGGCACAAAATGGACCCAAACACCCAAACCAAGGCACAAAATGGACCCCAAACACCCAAACCAAGGCACAAAATGGACCCCAAACACCCAAACCAAGGCACAGAATGGACCCCAAACACCCAAACCAAGGCCTTTTAAAGCTGTTTAACCCAATCACTTTCTAACACCTACTTTGTTTCTACTTTTCTACCAATAACTTCTACTGATCTATTCACGTAACTTCCACACTGCTGCTTTCTCTAACCAATAACTTTGTGCCACCAGTGCTACAGAAAATGGAGCTGAAGAGGGACAAGAAGGAAGAAGGGACAACACCCAAAATTGTCCATCTTGTCTCCTGTTCATTCTCATATTAAAATCCTGAAACCCTAAGTCCTAAAATCCTAAAACCCTGTGATAAACTACTACTACTACATATCACTACCTGTCTCTAACTCATCCCAAAGCTTTGGTAATTTTTTCCAGGGACAAAAGTTAAAAGCAGTGTTCTGCTGAGGGTCAGAGTTTCTTAAAACAGACAGAGAGACATTCTCTGTACCCTGGATTCCACCACTTTTCCCTTCCCAAACGTGCTGGAGGAATTCCCGTTCCCTGCCCAACACTGCTGCTGGGACAGAGGCTCAAACCAGCCCTGCAAGTGCTGGAAAAGTGCAAACAATCCCTGGGCACCTCCATTTCCTGCTCCTTGGGGCAATATTCCATATTTCTGGGAGCTGAGCAAACTCCTTGAGGGCTCCCACTTGATGGGCTCCAAATATCCAAGTGTTCCACATAAATCCCTCATTGAAACATTTCAACTCTTGGCATTTTCTTCTCCTGGACAAGGGACAAGAGCAAATGGCCCCAAGTTGCACCAAGGGAGGGTCAGGTTGGGTATAAGGAAAATTTCTTTACTCAAAGCATTGGAGTATTGACCTCAGAGCAGGGCTGGAGTCCCCATCCCTAGAAATGTTCCAAATCCAAGCAGTTGTGGCACTTGGAGATGTGGTTTAGTGGCCTGGTGGGATTCATCAAAGGTAGGATTTGATGTTCTCAGAGTTCCTTCCAACACTGATGATTCCATGGATGGCTTTTGCAGTAAATCCAACTGGATGGAGCAGGGTTTATTTGAGATCCCCCTGGTCTGTGCAGAGACCCCTGGGCTACAAACAATAAACCAAGAAAACAGCAATTTTCACCTTTTGATGCAGAATCGCCCCAAAACACCGAGAGTTGCACTGATTCTTTTTACTGGGATGATGGAAAACCCTCAGCAAGGTCTTGAACTGGTTTGAGTTTGGATATTTGCTGGATATTTAAAACAAATCCAGGGTGTCCCAGGTGTGTTTGAGCTGGTTTGGTGCTGTGCCAGGATGGAGCATTCCAGCTTTGGGGCAGAATCTGGAAGCAGAACCCAGGGAGTTTGAAGCCATAGTAAATTAGAAATGATTTGTGGATGCCTGGTGGGAAATCTGTGAGCAGATGAGTGTTGGCAGGGACCTGGAAAAAATTAGTCAGATTTCAGGCACAGTGGCCTTGCCACATCTGATTCCTGCTGAAAATCCCAGGGGTGAATGAAGCTTCTACTCTGTGGTTTGCTCCTCGCTCCTGATTTTCTGTAATGATCTCCTGGATGGTTCCAGGTCCCCCAGGGCTATTCCCCACTGGAAAATGCAGGGGTGTTATAGCCTTGCAAGACCTTGTTACAGAGGTCTGGGCTCTCCCAGGGTGCCCAGAGCAGCTGTGGCTGCCCCTGGATCCCTGGCAGTGGCCAAGGCCAGGCTGGACACTGGGGCTGGGAGCAGCCTGGGACAGTGGGAGGTGTCCCTGCCATGGCTGGGGTGGCACTGGATGGGATTTAAGGTCTGTCCCAACCCAAACCATTCCCTAATTCTGTGGCTCCTTTGCATTATTCCCACATTTAGCTGCAGTGTGACCATTTGGAGATGAACATCTCCCTGCACGTGGTGTCCCCTGGCTCTGTCCCTGGAGAAATGCAGCAATTCCAGGGGCATGGATGGTGTCAGTGCCCGTGGCATCACCCATGCTGGTGACACTGTCCATGGCTTGGACACACTGCCCATGGCCTGGCAGTGCTGGTTCTGGTGTTCTGTGCCAAGGAGGGCCAGGATTCCCTGGATTTAGCAGCACATTATCCCCAGTTCCAAGTGATGCCTGGAGTGGCTCCCTAGAACAGAGGCTGGACAAGATTAAGAGAATAAAGTGGGTTTTTATTAAAGGCCTTCAATAGATACACCCTGGGCAGCCAAAGCCTCCCAGAGGCCACACCCAAGATGGACCATGGTCACGAGTTTTTCAGACAATTATAAGTTTGGTCTATTTGTATATCAGGGGTTAATTCTCCAATTACAGCTTCAGGTAATGAAGTCAGATAGCCCCAGTTTGCTCCCCCCAATTCACTTTTGTTTATTTTGGGGCCTGAGGCTCTGGGGTTGAGGCAGCTCCGGACGGCCACCGCCTTCCTGAGATTGTCTCCCAGAGAAGGGGTAGCTCAGTCACAGTGGCCTGCAGTGACGTCTCTAGTGATGCACAAGCACGAGAAGGGCTTCTGTACAGGATCCAGAGATTTATTCCAAATGGGTCCAGGGACAGGAAAAAGCTGAGGATCTGAGGGTGCACAGGGTTTATGGGAACAAGGGGACCAATGGGAAGAGGGTGAAAGGGTGGACTGAGGAGGAACTGACAGTCTTATAACTAATAGAATAACTGTGAAAGCACATTACTTAACTGGGGACTAATGTGGTTCATGGAACAAGGGAACTTTCCAGAATTAAGGCAGGGAGTGGGGAGTGAACAGGGATAACATAACTCTTGGAGGGGTGACTGGGAGGAGCTTTCCAGGGCATCCTGGACTCCAGGTCTACCTGGGCTGCTACATGGGCTGTCCTTGAGTTCCAGGCCCGGAGGGATTGTTATCTGACCAAAATGTGAAGACATAATATGGAGTTTAGAGTTATGCACTACTGCAGTACAGGATCTGAAAAATAGAAAAGCTAAAATCCTGAGGCACCACCAGCAGTGAGTTGGGATGGAGGCAGACAGAACCTTCCAGCTGGGACACTCCCCCTGGATCACAGGAGCACCAGAGCTGCCTCGGGCTCAGCACACCCATGGCTTAAAGGTGAAAATCCCAAGGTCTTATTCCTAAAGCATCCAAAGCCGAGCTGTTCCCTGCAGCTGGGAGCACTGAGGGCTCGTCCTGGACACGCTGGGCACCAACGTGCTGAGCCTCCTTCCCCTCTCCTTTTGTGCAGCCCCAGCCTGCAGAGCCATTCCTGGACGGAATCTCAGCTCATTAAACCTGCAGCTCCATATTTTTTATTATTTTTTTTTAAGGAGAGAGGGAGGCAGAGGATTTGCTGGAGTTTATTTGACCTAGTTAAGGGGAATATCAGCTCGCCTCAGGCAGGTAATTAATTTGTCCACACTTCCCCCTGCTCGTGGCGTGGTGCCCGCTGCCAGGCTCTCCTGCAGGTGAGGATGAGGCTCCGCAGCTCCCAGAATTCCTGCCTGATCTGCAGCTGCTGGCATCCGAGAGCAGAGGCGGCAGGAGAGCTCCAGATGGTGCCGGTCGGGGGCCGCAGCAGCTGAGCGGGGATGGTGGAAAGCTGCCCCTGGTGCTCTGCCTTCGGCAGGAGCTGCGGCTCCGTGGCACTTCCAGAGGGCTGGCAGGCCTGGAGTCAAGGGTATTCCTGCCCCCGGGCAAATTCCTTCTGTGCTGCTCCTCCCCAGCTCACAGGGATCAGCCTGGGCTGGACATGATGGGGACAGTCCCTGTCCCTACGCCTGGGACAGGTTATTTATCCCAAGTGTTGGAATCCAGGGCACAGAGAATGTCTCTCTGCCTGTTTTAAGAGGCTCTGACCCTCAGCAGAACACTGCTTTTAACCTTCGTCACTGGGAAAAAATTGCCAAGGCTTTGGGATGAGTTGGAGCACACAGGTGTGAATTAGAGAGCAGTATGTGATAGTGGTAGTTTATCACAGGGTGAAGAATTCAGGGTTTTAGGATTTTAGTATGAGAGTGAATAAGACATAAAATGGAGGATTTTGGGTGTTGTCCCTTCTTCCTTCTTGTCCCTCTTCAGCTCCATTTTCTGTAGCACTGGTGGCACAAAGTTATTGGTTAGAGAAAGCAGCAGTGTGGAAGTTACGTGAATAGATCAGTAGAAGTTATTGGTAGAAAAGTAGAAACAAAGTAGGTGTTAGAAAGNGCTGAACTCAAGATAAGAATAAACAAAACCCTGAAGACCAAGAGAAAGAGAGTCCTGCTCGTTCTTCATCCTTGGCAAAGAACTCAGCAGGGAACCCCCTCCAAAGGGCCCAGGGGTTGGGTTCCCACTCTTGCTGGGACGAAAAAAACCAACACCCAGGTGACACCAACCCCATCCCCTGCTCCTTTCAAATTTCCTCTGCTTTGCTCAGCCCCAGCTCCCTGCTGCTGTCCCAATGACCAGGACAGGTGACACTGAGGTGGCACCAACCCCATCCCCTGTTCCTTTCAGATTCCCTCTGCTTTGGTCAGCCCAAGGTCCCTGCTCCTGTCCCAGTGACCAGGACAGGTGACACCGAGGTGACACCGAGGTGACACCAGCCCCAGCCCCTGCTCCTGAGGCACAACCCCCCCCTCCCCCAGCCCCAGAGCTGGGTGATTTTGTCTCTGCTGCCTGTCCTGCTCCAGGCTCTGCATTGTGGCAGCTCAGCCCTGCACCTTGGGATTTCATTTTTAGCAAAGCATTGAACGAGGTGGGCACGGGGCCAAGCCACGGTGGCAGGGAGGTGACAGTCACCCTTCCAATGACAATCACTTGGTTTCAGGCTCAGAATCAATATGGAGCCCAGCTCAGGGGGAAAAAAAGGCAGATTTTTAATATTTAAGTCTCTGTTGTAGGAAATTATTGTTTGTGTTGTAGGAAATTCTTGTTTGCCCAAACTGATGTGGTTCTCACAGGGGTGGAATCATCAGTTCCTTGAATTTATTCATCCCCACTCTCACCCCCCATCCCACTGGAACAGAGGGATGTTCAGCAGGTAAAAAATGTCCCCGAAGGTTTCTTTTAACCTGGAAATCCTGAACTGACAGAAAGATGAACCCCAAAATCTTGTCTGGTTTAAATGGTAGCGTTAAAAGAAACAGAAAAGAAAATAGAAATTTTCTTGGTAGCTGTGAGGACCTCTGAAAGAGAAGGTTGAATTTAATGAGAAATCATTAAGAGGGATAAATAATATAAAACTGAAACTTCTGTGACCTGACTCTGCATGAAAGTGTGTTCTGTGAGGTTTTTTGAAATTTTTTTTTCACTGTTTGTTTTCCTAGACTTTCCTTGTTACTGGTGGTGGTTGTAGGGCTTTGAAAACAGACTAAAGGAAATGGAGATAGCACCAATAAAAAGTTAAGAAATCAATGAATCAGATGCAAGAAAAAGAACAATTAGGACACCACACTTCCAGCTGGGAACAGCATTCCTTGGTCACCAGTTCAGGGGCTTTGTCCCATTTGAAATTATTGAAATTGCAGATTTTCTGTCACAAACCCTTTGGTGATCCAGAATCCCGAGAGAAAGAGAGATCACAGAATAAGGGAATGGTTTGCAGTGGGATGGTCCTTAAAATCCCTTTTTGTGGATGGGCAGGGCCACTTTTCACTGTCCCAGGTTGTTCCATCCAACCTGGCCTTGGACATGGATGATTTTCCTGGTGTTCATTCTAAGGATGTGACCCTGGAGCTTCAGCTCCAGGATAATGAGAATAGGGATATTTTTTATCCCACCTCCCTGAAACTTGGCTTTCACCCTTCCACCCCCCCCTCCAAGTGGAAAAAAATCATCTTAAAAAATGCAGCATCATTTTTTTTTTTAAAGCAGAGAATAAGCTGGAATAAAGAGAATCATTTGATTTATGTGGTAATGCCAAAAAACCTAATGGACTTTAGAGGACAGGGAATATTTGTTTAATGCACCGTTGGATCATTTCAGTGTCGATGCTGGGAAGGACAGGGCTGTTTTTCTGGAATTTGCTGTATTTTGGGGAAAAGCAGCGTTGTTGCTGGAACAGACAAGGGGTTTGGGAGGCACCAGGAAAGGCAGGAGTGGGGAGATGTCCTGGAGAATGGACAGGAGAGGGGTCACAGTGCTGGAAATGGGGAATGATGGATTAACAGGGGCCGAGCAAGGAATCCTGGAGAGCTCTGCAGCTTTGGGGCATTTGGTTAAATAAGGAGGTTTTGGAGCTGTGACCCCCAGAACAGCCATTTCCCGGGGAGGTTCCAGCATTCCCAACCCATCCCTGCCGGCAGCAGCAGGAGGGGAATTCCCAGCGGCGCCTCCCTCCCCGGGAATGGGATCGGGATCCTGCCGGGGCAGGCGCTGCTGCCGGAGGTCGCATAGCCCCTTTGGGGAGCTGATTCTTTGCTTTCGTTTCCTGTCCCAAAATCCACCCCAGCGTTGTTGTGGCTGCTCAGCCCCCGGCTGGTGTTGGAGCCGCTTTGGCACCGGGAGGCTGCAGGAGGATGGATTCCCCCGGTTCGGAATTATCATATCCATGTGCCTCGGATTTCTGAATCACTGCTTCTCACTCCGGGTTCTGTCAGCAGCGTTCCCTCCCCTCCCAACACCCCCTCCCCAACACCGAATCCTTGCTTCCAAACAACTGGCAGGCTTAGGATGAGGGGGGGAAAATAAAGGAAAAAACATAAAGCACCGTCCAGAACTCATGGAAAAGGTTTGGAAGCTGCGAGGTTTTAAGCATGAAGTATTTGAGATTTTGGGGTGATTATTTATTTACTCCTTGGCGTTTTCTCCCGTGGGTTTTGAGGATTTAGGCCAAGTTTTCTTGGGGTTGGGGCTGTTACAGGAAAGTGGAACTCTCCCAGAACTCCAGGAGTGGAACGGGACCTTTAAGGGAAGCAGTGTCGGGATATGCTGGGGAAACGCTGAGCTGGCAGCTTTCAGCTCAATCTCAGCGAGAGCAGCTCGGAGTGGCACCGCGGGGATGGGATCCTGCCCCTGGGATGGGATCCCTGCCACGGGGATGTGATCCCTGCCTCTGGGATGGGATCCCTGCCGCGGGTATGGGATTCCTGCCCCTGGGATGGGATCCCTGCTGCTGGAATCACTCTGCCGTGTCCTGTTCAGGGAGATCCTGCAGGATTTCACCCATGGCTGGAGGGAATCGGGAAGGGAGGAGTTACCACATTCTGCATCTTGCAGGGCAGTGCTGGTGAGGGAATCACCCGTTCCCATGCACACACAGGTGTCTGTGTCCACTTTCCATAGAATCATGGAATTAGGGAATGGTTTGGGTGGGAAGGGAGCTCAAAACTCATCCAGTTCTACCCCCAGGGACACCTCCCACTGTCCCAGGCTGCTCCCAGCCCCAATGTCCAACCTGGCCTTGGTCACTGCCAGGGATCCAGGGGCAGCCACAGCTGCTCTGGCAATTCCATCCCAGCCCCTCCCCACCCTCCCAGGGAACAATTCCTTCCCAAGATCCCATCCATCCCTGCCCTCTGGCAGTGGAAGCCATTCCCTGTGTCCTGTCCCTCCAGGCCTTGTCCCCAGTCCCTCTGCAGCTCTCCTGGAGCCCCTTGAGGCCCTGGAAGGGCTCTGAGCTCTCCCTGGAGCCTTCTCCTCTCCAGGGGAGCACCCCCAGCTCTCACTTTACCCAGAGATGGGATATGATGGAATTGCACACCCACCATTCCCATTTACCCCAGTGTGACCCCGTGGGTCAGACAGGCACAGAGGGGATGGGACAGCCCAGAGGGACGAGATTCACAGGTGCAGGGACAAACCCCAGTGGGGCTGGGTGGAAAGGCTGCTGTGGGGAGAGAGCTTTCACTCCATGCTTTAAAAGGTCTGTAGGGACTGAGCTCAGGGTGTGAAATGCCCTGTCCTGGGGGGTTCTGAGTTCAGATCATCTGGTCTGGGGGCTGTGCCCGAAATCCACACAGATTTATTGGGAATGCACTCGGTGCCGGGTGAAGCCGTGGGGCTGCAGCAGAGTGAACTCGCTGTGAACCACGAGCGTGGGCTGGGCTCAGCCCCCGGGTTCTTTCAAATCCTGACTGAAAAGGGCTGTGTGTTACAGGGGCAGCACGGGCCAGCCCTGGCCCTTTCTGTCACAGCCCTGAACCGATCAATGTCACAGCCCTGTCCCAATCCCTGTCACAGCCCTGTCCCAATCCCTGTCACAGCCCTGTCCTGATCCCTGTCACAGTCCTGCCTTGATCCCTGTCACAGCCCTGTCCCGATCCCTGTCACAGCCCTGTCCCAATCCCTGTCACAGCCTGTCCCGATCCCTGTCACAGCTCTGCCTCTATCCCTGTCACAGCCCTGTCCCAATCCCTGTCACAGCCCTGTCCCAATCCCTGTCACAGCCCTGTCCTGATCCCTGTCACAGCCCTGCCTTGCTCAGGGCATGGCCAGAGGGAGAGCCAAATGTTCCAAACCAGGCTGAACTTTCCTGCTAAACCATTCAACCTCCTATTCCTGCTCACAGCAAAAGGCAGGGGAGGGGGGAGGTGTGTGATTAGAACAAATCCTAAATTTGGGGCGGAGAGCACCTTAAAGCTGGGATTAAATCCCAGCAAGTCTCTGCTGCTGCTGCTCTGGGAATCGCTGAGAGGCAGCCCTGCCACTGCCTGGGATGGGAGACAGTGCCAAAGCCTGGCTTTGGGGACATCAGTGGCACCTGGAATGTTTGGGGTGTCCCTCAGCACCAGTAGGAGCAGAGCCCTGTGGCACAGCCCAGCCTGACCCAGCAGAGCCCGGCTTGGCACAGCCCAGCCCAATCAAGCCCAGCACAGCCCAGCCCAGCCCTGTACACCCCAGCCTGGCCCAGCCTAACCCAGCACATCCCAGCCCAGCCCAGTCTGGCCCAGCCCAGCCCTGCTCCTCCCAGGGGCTGGGCAGGGGCAGGAAAAGCAAATCTGTGGCTCTGAGGTAGAATTTGATTAGGAACAGATCCCCAGGCCTGGAAAATCGTTTTCCTTGGAAATCTGTTCTGAACCTCCCCAGCTGGGCACTCTGGGAGCAGGGATGGGATCAGGGATGGGATCAGGGATGGGATCCTGCAAGGAGCAGAGATTGGGATCAGGGATGGAGTAGGGTTGGGATCCCACATGAACCAAGGATGGGATCCTATATAGAGCAGAGACGGGATCAGGGATGGGATCCTGCAAGGAGCAGGAACAGTATCAGGGATGGGATCCTGCTAGGAATAGGGATGGGATCAGGGATGGGATCCTACAAGAAGCAGGGCTGGTGGCACTAATGGGAGCTCGCTTAGTGCTGCTCAAGCATTTCCCAGACACCTCCCAGTACAGTTTGAATTTTCCTGTTAATTGGCCTAATTAGGCAGGGAAAGAAGGTATCTCCTAAGCAGGACCAACAGCTGAAAAATGGCTTTTCGTTTGGAGTCCTGTAATTCCTGCTCTCGCCTGGAATTACCCAGGAGAACAGCCGATTTTCCAGTGTCACAAACCCGTGCCAAATCACCACCGGAGCCATCCAAAAGCAGAAGTCATTTGGGAGAATCCGAGCTTTAATCTCGAGTTTAATCCCCTTGTGTAAGGCAGACACCGCTGCTCACCCACCCACGGCTGCAGGCTTTAATCCGGGCTCTTCCCAGCCCCGATTTGTGGCAACTCCAACACTTGAAACCCTTGAAAAGCAGAAATTCCCGCGGCCACTTCATCCCTGAGCACCGCTTGTCGCTTTTGTGCCGCCGATAACCCGGGGGAAGCCTGGGGATTATCCTGAGAGCTGTGAAAACAGGAGCGGCTGTCTCCCCTCAGCAAAGCAAAAAGGATTAACTCCTTGCTGGAAGCAAATTAATTCACCCAAAACATCATCAGCTCGCCTCCACCGAGGTCACCGAGGGCTGATGAAGTGACCCAGTGGCTCTGTGACCCCGCTGCTCCTTTTTTTTTTTTTTGCTGTCTGGAAATAAAACTCAGCCAGCCCATACCAAAATTTCTGGCCTCAGCAGCCACTGGGATATGGGCTTGCTTTTAAAAATTAAAATAATAATTAAGAATAAATTAATTGGATTGGGTTTTCTCAGGCCCGTTGGTTGAATCTTGAGGTGCCCATCTCCCTGTGGCAAAGCAAAAAGGATTAACTCCTTCCCTGAAAACACAATAATTCACCCAAAACATCCTCAGCCCACCCCCAGCAGGTCACCGAGGGCTGATGAAGTGACCCAGTGGCTCTGTGACCCCGCTGCTCCTTTTTTTTTTTTGGGTTTCTGGAAGCAAAATTCAGCCAGCCTATACCAAAATTTCTGAGCTCAGCAACCACTGGGATATGGGCTTGCTTTAAAAATTAAAATAATAATTAAGAATAAATTAATTGGATTGGGTTTTCTCAGGCCCGTTGGTTGAATCTTGAGGTGGCAAGCAAGGCAAAAATATTTATATCTCTGCCAAAGCGCTGCTCACTGGAAAATCTACAGGAATTTTCTTTCCCTGACCTTGGGAAGGCCTGGGGCTGTGGAGAGGACTCAGCTGATGGGTTTGGAGGCCTAAGGAACACAGAAACTCCCCACAAAGGATCAGCTTTGCTGTTCTGTGGCGTATTCAGCTTCCCCAAGGAAATCCCATCCTAGCATTTGCTTCCAGCATCATTCCATGAGCTCCCCCTGCCCAACAGCTGTTCTGCAGGAGATTGCTGAGGGGAATAAACCCTTTTCTCCTTGGATTCTTGTTTTCCTTTTTCCTTTTCTCCCCAGTCCCGTGCCAGGGCAGGAGGAGGTTTTTCCTTGGAGTCGGGAGTGGCTCAGTCCTTGGGATTGGTGGATTTCGGGGCTGTGGACAC
Organism: Dicaeum eximium; assembly: GCA_013396995.1. Taxonomy (NCBI): domain Eukaryota; kingdom Metazoa; phylum Chordata; class Aves; order Passeriformes; family Dicaeidae; genus Dicaeum; species Dicaeum eximium. The sequence goes on along the minus strand of VWZP01007748.1, from coordinate 146,169 downwards.
AAAACGGCACCGAGGTCATTGAACATCCCAGGGAAGGGAATGGCTTTGGGTCCCTCCCAGATCTGGAATTCCAGGCTGGAATTAACAAAGCCTGGAGGCTCCAGCGTCACTGCAGGGCTGTTTGAATGGAAAAATGGGAGATTGGCATGGCCAGGGAAGGGGATCCAGTGGAGAATCCGAGTTGGGAGTTGTAAAATTGGCTTTTAGTTTGCAGTTCATGCACTGGATCAGACATAAAACATACACATATAGGGGTGTTTTATAGATAGAATTTCTTATTTATAATATACATTTATATATTTGTATTATCAATTATATAGTATATTTAATGATTACACAATATAATACAAATATATATATTTATATTATATAGTATATTTTTAATATACAATATGTTACATGCAATATATTTTATACTAT
>VWZP01007748.1:128405-145727 GCA_013396995.1 Dicaeum eximium | reverse complement strand
TTATACTACATATTCTATATTAGTATATTATTATATAATAATTTAAAAAGATACTATATTATATAGTATATTTGACTGTATTACATAATGTACAATATATAATATTAACACTTTATTTCTTATAGCATACTGCTATAAATAACATTATATCTATAAGTTATAATACATATCAAAATAATAGAAACAGTAATGTAGGAGTGTATAATGTATCTATACTGTATAATACCTGTATAAATGTATTAAATAGTCCCTATATATATATATATAAATAAATAGAATTCCAGGATCACTGAGGCTGGAAAAGCCTTCTAAAGTCACCAAGTCCTGATCCCCGCCTTGTCCCCAGCCCTGAGTGCCACATCCAGGAATTCCTTGGACACCTGCAGGGATGGGCACTCCAAAGCTCCCTGGGCAGCCCCTGCCAAGGCCTGAGCACCCTTTCCATGCAGAAATTCCTGCTGCTGTCCAAGCTGAGCCTGCCCTGGCCCAGCCTGAGGCCGTTCCCTCTCCTCCTGTCCCTGTTCCTGGGAGCAGAGCCTGATTTCTCCCCATTTCCACCCAGGAATGTTTGTGGGATGAGCCCCTGGGTTGGAGCAGAATCCCTTCAGGCTGGGATTTTTTGGAACATCCCTGATCATGTTCCACATCCAACCCCTGTTGCCTTTGCTCCCTATTTTTGGTGTTTTGGGAAGGACACGGACTAGGCCTGGCGGAGGGAAATGAGCCCCAAGCGGGAGCAGAAGGGCTGAAACCAAACCCCATCCTGAAAACAAACAAAAAGCACTTGAAAAAAAAGAGAGCGATCTGGAGTCCCTGCCCAGATGGTCACCGCCGGGTCCCGAGGGGAGCAGGGATGGAAATCAGGGAAATAACGGGATTTTAATTCCTGCAATCATCACCATCCCGTCAGCTCGGGCTGCGGAGAACAATCAACAGCTGACTCTGATGGGACATTTCGCGGTTGCCATTGGAAACGTTCGCGGCTCCTTCCAAAAACCCCGAGCTGGGGGAAGGATGCGAACGCCGAGCGCTGAGCACGAGATTGCTGCTCGCTTTCCAGCAGGGATTTTTTTTTTTTTTTTCCTGGGGGTCATTTGAGGATAAAACCAGACAGTGATTGATCAGGGGCAAAGTGGCTCCATCTGGCTCGGGGATCCGACTGTTTTGCGCCGCTTTCCCAGGTAGTTTTCCTGGTTAAGGAGCTCAATTCTATCCCTAAAATAGAATTTTAGATTTGTGAGAGAGGCTGAAAATCCCCCGTGGTTTTAGCAGAGCTCCGTGGTAGTGATACAGAAACATTTTTAATTGCAACCCTCTGCTCTTAACAGCCTTTCATCCACGTGTTCCGTTTTTTCTGCATCCTTAAAAGACTCCTTTTGGATGTCTTGTGGCAGAAATGACTCATCTCACCTGACACGAGCAGGGAGAAAACCGGAGCCTGCTTTTTTCCCTGCCTTCTTTCCTTCTGATCTCGGAATTTATAATTCCTCTGCTGTGTTGAAAGCCTCAGCATCCCCTCAATTACGGCGTGAGGAGAAGAAAACAACCCCGGGGCGGGCTGGGGAAGAGGAGCGGGAGGAAGGACACGGCAGTGGGGTCCTGGCAGGGGTTTAGGGTCAGGTTTGGGTTTGTCCCACTGTTTATGCCCCTCGAGTGCCCTCTGTGCCAAGAAAACCCACAGGGAAGGGAAGGGGAAAGGAAAAGGGGAAAGGGAAAGGAAAAGGGAAAGGAAAAGGGAAAGGAAAAGGGGGAGGGTGTGTTTAGAATTCATCCATTTTTTCCTCCACAATTCCAAGCATTGGAGGCCACTTGGAGGGAATCACAAAGAGCTGGGGCTCCAAGGGACCTTTTAAGGGCCATTGAGTCCAACCCCCTTAATGAGCAGGGTCACCTTCCCCTAAACCCCTAAACAAGGTTCTCAGAGCCTCACCCAACCTGGCCTTGAATTTTTCCAGGGATGGAGCAGCCACAGCTTCTCTGGGCACCCTGTGCCAGTATCTGACCACCCTCATACTAAAAAAACTCTTCCTTGGATATTTCCAGGTTTGGGGCATCCCGTGCCAGCCTCTGACCACCCTCATTGTAAAAAAAAAAAATCTTCTTTCACCAAACCCCCCGAAACTGCTCCTGTGCCCCCCTCCCACAGCTCGCGCTGCTGGCAGACAAACTCTGTATTTTTATTTCTTCCCCCCCCCTTCACCTGACGTCTTTGGGTTCGTGTTCCTGTGGCCTGAGCGCTGAAATAAAGCCCCAAATCCCAAAATATCCCTTTCCTGACGAGCCTCTTGCGGCAGGGCGGTGACCTCACCTCGGCTGCGGTGACAGCGGCACCTCCCGGGGGGGACATTCAGCACGCCCGAATGACCCCGGGGTGTCGGATTTCTTCTCCTCCCTCTCCTGAGCGCCTCAGAATTATCCCCAGCCCTTCAAATTTTGGCTGAGTCAGGCTGGTTGGGAGGGAAGTGTTGGAATATTCGGGGGAAGGCTGGGGTTAATTAGTGCTTTATGTAATTAGTGCTTTCTAAGTGCTGGATGTTGTTTTCTGGCCTGGAGGATGTCTTGGGATGCTGCAGCTCCTCTTCCTGGGCTCCTGAACTGCCAAAGGCCACCTGGGAATGGTCACAGGCCACCCCTGTCCCCCGAGTAGGGCTGCAGTGGCTTTGAAGCAGTTTTTGTTGGAATTCGGGATGGATTCCATCCCTTTGAGTTCCAGAACTGGAATTCAGGCTGGATTCCTAGAGCACACACAGCCCCTCCTGAGCTTTGTGCTCTTCCAGGAGCACCTGGAATCTCCAGGTGCCCAGGGGAAGGGCGGGAGAATTCCTGTTCTGTAATTATTGATGTGATCATAGAATTGGAGAACGGGATGAAATCATCTAGGACGTCTTTCACTGGGAAAAGCCAGAAAGTTCCACCTGTGGTTGTCACCAAAACGGCGGGAAAACCAAACCAACGCCTCTCCAAGGGCGTTTCTAGTGTTAGGGAATCCAGGTGCTGCTTTGCTCTGGCCAGGATGTGCAGCAGAAATTGTTTCATCCTCACTTTGCTGGGTTGTGCAGGGAAAATCATCCCATCCCACATGGGATTTTTCCCATATTTATCCATGAAAAACCCATAATTGGTTCAATGCCATCGGTGCCAAATAACCAAATTCTTAGTGTTTGGGTTCCTATTGATATTGACAATTTAAGCTTTTCTTTTATTTTTTATTTAATTTAATTTTGGGTTGCTCCTAGCCAGGAAATATTTGGGAAAAGAGAGCAAAGAGCTGTTGTTAATCTGCCAGAAGTTCCAAAATTTTGCACTAATTTACTCTGGGCTTGCAAGAAGAGATTCTGTGAAGAGTTAAACCCATCAGCCCTCACCTAGTGAACGAATCCTTTGAGGAGAATCTTCAATTCCCTCCCTCCTGGGCAAAGACAAACGCCCTGACTAAAATTAGTTAAAAATTTTAAAACTTTGATTAATTTCCAGCCCTGGGAGTGGGATCTCCTGGAATATCAGAGTCAGATCCACAGGAGAATTTTGGCTCTTTGCACCTCTGGCAGTGATTAAGGACCTCAATTAATGACAGCTTATTTATAATTTATTTATTTAGAATGGATTAAAATTAGTTATTTCATTATTAAAAACTGAAATTTCTATAAAATTTATTTACTTCAATTTGAAAGCGTTGGGGCTGTTTGCTTTAAGGGCTGCTCTCCTTCATTCCCGCTCTCCTGGATGTGCCAGGCTGAATTTATCCTGGAGTGGAGTCCGTGACTTTTCCCTGACAATCCTGCCCTAAATGCTGCTGGATTTTCCCATGGAAATCCTCCTCTGATCCCCATTTTCCCCCTTTGATTTCCACTTTTTTTCTGTGGAGTGGCTCCTTTTGGTTTATTTCAGAAGTACCAGCACCAGTACCAGCAACCGTTTCAACTAAAGGTTTAAATTTTAAATTAAACACTCAAATTAAAGGTTTTTTTAAAAAAACTCAAAAAACCAAAAAAAGCTGTTTTCTCCAGGTGGGAGCAGAGAGAGGCCTCTCTGCTCATCACAGAATCTCTTCTTGCAAGCCCAGAGTAAATTTATGCAAAATTTGGGGATTTCTGGCAGAGATTAATAACAGCTCTTTGCACTGTTTTCCCAAATATTTCATGGTTAAGAGCAACAGAAAATTAAGTTAAATAAAAAAATAAAATGAAAGCTGAAATTAAAATAATTGGAGTTACCTGCAGGGAGTAACTCATGGAGTCAAGAACGTGGAGCTGGCCATGAGGCTTTCATAGAAACAGTTATTAAATGTGAAAATGTTCAAATGTCCTTCATCCTCTCCTTTGGGGGATCTGGGCTGGGGCTGAGGAGGAAGAGGAGCAGAGGGAAAAACAAAGGGGGAGGATGGCACTGAGATGTTCGTTTGCCTTTATTTGTCTAATGAACTCCTGGCTAACGAGGAGGGGAGCAGATTTGGTTTCTCTCTCTCTGGGTTGCTCCAAGGCAGGAATCCAGAGCCTGGTGGTTGATCCCATGGGGATTAGGCTGGATCTTCCTGGGAAAACAGGAGCCAAGCCAAGGAAAAGTGCAATTCCTTCAGGGCAGGGCAAAGCCCGGCAGGGTTTGTGTCCCCTGGTGCCACTGGGGGGTGACACTTGAGTTTGTGTCCCCTGGTGCCCCCGGGGCTGTGACACTTGAGTTGTGTCCCCTGGTGCCACTGGGGGGTGACACTTGAGTTTGTGTCCCCTGGTGCCCCCGGGGCTGTGACACTTGAGTTGTGTCCCCTGGTGCCACTGGGGGGTGACACTTGAGTTTGTGTCCCCTGGTGCCCCCGGGGCTGTGACACTTGAGTTGTGTCCCCTGGTGCCACTGGGGGGTGACACTTGAGTTTGTGTCCCCTGGTGCCCCCGGGGCTGTGACACTTGAGTTGTGTCCCCTGGTGCCACTGGGGGGTGACACTTGAGTTTGTGTCCCCTGGTGCCCCCGGGGCTGTGACACTTGAGTTGTGTCCCCTGGTGCCACTGGGGGGTGACACTTGAGTTTGTGTCCCCTGGTGCCCCCGGGGCTGTGACACTTGAGTTGTGTCCCCTGGTGCCACTGGGGGGTGACACTTGAGTTTGTGTCCCCTGGTGCCCCCGGGGCTGTGACACTTGAGTTGTGTCCCCTGGTGCCACTGGGGGGTGACACTTGAGTTTGTGTCCCCTGGTGCCCCCGGGGCTGTGACACTTGAGTTGTGTCCCCTGGTGCCACTGGGGGGTGACACTTGAGTTTGTGTCCCCTGGTGCCCCCGGGGCTGTGACACTTGAGTTGTGTCCCCTGGTGCCACTGGGGGGTGACACTTGAGTTTGTGTCCCCTGGTGCCCCCGGGGCTGTGACACTTGAGTTGTGTCCCCTGGTGCCACTGGGGGGTGACACTTGAGTTTGTGTCCCCTGGTGCCCCCGGGGCTGTGACACTTGAGTTGTGTCCCCTGGTGCCACTGGGGGGTGACACTTGAGTTTGTGTCCCCTGGTGCTGCTGGAGGTTTGGACTCTGGAGATTTTGGAGTTCAGAGCTGCCGGGAAGTTCAGAGCCCACCTTGGGCACTCAGGAAAGCTCCTCGGCGTTTAAAGGAAAATCTGTGGAACTCTTTTCTCATATTTGACTTCACTAAATGAAATTTCTGTGGTGTCAGAGGCGTCGTTGAGGGTTTGCCAGATTTTCAGTCAACTAACCCTAATATCTGCTAATAAATAAATGAAAATAATGTGCTAATAAACAAAAATTTGCTAATAAATGAAAATAATTTGCTAATAAATAAAAACTATAAATATTTGCTAATAAATATCAGTAGATATTTATTAGCATATGGGGCTGAGGACAGGCCGTCCCAGGAGAACTCTGCAGCTTCTGCTGCGAGGAGAATTCCCTCTCAATCCCCTGGATGCTGGACCCATGGAAGGTCCTTGTTTGTGACCAAGACTCTCCCACCCTCCTGGAGAACTCGCTTTTGAAGAGGCCAGGAATGTTTCGGGTTAGTTTTGAGGATTTTTGCCAAAAAGAGGTTGTGATGCTCCAGGAGAGCCCCTGCACAAGCACAGAGGCTCAAAATCCACATTGATTCTTTGATTAGGCATTTTTTATACTTTAATATAGAACTCAATGGGAATGCAGGGGGAAAGGAGCTGAAATTGCTGCAAAATGTTTGGTTTTATAACTTTTCCAACTTTCATACTTTGGTTTGGAGCTGTCCCTGGCCAAGCCCTTTGATGAATGCGTCAGTTCCCATTTGCAAATCACCCATTTCTGGACTCACCCAGGAGGGCTGGAGCCTCCAATGCCATCCTGTGCCAAGGGGCTGCGGTGTCCCCGAGGAGCTGGGACAGGAGGGCGCTGGCTCTGGGACATGCCAGGGTTTATTTCAATTAATTATAAAATTAGCAACTTGTTCACAGCCTGGACAGCAGCAACCNTGCTGCACTTTTGCTTTGCAGGCCTCTGAAAAATTCTGGATCTCGGCACTGGTGCTCATGACAAAGACGCCATCTGGGTGCTGCTGGCGACAGGTATTTGTCAGCTTTTGGTTTCTGTGCAAGCAAATTGCTGGACCTGGCCTATGCAACTACCAGGAAATTTCTGGATGTGGGCCTTGCACACCAAACACCAGATTTCAGACTCCGGGGGCTGGGAGGGACGAGAGTTGAACTCCTTCCTTCCTTTTATTTTCCCTTCCCTTCCCTTCCCTTCCCTTCCCTTCCCTTCCCTTCCCTTCCCCTCCCCCCTGTGTTTTAGGGAATGAACAATCCCTGTGGGAAGGCTTTTTTGGAATAGCACAAATTCCAGAATTCCATGGTGAGTGGGTTTGCTTGGGGCAGAGGACACTTGAGGGGTGTAAACAGAGGGACAGGATGGACCCGACCAGGAAAACTGCTGGGAATCTCCACATGCCCTCAGCAGGACCCGGGACAGTCTGGCCCATGGATGCCTCCTGATGGATTTAGTGGCAGAGAATGGCTGAGTTTTGTGGAAAACTGCATGGAAATGCAGCTCCAAGGATAGGTTTGCATCAGCAGAGCTGGGGAGGGAGGATGTGGCTGGTCCCAGGTGAGGGTGCCGGTCAGGCTGTGCCCCCACATCCATGCAAATCATGGAATCATGGAATGTCTTGAACTGGGATCATTGATCCAGCTCCTGGACCCCACCAGCCCCACCCTGTCCATCCCTGGAGCGCTGTCCAAACGCTCCTGGAGCTCTGGCAGCCTCGGGGCCGTGCCCATTCCCTGGGGAGCCTGGGCAGTGCCAGCACCCTCTGGGGGAAGAACCTTTCCCTGAGCTCCAGCCTGAGCCTGCCCTGGCCCAGCTCCAGCCGTTCCCTGGGTGCTGTCCCTGTCCCAGGAGCAGAGACCGGAGCAGAGGGGTGCAGAGTGCTCCAGGTGACTCCAGCCTGTCCCACAGCCCTTTGTCCCCGATCCCTCGGGCTGGAATCCCTCCCTGATGTGTCCGGAGGGACGGGAACACAGCTCGGTGTGTCAGAGAGGTCAAGCACAGCAGAAAAGCACCAAGCCCCATCTCTGCAGTGCTTGGGCCCCTTCCTGTGTTTTCCTGGTCTCTTCCAGGCTCTTTTCCATCCTGTGCTGGCACCACAGGATGCACTCGGATGCCCAGGAAGGGCCTGATCCTCCAAATCCCTGGCAGATCTTTTGATGTTGCTGTCACGCTTCCCTCCTTCCCCTGCCTTTCCCTGGGGTTCTTTTGCTTTCTCTCATTTCTTTCATTTTTTCCCCAATTTATTTCCTCCTCTCCTGCTGACAGAAGTTTGAATCCCAAAGCTCTGGCAGATGCAGGCTGCAGGAGGGTTCAGGTTTGCTCCCTGTGCTGCTCCAAGAGATGAAAATAAAAGGCAGGAAGGGGTGAATGGAATCTGCAGGGGTTCAGTGCTCAGAGCTGGCAGCTCTGTCTGTCTGAAGACTTCAGCATCTCCAAGTTGCTCCTGATTTTCCTGGCCATGGACCTGACCTCCTGCTCACTTTTCCCATTCTCTGTTCATCCTCTCACGCTGTTAAATCTGGCCCAGGGCGGTGTGGGGTGAAATGAGATCTCCCGAATTCCCTCCCAGCAGGAGATCTGTCCCAGGGCTGCCCATCCATTCTTTCCCTCCCTATTTTCCAGCTGTCCCAGCCATTCCCATCCTGCCAGGGCTGTCCCGTGCTGCGGGATGTGGCTGGAATTCTTCTCCAGCTGGAATTCTTCCCCAGCTGGAACCTCCTCGTGGTGCAGGGTGAGAGATTTAAAGGCTGTTTGAAGATTTGTTTCCTACTGAAGTTGATCCAAACGGACAAACCAGGCTGGGGAAAGCTCCAATCCTGAATTTTCAGCCCGGAGAGCAGGGATAACATCTCATTCCCTGCGCTGGGAAGGACAGCCCTGGCTGCCAGGAGTGACCACGAGCTGTCACCTCCTGGGCGTTGTCCCCTTACAGAGCAGACCAGCCAAAAGCCACAACTCCGTGATTTCTGTACATGAACGAGAGGTGCCAGGGGAAAAAAGGCAGGAAAAACCCGTCCTGTTTGTGTCCCAGCATTTGGGGTTTTGTGTGTCCAAGGGGGGGACACGGGGACACCTTTTTGTGTCCCCTCTGAGCACCCCCAGCCTTGCTGGGCTTCCCCAGGCGTTGATTTTCCAGGGTTTTTAGGATTCCAGGTTGTTTCCTGCCCCAGAACCTCTCCCACCTGTGCCTCATTCCCTGCATAATTAACCAGCGGGCTCGTTAATTGCCCTGCGTTAATTCAGGGTGTGAACTGAAATAGAAACGGTCCCTTTCAAAGCCGAACCTTCTTTGTTTTCTGCCCGGGGCCCGCGGGCTGTGCCCGAGCTGGAGCTGAGCTCCCCCCCCTCATCCCGATCCATCCCTGCCTTAAAACCAGCCCTGGATCCATTTCCTCCTTTTCCACCCGAGTGTTTGACAATTTTTCCTGCTGTTCTTCCCTCGCTGTTGTTGTTTCTCCATCTGTCTGTCATTGCGGGGAGGCTGCGCTGGCTTTAATTAATGAGGATTGTTGTTGGATTTGCGCTCATTATTCCTTCAGGAACGGGGCTTTATTTCTCCTGTTGGTTTTCCATTTGGAGCTGGCCTTTTCCAGCACAAAACCCGCTCAGTTTAAAGGGGATTATTGGGGTTGAGAGCAAGCACTTGCACTCAGCCCAGGCAATACTTCCTTCGATTCTTAATTTTTACTTTGCTTTTGGCTGAAATCTTCATTTTTCACCTGAGGAATGAGTGGGTATAGAAGAAGGAGATTTGGAATGGGTTAAACCCCAGCACTGGTGACTAAATGTGGCTTTTAGGGGATTTTTAGGCAGTCCCAGAGCCCCGGGCACATGTGAAGGGTGCAGGGACAGACCCGTGGCACAGCAAAGGTCCCAGGACTCACTGGGTTTGTGCTGAACCCGCAGCCAACCCCACACCTGGAGCCTTTGGGGTCTGCCTGGAGAGCTGTGGGACCATGGATGCCCACGGAGCTCAGGGCTGGACCAGGCGCCCCAGGTGTGTCCCTGCACCCTTCCGTGTGCTCTGAGTGCCTCAGAATCTCCTTAAAACCAGGTTTAGTCCCCAGCACTGGGGTTTGATCCAGCTCAGAGCTCATTGTCCTACACCTGTGTCATTCCCAGCTGGGGGAGGAAGGGTTTGTTTGGAGATTTTCCTTTGGGTGCCCCTGGGACTCCCAGCCCTGGTTAATTCAACCCAGAGGGTGCTGTGAGTGCTGCCCCAGACCCCTGAGTTAGCCTGAGTGAGCTCAGCCTAACTGGACCAGGCCCAGCACTTGAGTGGCCACTGGGCTTGGGTTTTGCTGCTCCTGCCCAGGCTCTGACTCACAGATTTCCACACTTACTGGAAGCCCAGCTGCGTGTTGCAACATTGAATAAAACCTCAGCCAAACCAAAATATTGACGAATGTTTCAATACTGAAGGGAAAAAATTGTAGCTTAGGAATCAGCGTTGCTGCATCTTCTCCCAAATCCCACTTTGTGTGCCCTGAGTCGTTGCCATGGTCACGTTGCCAGGTGGGATGAGGCTTGGAGCAGCCTGGGATAGTGGAAGGTGACCCTGGGTGGGGCTGAGTATCTTTAGAGCTCTTCCCAACCCAAACCATTCCATGATTCCGTGATTTGGGAGCCAGGCTGGGAGAGCTGGGGGTGCTCCCCTGGAGAGGAGAAGGCTCCAGGGAGAGCTCAGAGCCCTTCCAGGGCCTCGAGGGGCTCCAGGAGAGCTGCAGAGGGACTGGGGACAAGGCCTGCAGGGACAGGACACAGGGAATGGCTTCCACTGCCAGAGGGCAGGGATGGATGGGATATTGGGAAGGAATTGTTCCCTGGGAGGGTGGGGAGGGGCTGGGATGGAATTCCCAGAGCAGCTGTGGCTGCTCCTGGATCCCTGGCAGTGGCCAAGGCCAGGCTGGACATTGGGGCTGGGAGCAGCCTGGGACAGCGGGAGGTGTCCCTGGGGTGGGATGAGCTGGGATTGAAGATCCCTTCCCACCCAAACCATTCCGGGATTCAGATTCCTGAATCAAAGATGAAAACCAGGACCAAAACCCATTGCAGCAAAACGATAAAGGAAAGGGAAGGGAAGGAGCTCTGGGCTGTGCTTCTGCAGGAATTCCCAGTGGTCTGTCCTGGGGCAGCAGCACGGTGCCTCCAGCGGGATTTGGCACCGGGATCGAGCACGGAGCGCGGGGGAGGCTCTGCCTGGGGAGTTCTGGGGCCTGCAGTTGGACTCGATGCTCCTTAGGGATCTTTTCCAGCTTGGAATGTTCTGGGACTCCCTGAAAAGAAAAAGTGGTTCCGGGGCTGAGAACAACCAAAGGGAACTGAAATCAGTGTAGGATCCACGTGGATAAATGCAATTGTCAGGAGCACATTGGTGCTGAATTCCGGAAGATTTATTGGCAAAGTTTTGGGGGTTCCTTTTCCTTCTTTTTCTATAAAGGAATTACTTTTTTTTTTTTTTGGAAGTGTCTTTTGTTGTGTTCACTGTGTTTATACAGCAACCTCTACAATAGATAGATGGAAAATTGTATTTATATTTATATCTGTATTTATATCTACATATAATACATATATATTTTTATATTTTTATATATTTATAGCTTTATATATATATTTATATATTTTTCATCTCTCTCTCATACCTGTGAATCTCCCCTTCCATGAATAATTTATCCCAGTCTGCCTGGCACTTCCTACAGATTGCTCTGAATTCCTGGAAAGCGTTGCACAAAGAGTGAGAAATCCAAATCATTAAAAAAAAAAAAAAAAAGAAGGAAAAAAAGCCATTAATTGTCACCAGAGGAACGTGTGTGGGAATAACAAATCCAGTGTCACTGCAGGGGGAGGTGACAGCTCCTCACCTGTCACCGGGGGGAGGGTGGCACTGATTTCTCCCTCTTCTCCCTCTCTCTTTTCTCTCTTTTTTTCCTCTTTTCCCTCTTTTTCTCCTCTTTCCTTCTTTTTCCGCTCCCCTCCCTGTGGACGCTGTGACTTCACCCTCAGCTCTGGGCCCTTCCCAGGGGTCACCCGGAGCTGTCCCCGCTCCCAGCGGGATTCAACGGTGCAATGTTCACCCCTGCGAGTTTGGAATCGTTTGGCACCATTTTAATCATTGGGATTCTAGAATGATTGGGATTTTAGAATAACTGGGATTTTAGCAGCTGCCCAGCCTCTCGTGGAGCTTTTTGTGGAAGGCCTGGAGTTGCTGTGTCAGAGGATCCAAACCTTCTGATGCTGCTGCTAATTTTAGGTCATGATTAAAAATAATGTTATTTATAAATGAGCTGCCCCTGCTGAACTCCAGCCTGGGATCAGAGGGTCCTGAAGGGTGCAAAAACCCTCTGGGGTCATCGAGTTCCTTTTCCTTTTCCATTTTCTTTTTCCCTTTTCATTTTTTCTTTTTCCTTTTTTCTTTTTCCTTTTTTATTTTCCCTTTTTCCCTTTTTCCCTTTTTCCCTTTTTCCCTTCCCCTTTTACTCTTTTCCCTTTTCCCACCCGCTTCCCCCTTTCTTTCTCTCTGCTCCCTTCCTCAAAATTTCCTCTGAGCGTTGCTCAGAGCATCTCTGGTGGAGCTGTGGCTGTGTTGAATTCAGCTCAGAATTTAGGCTGTGTCAAGGACAAATCCAGGTTTAGTCGATTTTCCCCTTCTCATTCCTGATTTCTCCAGGTTTGGGATCAAGGTTTTCCAAGTGGATTTGCTGTCACTGAGATATTTTCAGCTCTGCTTGTAGCAAGTGGAGCACAGGGGGGTCGTGGTGAAACCTGAACCTGAAATCTGAATTCAGCGAGGGGCAGCGAGGGCACAGCGAGCTCTGCTGGGAGCCTCCAGCTGGGCTCTTACCCCGCCTCCTTTTCCTTCCCCCTGGTTATTCCAGGTTCTAATCCCAGCTCCTTTTCCTTCTCCCTGGTTTTTCCCAACCTCTGACCCCACCTCCTTTTCCTTCTCCCTGGTTTTTCCAGGTTTTTCCCCTGGTTTTTCCAGGTTCTGACCCCAGCTCCTTTTCCTTCTTCCTGGTTTTTCCCAACCTCTGACCCCACCACCTTTTCCTTCTCCCTGGCTTTTTCCAGGCTCTGGTCCTACCTCCTTTTCCTTCCCCCTGGTTTTCACCAGGCTCTGACCCTGGCTCCTTTTTCTTCTTCCTGCTTTTTCCAGGTTTTCCCCCTGGGNCTCTTACCCCGCCTCCTTTTCCTTCCCCCTGGTTATTCCAGGTTCTAATCCCAGCTCCTTTTCCTTCTCCCTGGTTTTTCCCAACCTCTGACCCCACCTCCTTTTCCTTCTCCCTGGTTTTTCCAGGTTTTTCCCCTGGTTTTTCCAGGTTCTGACCCCAGCTCCTTTTCCTTCTTCCTGGTTTTTCCCAACCTCTGACCCCACCTCCTTTTCCTTCTCCCTGGTTTTCCCAGGTTTTCCCCCTGCATTTTCCAGGTTCTGATTCCAGCTCCTTTTCATTCTCCCTGGTTTTTCCAGGTTCTGATCCCACCTCCTTTTCCTGCTGCTTCTCCCTTTTCTCTCCCTCTGAGTGTTGCTCAGAGCATCTCTGGTGGAGCTGTCTCCGTGCTGAGTGTGGCTGCTCAGAATTTAGGCTGTGTCAAGGACAAATCCAGGTTTGGTCGATTTTCCCCCATCTCATTCCTGATTTCTCCAGGTTTGGGATCAAGGTTTTCCAAGTGGGTTTGCTGTCAGTGAGATATTTTCAGCTCTGCTTGTAGCACAGGGGCACCATGGTGAAACCTGAACCTGAAATCTGAATTCTAATGCTAGAAATATCTTCATTAAAAGCGCAGTGAAGATCTTTACATATTTCCAAATATTCCTTGGGATATTTCCCAGCTGGGGGCTGCTCCTGCCTGGGGAGAGCCCAGGGTGGCAGTGAGGGCACTGATTCTGATTTATTATTTCTTTCCAGACCTCAAACACCTCCTGGATGCTTCCCAGTCTCTGCCCTGGAGACGCCCCAGCCCCAAGGCCAGAGCATGAAGTAAGCCTTGGCTTCTGCTACTTCCAGAAAAACATTCCCAATACTAAATAGATTTTAGAGGGAAATGAGTGGATTTGGGATGTAAATTGAGGTGTGAGTGAGGACCAGGAGGGAGAGAATTGCAGCCATGCCCTGAGAGCTGAGCCTGGGGGATGGAACAATTTGAGAATCATTTGAGGGCCACCTTGTTAATTAAACTGATTTTTAAATAATCTGCTGAAATCGAAGAGGAGTTGTTCTTTAGGAACAGCCTCTGGGCTCTGCCCCATCCCCTGGGGGGAGAGGAGGGCACAGAGGGGACTCGGCTCCCTCGGGATCCCGTTTTGGGGCAGTGGAGGATGGAGAGGGGGTGTGAACCCCAGAGCTGGGCGTGAGGGACCCCGGGGTCACCGGTGCCACTCCCTGGGCTCAGGGCACAGCAGTGTGTCCATGTGGCTCTGGAACATGCCAGGGAGGAGACTCCAGCCCGCTCTGGGCCCTGTCAGGGCTGGGCTCTGCCCAGTTAATTACCAGGGGTAATTAAATAACTCCTCGTTCTCTCCACGGCTCCATGGACAGAGCTGGAAAAAAACTGCACTGATTTTATTGCAAAAAGCTGCTTTTGACTCCATGATAGTCTAAAGATCAAGGTCTTGGGATTCCTGGCTGTGGAATAAATAATTCCCAGGGTCCTTTTGGCAAGGCTGGGTTGGAAAGGACCTTAAATTCCTTAATTTTCATCCCTGTTTTGGGATGTGAGAGCTGCTCCACAGAGCTCTCCAATTCCAATTCTCCAATTCTCCAATTCTCCAATTCTCCAATTCTCCAATTCTCCAATTCCAATTCTCCAATTCCAATTCTCCAATTCTCCAGTTCTCCAATTCTCCATTTCCAATTCCAATTTCAATTCCAATTCTCCATTTCCAATTCCAATCTCCAATTCTTTGCAATTCCACTGGCACACTGCTGGGTTTGTTTTTGCTGGGCACACACGGGTTCCACCGGTGCTGGGCACCGGCACTCTGTCCCTGCCTTCTGGGAATTCAGGATTTCCTTGCCCACTGTGTGTGTTGAAGGATGAATTCCTGCCTGGGACTGTGGCTGAAACTTCCCCTCTCATCCCTGGGAATTTCCCAGGGAATAGAGGATTTTCCCTCCTTTCTGTCCATCCCGCCATGCCCACTGCTAAAATTTATCAATGGATAAATTCTGGGGTTTTGGTGTGACCCCAGAGATTAAATCCCCGTTGAATTCCCATTTAATTCAGGAGTGGCTCTGCACTGTGATCGTTGCCTTCCTGCCAGGGTGGGGATGGCAGCTGTCACTTTGGTGTGATAAATAAGATTGGGATAAGGAATATTCCCCTGCTCTGGGCATAAAAATCACTTTTTATCCATGGACATCTTCAGGAAAAGCAACAATCAGCTGGGGCTGGTTTATTCCCAGGCATCTCACAGGGCTGTGAGTTTTCCTCCTCTTTCCTGCTCCCTAATTTCTCTCCATTTCCCTCTCCAGCCCCTCAGAACCTCTCAGCCCCCAGACCCTTCCCCTCCACATGATTTTATTTCCTCCCTCCAGCCTCCCCCTTTGCCAGGATTGATCCCAAACCCCTTTCAAAACCGAGCCCTTCTGAAGATGCTGAGCTGCCATTAAGTTTTACTTTTTATTTTTATTTTCCTTAATCTCATTCTGTATCACAATGCGATTTTCCTTTATTTGATGATTGACATGAACCACGTCCTGCCAAGAGTCCAGCTCAGAAATTCAGAGTTTTTGTGGTTTCCTTGCTTTGTTTCAGCAAAGATTTGCTGGGTTTGTTGTTTTTTTAATGTCTTTCAGCAGCATGATTGTTAAACAAATTGAAGCGGGTCTGAGCTGTTTGGTGAGAGGAGGAGGTTTAAAAATGTTCTTTCAGCGCCTTAAAATATAAAAACCCAGAGCAGCGTGTGGTGGGATTGTGTCCTGCTTCCAGCTGGATTCTCACTTGTCATTGATAAAGTGGGTGGAAGTTTCTGCTTAAATACTAATAATTAAACAAGCAACAAAAATGAAAGAGGAAAGGTTTTAAAAATCTCCTTCAAGGCCAGGTTGGAGCAACCTGGGATAAGGGAAGGGGTGGAACGAGGTGGATTTTAAGGTCCTTTCCACCCCAAAGCAGCCTGAGAAATCAGAGTTTTAGCGCCTTTAATCCTGCCCACCGAGTTCTGCGCTCCCAGGGCTGGCACCTGAGTAATTCTGCAGCCCTGGGACTACTCACCAGATAAATCAATTAACCCTGAGCTCCCAGAAAGGCTCTGCCAGCAGCAGCAGCAGCTGCAGGGATGTTTAATGCCCCAAAGGCAGAAATAAAGGGCCATTTTGGTCTGCTCGGGTTCCTTTTGGGCCATTTTGATCCCTTTTGGTCTCTTCTGATACTTTTTGGTCTCTTCAGATCCTTTTTGGTATCTTCTGGTCCCTTTTGGTCTCTTCTGGTCCATTTTGGTCTCTTTGGATCCCCTTGGTCTCTTCTGGCCCTTTTGATCTGCTCAGGTCCCTTTTGGTGTGTTCTGGCCTCTTTTTGTCCGCTCAGGTCCCTTTTGGTCAGCTCAGGTCGTGTTTGGTCTCTTCTGGTCCCTTTTGTTCTGTCCCAGGCTGGTGCTGCATGTCCAGGGCCAAGCAGAGCAGCTGCTGCTTTTCCTTGGCTTGGGAATTGTCATTAAAACCAAATTAAATCAGGGAAGGGGATGAGCCACGTGTGTGAAAAAAATCAGGGAGGAAAGAGTAAAACCACTGGGAAAACCCTGCTGGAGTCCAGCACTAAAAACAGGGAATGAGGAAGGGCTAAATCCCAAAAATAACCCCAAATCCTGAGCTGGTGAGGCTGGGTCACCCCACAAATAGAAGGAAATCCTGCAAAGGGAAAAGCTCTGCTGGAACTCCCCCTCCAAGCAGTGGGTCCTGAATTTGTGCTTTTATCATAATTTTTAGGGGGTTTCTGTATAAATCTTCCCTTTGTATTTCTGACACCTGCCTGGGATCCCCAGGAGCACAAATTTTATTTTTTTCTGTTCAACTGAAGATTTCCATTTTTATTTTTTCACTGTTTTATTCCCCCCTCTTCCTGTGTCTTTAGGCTGTAAGCTGGGGGGAAAACTTGTGCTGGGGGGGATTTATTTGCGTCACAAAAATTGTGAAAAAACCAGCAAATAGTGCAGGGATACCCAGGAAAAAAGAACTCTTTGCTGTAATCCCTTAGAGCTGAATAAATAAATTGGTAAATTTATTCAAGAAATGAAGTTTTCAATGCTTAAAACTCTTGTGGGAGGTCAGTGACTGGACCTGGGTCAGTTTTGAGATGCCTGGTGCTTCTCCAAAGATGGGCAGTGGAATTTGGGGTCATTTTGGACATTTTTGCTGTCATGGGCACAGGAAGGAGGAGTCCAAGTGAGAGCCCTTGTCATGGAAAACGTGTCAGGAATTCCTTCCTCCCATCTTGGGGTGAGTGTGTTGGGAAAGGAATTGCAGCTGGTGAGGTGAAAATTAAAACAGCCAAGGCGTGATCAAAATATCCGGGAATCCTGGAATGGTTTGGGTTGGGAGGGACCTTAAATCCCATCCCATCCCATCCCATCCCATCCCATCCCATCCCATCCCATCCCANGAGCCCCTTGAGGCCCTGGAAGGGCTCTGAGCTCTCCCTGGAGCCTTCTCCTCTCCAGGGGAGCACCCCCAGCTCTCCCAGCCTGGCTCCAGAGGGGCTCCTTCCCATCCAGCTCAGAGTGGAACCTTCCCTCCCTATTCCCCTTCCCTTTCCCCTCCTTTTTTCCTTTTCCCTCCATTTTTCCCCTCCCTTTTTCCCTTCCTCCCTCCCCCCTTTGTCATCTGCTC
>VWZP01007748.1:96414-125235 GCA_013396995.1 Dicaeum eximium | reverse complement strand
TAAAACAGGCAGAGAGACATTCTCTGTGCCCTGGATTCCAACAATCCCGAGCCTCTCCTCCATCACACTCCTTGTCTCCTCAGGGCACAATTTCCCCCATCCCGGGATGGTTTGGGGTTGGAAGGGACCTTAAAGCTCATCCCTGATGATGTCCAGCCTCCTGCTGCAGGCAGGGACATTTCCATCAGGCCAGGTTTCTCCCAGCCCCAGCCAGCCCACAATTCCCACAGTGTTTCAGAAGTTTCTGGAATATGGCTGGAATTGTGCCACGGAAGTCCAATAAAAGTTCCTGTTTCCCTATGGAGAGTCCAAGCAGGAATTTAAAGGGAATTTCAGCCTGCTCTTGATGCTGGATTTTATCACTGGATTGCTCACCGGAGGCTCCTGATGTTTGACTCGATGGCTTTGGAAAGGCAGCGCGGTTTATTCCCCATCCGTGAAGTAAAATCCAAACGGGAAGGGCAGCGGGACGTGTCCTGTGCTCCCTCCCTGTGTCTGCCAGGCTGATTTAATGTCCCCTTCCACCTTCCTGTCACCTTCTGAGCCAGGACCCTTTATTTCACTTCCCGATGGATTTTAGGGGCAATTCTGAATTCCGCTGTTCACTCAGAGCCGCCTTAAGCCATGAGGAAAATCAAAATGCAGAATCCGTGGGATGAGGAATTCCTGGAGCCCCCGCGGTGCACAGAAGGCACAACCCTCCCCACGCCTGCTCCCACTGCTCCCAGTGCCTTCCATTGTTCCCAGTGCCTTCCAGTCTGGCTGCTCGGGGCCTTTGGGATGCAGAACAATTCCAAGCCTGGCTGCTTCTCGCACTCACTCGCAGCTCCGGGATGGCCGGAGCCGCTGGGAATCTCCTCCTTGGGTGATCCCTGGAGGAGATTTGTGCTCTCCTGGGGATGGGGATACAGGAAATTCCAGCCTGGGGCCGCTCCTCGAGCTTCCCTCTACCCCAGGAGCTGAGAATTCCTGGTCAGAGACGCTGGGAAAGGAAAACTTTTGCAGGAAAAGACACAACAAACGCTGGTGAGACTCTCCAGGATTTAGCACCTGCTCCAGTTTCATTTTCGTGCACAATGTACTGCTCTCCAAGGAAGCGCTTTTCCCACATTCTCTGGAATAAGCCAGGCCTTAGGGAAGACGCTTTTTCCTTGTTTAACAAACACTCAGAAACTGCAAAAAACTCCACAGCTCCAACGTGGAGACTTAAGAAAAACAAACCAGCAGAGAAAGGAAAATTTCCAGCTGAGGAATAGCTTGGTTTTCCCCCTTCCTTGGTGTGTTTGTGTTTGGGAGTGATCTCAGCCCTCCCTTCCTGTTTTTGGGACCAAACATTCCAGTGGGTGTGGAACAGGGAGCAGGGAATGTGGGGATGCTCCTGTGATGCTGGGTGGTGGTGGCTCGGTGTCACTGTCACTGGGAAAGGCTCCTGGAGCAGGACACGGAGCAGGACATGGAGCAGGAGCATTCCCGAAAGCTCTCAGGTGGCTTCGGAAGTCTTTAGGGAGATGTTTCTTCAGTTTGTGTGAGAAAAATAAGTGTATAAAGTAAAATTCCAGGTTTTAATGGGATGGCAAAGGGGCTGGGTGTTCCCCGCCCCAAATTGTTCGTGTTTTCCTGGAACATTGGCAAGGGCTTTGCAAGATCTCTTGGGTTGCTGCTCTTCCAGGTGGGAAAAAGGACATTGTTTGGTTTTGTTTTGTTTTGTTTTTTCCCTAGTAAAATGTTGGATAAGTGGCTTACAGATGATTTTAATTGTCAGGGTTAGTAGAGCAATGGAGGGAATTCCAATCCCAAGGTTTTTTCCTCTGCTCCAGGTACCTGAAATGTAAATGTGGCCAGGTTGGATGCTCTTCCAGGTGGGAAAAGTGCATTTTTTGGTATGTTTTGTCCTAGAAAAATGCCAGAGAAGTGGCTTAGAGATGGTTTTGTCAGGGTTAATAGAGCAAAGGTGGCAATTCCAATAATCCCAAGGTTTTCCCCTCTGCTCCTGGTACTCCTACAAATCCACATGAAAGATAAAGCAGGAGGAGAAGAGAAAAACAGGGATTGTGGTGTCCCAAAAGCAGCCTGGATTTGGGGAATGTGGAGCCATCCTCCATCCTCTGCCTCCCTGATAACGTCTTCTCAAAGAAAAAGGTGCTGTAAAACAGGGGATGCCTTGGAGAGGGGAATTCTGCAGGGTTTAACACCCTGCTTAAAGCTTAGACATCTTCACGGTTTGGTTTTGTGTTTTGGGTTTGTTTTTTTTCCTTACATGAAAAAGGAATTAATTTCCCCTCATTTCATGGTCTAAAGGTTGGGCACCTGTCCAGGCCCCCCAGGAAATCAGGAGCTGCTGGAGGGTGACCCAGCCCATCTGCTGCAACTGCAATCCCAGCAGGAAAGGATCCCTCTCCTCTTTTCCACCAGGGAACGGGGACAACTTTGGGTTTGAAGTATTTGGGGTCGAGCAAAGCACCCCGAATAGAAAGCAGCAAACCCCACCTGCTGACCTCCAAATTCCTGCGGCAAACAGAATTCCACATCCAAACAGGAGCAAACAAGGAAAAAATTCCCAGATGTTAACAAAGGCCAGGTTTTCCCCATGGATGAAGAAGTTCCTTGGTCACAGGAGGAGATCACCACAATCTCCCCCAGAGTCCAAACCTTCCCAATGTGCAGAGGGAACAATGCCATGTGGGCTGCTTAACTCTTGGAAAATAACGGGAAAAATCCAAGCCATGGAGCTCTTTTAGCTTTTATTTTTTCCTGCTTGCTCTGGGTTTGGTCCTGATTCTGCAGCTCCCTGTTTGCTGCAGGATGGGGTGGGCTGAATTTCCTGCCTGAGCTCCAGAATTCCCCAACCCCTGCTGGCCACAGGGCTATGGCCGGAAAATCCTGGAAATTAGGGAAAACCAGAGTCCTGCTGTGAGTTGTGAGAGCCCAGGCACATTATATTGTATATAATTACATATCAACATGTTCAATTACATATCAGTATATCATTATTTTTACAGATCAATATTCCATATTCCCTTCCCCTTCCCCTTTTTCCCCTTCCCTTTTCCCTTTTCCCTTCCCCTTCCCTTCCCTCTCCTTACCCCTTTTCTCTTTTCCCTTTATTCCATCATTTTGAGCTGGTCCAAACATATCACAATCCTTTATCTCTCTGTATTTCTGCTCAGAGCTGCTGGAAATTTGCTGGAATTTTGTTCTTGTCCCCAGGAGAGAGGTTGGGGTGGAGCAGAATCCCTGAATTCCTTGTCCTGGTGCTGGACAAGCCAGGGCTGAGCTTGTGTGGAGCCCCTGAGAGGTGACAAGTGGCAGGAGAAGAGTAAATGGCCTCAATGGGAGGTTTTGTTTGGACTTGAGGGAAAAATTTCCTCATGGAAAAGGTTGTAAAGCATTGGGACAGACTTCCAAGGGAAGTGGTGGAGTCACCATCCTTGGAGGTGTTCAGCCAATGTGTGGATGTGGCACTCGGGGACCTGTTCAGGGGTGGCTGATGGTTGAACTTGGTGATTTTTTCCCCAATGCTATCGACCCAGCCAGCAGGGGTTCAGGAGGGGTGGGTCATGTTTGACCAACCTGGTCTCCTTTTCTGACCAGGTGACCCTCCTGGTGGGTGCAGGAAGGGCTGTGGATGTTGTGTACCTGGACTCCAGCAAGGCCTTTGACACTCCTGGAAAAGCTGGCAGCCCACGGCTGGGACAGGAGCTCTCTTTGCTGGCTCCAGAACTGCCTGGATGGCCGGGCCAGAGAGTGCTGGTGAATGGTGCCACATCCAGCTGGGGACAGTCACCAGTGGTGTCCCTCAGGGCTCTGTGCTGGGGCCAGCTCTGTTCAATACCTTCATTGATGACATGGTTGAGTCTTTAATCAGTAAATTTGCAGATGACACTGAGCTGGGAGCGTGTGTCCATCTGTTGGAAGGCAGGAGGGCTCTGCAGAGAGATCTGGAATGGTTGGATGGATGGGCAGAGTCTAACAAGATGAAGTTTAACAAGTTCAAGTGCCGGGTCCTGCATTTTGGCCACAGTGACCCCTGCAGTGCCAGAGGCTGGGGACAGTGGCTGGGCAGTGCCAGGCACAAAGGGACCTGGGGCTGCTGGGGCTACTGAACAGGAGCCAGCAGTGAGCCCTGGTGGCCAGGAAGGCCAATGGCCCCTGGCCTGGGTCAGGAATGGTGTGGCCAGCAGGAGCAGGGAGCTCATTCTGCCCCTGCACTGGCACTGTGAGGGCACAGCTGAGTGCTGTGTCCAGTTCTGGCCCCTCAGTTTGGGAAGGACAGGGAGGGGCTGGAGAGTGTCCAGAGGGGGCACCGAGGCTGGTGAGGGGCTGGGAACACAAACCCTGTGAGGAACCCCTGAGGGAGCTGGGGGTGCTCAGCCTGGAGAAAAGGAGACTCAGGGGTGCCCTCAGCACTCTCTGCAATCCCTGAAAGGTGCCTGTGCCCAGCTGGGCCTGGGCTCTGTCTGCAGGCACTGACAGAACCAGAGCTCACAGCCTCCAGCTGTGCCAAGGAAAATACAGGCTGGATGTTAGGGAGAAGTTTTTCACAGAAAGAGTGATAAAGTTCTGGAATGTTCTGCCCAGGAGGGGTGCAGTCAGCATCCCTGGGTGTGTTTAACAAAGCCTGGATGTGGCACTGGGTGCCAGGGTTTAGCTGAGCTGTTGGGGCTGGGTTGGACTCGATGATCTTGAAGGGCTCTCCCAACCCAGACATTCTGTAATTCCGTGATTCTGTGATTCTGTGACTCCAGGTGATGGAGGTGGGGATGAACCCTGGGTTCTCCCTGGAAAACCCAAGGATTTTGCTGCCCATGGATTTGCGGCTCCTTGTGGTCCCTGCCAGGGCAGGAGGCTGGGCCAAGGTCCTGCCTCTCCTGCAGAACTCACTGCTCCTTCGGGAATTAACCTCTTCTCTGGGATTAAAGACTCCTTGGAGATTTTGCCCTCTGTGGGAGAGTTCCCCAGCAGAGGGAGGATTTGGAAGGGATTCCGGATTTGTCTGGAAAACGCTTTTGCTTTTGGCTTCTTTCCGGAGTAAATAAATTCTTCACCTGGTGGCTGGGGGTGGCAGAGCAGAAATCTGAATAAAAACCCAGAAAACAACCCCAGATATCTCCTAATAATTCTATTATGCCGTAAAACTTCCAGAATCCTGCATTGGGAGGGACATGTCCTTAGATCAGTGAAAATTCATCCTGCACCAAAATCAAGCTGTCACTTCACTTTCTTCCTCATTGAAGGTGTTTGATGGAGAGAATAAAGGATAAAAGAAAGGATATTTCACCTATTTTAGGTTATGAACTGGACTTTGGGAGCATCTGGGGGGACTCAGAGTAAAGTAAGGGCTCAGGATGGGCAACGTGTCCCTGACTGGAGTTTCCCCTCGCTGTCACCTTTTGTACCCCACAGGTGTGGTGCTCCCATTTTTATTCCCATGGAGATTCCCATTCCCATCCTCTTGGCTCTCCTTTGGAGTGTCTGGCTGTTCAGAGCAGTCACAAGTTCAATTTTGGGGGTAATTGTTCAATCCCAGCCCCTATTTTTGGCCTAAAGTTAATGCCATGCTTGTCCTGTCCCAGGCTGGACTTACAGACCCCACGGAGATCCCTCTGCCTGATTTTGTTCTGCTCTTTTAAAATGCAGCTTTTTAGTCTAAATTTTAAATGTTTCTCTCCTCATTCTTTCATTGCTAGGAAGTAATTAAATTAAAATAAGGTTTTTGGACTTTACCACTTCTGCCTCTTTCCTACCTGAGGCTGCCAACCTTTGCTCAAGGTGCAATAATTGATGGGAGTGGGAAACAGCCCCAAGGAAGAGCAGGTGAATTTTGGAATTTTACTCCATTTTTTCCCAGTTAAGTCAGGACTAAATTTGGTTTATTAGGTGTATTCTGCTTGTGAGCCTCACTGGTTTTTCCTTTGAAGGTTGTGTTGGAGAAACTCCTGAGTGCTCAGGATGCAAAAACACCAGCACAGTCACTTTTTAAAAGATTTTACTGATTCATTTCTCATTGAATCTCCCATTCTGGGTGTTTTGCTGATGCGATGTGCACAGTGAGACTCAAATCCAGCAGATCCCACATTGCCCAGAACATCCTGGGCTGAGGGGATCCACAGGGATCGTTGATCCAGCTCCTGGACCCACCAGCCCCACCCTGTCCATCCCTGGAGCGCTGTCCAAACGCTCCTGGAGCTCTGGCAGCCTCGGGGCCGTGCCCATTCCCTGGGGAGCCTGGGCAGTGCCAGCACCCTCTGGGGAAGAACCTTTTCCCAAAATCCAGCCTGAGCCTGCCCTGGCAGAATTTTATTCCATCCCATTTCTGTGGGAAGCCAGGAGATGGGAACTCAGTGGATTGTTCAATATCTGAATTAATTGCAACCACATATTTTGCTTTTCTGTCGATATTTGCAGGTTCTCTGTCAGAGAATTCTCTCTCTTTTTTTTTTTTAATCTAAGAGGAGCTTAAATTGGCTTTTTTAGGTTTGGTTAATTGAGTTCATCTGTAATCACAGGAGTGGAATGGGTCAGACTCCAAAATTTCTCCTCCACCAGGATCTCTGCTGCTCTTTCCCCATTTTCCCAACACAGACACACGCACACACACTGCTGATTCACAGATGAAAATATTTGTTGTTGTCAGTGATTATTTTCAGGAGTCTTTGCCTTTCATCCCTGTGGGTGGTCCAGAAATTCCTTCTCATCCTCAGGAACTTCCCAGAGCTCCTCCTCCAGGTGTGCCACGGGAAATGAAGAGATTTGTGTGGAGTTCAAGCACTGAAATCCCACTTTTGGGAGCATCCCTTGGGCATTCCTGAAGGGAATTTCCCTGGATCCCGTGGGAGAGGAGGTTCCTCTCTCCAAGGGAAGGGGTTCAGGGCAGGTCCTTCAAGCACCAATGGCCAGATCTGCTGGGAATCGGGCCCCAGTGAATTCCAAGGCAGAAATACCTCATGGCAGGTGTGAAAGGAATGCAGGGAATGCTGGAAACTCTGGGAATGCTGGAATTTCTGGGATTGCTCCGGGCTCTCTGCAGCCTCAGACTCAACTCCCAAGGCGTGGGGTGGGGCAGGGGTGACCTCCCTGTCCCTGGGGCTGTTGTGTCCTCAGAGCCCTGGAGATCCCAGTCCCAGCTGTCCCTCCTTGTGTCACATCCCTCTCTTCCCACTAAATGTCCTTCCTAGCTGGAAAACCTCTGCCTTGCTGGGAATGTGTTCCCAGGAGCTCTCCTGCCTGCAGGCTCTGGTCTTTGTGAATTAACCCTGCAAACACCGTCAGGATTTTCTTGGTTTGCATGTCCCAATCAACCCAGAGACTCCTCCGTGCTCCCAGTTTCCCTCCTATCCCTGTTCCCTGCTCCCATCCCAAGCACTGGGTGGGATGGGACTGACCTGAGCAGTTTTTCTTCACAAGAAAATCCCTCTTTTCCTCAGAGAGTGATTTCCAGTGGAGCCTGTGGCTGGAGCCTCCCTTTCCTGCTTTTCCTGCGCTCCTCCCAAGGCATCGGGAGGGCTGGGAGGGGTTTTTGGGATGCTGGAGCACAGATGGCCTCCTCGGAGCCGCTCTCCCCAGGCCTGGTGGCTGGTGCTACTGCCCATCTGCTACCCTTTGTCCTTCCCGAAATAGCACTTCCTGAGGGATGCCAGGAACCAGCCCTTCCAGCCTGGATTTGGGATCCTGGACCCAGCTCTCCACACCCACTGTGGGATTTGCCCCTCCTGGGAGTGCTCCTGAGGCACCGCAGCCCCACATGCTGCTCATCCCTGCCCTTTGTCCTTCCCGAAATGGCATTTCCTGAGCGTGGTAACGCAGGCGGGCGCTCGGTGATGGGACAGATGGGGACAAGAGATCTCTGCAGTCAGGGCTGGTCTCGAAGCATGCAGTTCATTGCTCAGGGCGTGGGTACAGGGCCCTGCTGAGAGCTGCCAGCCACAGCTCGGAGCAGCACCGAGAGAGAGGAGAGGAGGATGAAGAGAAGAGAGAGAAAGAGGAATAGAAGAGGGAAAAGAGTAAGAGAGCGAAGTTCCCCTTACAATGCATTAAATCTTCTTCTATATTGAATATTCTAATTTACTCTAACCAATCTAGTACAAGATACAAATCCTACAGCATTTACATACAGCCTATAAGAATCATTACATTACCATACTGTGTTATATTTTAAACCGTAAAAACTCCTCTTTGGACCCCCCTTGCCAAGCTGGTAGGGTCTGCTCTGAGCCTTGGACTCTTGGTGAGGAGAAGGGCATTGTTCAATCAAAAGGGGATCACCTTCAGCTGGCCATACTGTTGTTTTCCAGTTGTTCAGTAACTGAGGCTTGGCATCTGAGACATCGAAACTTGCTTTCAATTTTATTTCACTTATAGGTTTCACATTCTCGAAATCTAAGCAGTCATATTTATAAGGCTTTCCTGTTTCATCTTCCCCAACACCTGAGGGATGCAAAGAACCAGCCCTTCCAGCCTGGACTGAATGATCCAACCCCAGCCTGGGATTTGTCCCTCCTGGAGGTGTTCCCAAAGCACCACAGCCCTTGTGCTGCTCATCCACTATTACGGCCGGGGGTTTCTGGGTCTGTCTGACCCAGGACTGCCGTAATTATCCCGGATAGAGGGGTCGCCTGTCCAGGTGCCTCAGGCAGTGTCCCAGCCCAGCAGGCACTTCAGCTCTATAGTGATTTCAGCTCTTAGGTGATTCCAGCTCTTTGCATGCTGAGAGCCTCGGCAGACGCAGGGACGAGAGAGGAGATGTGCGATGTTCCGCAGATATGCCTTTATTGCGAAGGGGTCTCTGCAAAGGGGTCAGTGACAGCTCTTCTCTGTACTGGGCAGAGGTAGGGGTTTTTATAGGGTATGAGGGTTTTGGGAAACAGTCCAATGGTAAGGGTCGAGGCAAATGTGACCTATGGTCCTACAGAGAGATAGCGGGGGCCCGAAGGCGGAGGGGGGGTTTCTTCGGTCGAGTCACCACCACAAGGCATTTCTTCATCTTAGGCAACTGACTGCCAGGGAGGCCTCACAGGCCCTGTGGCTGCTACAGTCCGCTCCCCTTTGTCCTTCCCAAAACAGCACTTCCTGAGGGATGCAAAGAACCAGCCCTTCCAGCCTGGATCTGGGATACTGGACTGAATGATCCAATCCCAGCCTGGGATTTGTCCCTCCTGGAGGTGTTCCCAAAGCACCACAGCCCCTTGTGCTGCTGCTCATGGGCTCCCCTCTGCCCTTCCTGACACAGCAATTCCTGAGGGATGCCAGGAACCAGCCCACCCTGCCCCTTCCAGCCTGGATTTGGGATTCTGGACTGAATTACCCAAACCCACTGTGGGATCTGCCTCTCCTGGAGGTGTTCCCAAGGTACCACAGACCCTGTGCTGCTGCTCAGAGTGAAGCTCCCCTGACCCCACAGGGGATGACAACAAAAATCCTCTTCCCCGTGTTTTTCCACGTGGATTTTGCTCCTTTCCCATCTTTCTGGAGCGCTGTGCGGGTTCTGCTGCTGCCCCGAGCCTGACAAACATTTCTGCTGCCTGCTGGATCCCCCAGGGCTGAGCAAGGTCCTGTGCTGCCTCCTTTGATATTCCTGTTTATCCCATGGAAATAAACTCCTCCCCAAGTGGATTGGCTCCTTCCCTGCCATGTTTCCCAGCTGGTTTTCAGGACGATTTTTGTTTCCCAGCTGGTTTTCAGGATGATTTTTGTTTCCCAGCTGGTTTTGGGGATGATTTTTCTCTCCCATCACTCCTAGGGCTGCTCAAAGGCTTCTTTGGAGGCTGAAATCCCTGCCTGTGTCTGGGAGAGGAAAACCAGGAGGATTTTCCCGATGGATGATTGTGATTTCCTGGGAATTCTGATGCCTGAGTGTGCTCCTCCTGTGTGTACCACTAGCTCTGGGCCAGCCCTGTGTTTTCCTTTTCCTTTTTTTCCTTTCTCTTTTCCCTTTGTTTGTGTTCTGCTTGACTGGGTGCTCAGACCCCACTCAGTTCTCCTTGGCTGCTCCTTCTGAATACGGAATTTTTTTCCAAGGAACTTGTGACTCGGGGTTCCTCAGGTAAAATCTCTGCTTTCCTCCTTTGGAAAGCCTGATTTGAACTTTAAAAACCAATTAAAAAGAGCTCTGTTTGCTGAGAGGGGACAGTGGAAAGGCCTGGTCGTCAAAGGAATAGTTCTGCTGATCTCCAAATTATTTACTCAGAATTTTTGCAGAAATAAATTTAAGTTTAAAGACTGAAAACCATAAGAAATTCAAATGGATGCAGCTGCTGGCTTCTAGATATCATAAATATCTCAGTAGAAAAAAAATATTTTTGGAGTTAAGTAGTTCCTGCTGATAGGGAGTGGATTTTCCCTGGTAGAACTCCAATTAATCCTGGTTTGGGATGCAGATTCCCATTTTTGTGTGACAGCCTCACCTCACCCCCCTCACTGGGAGGGGCTCCAATGGTCCCTCACAGCCTCTGCCTGCTTTTCCAAGGTGTTTTCCAGGGATGTGGTTTTCTCCAAGACCCCAAGTTTGTGATTCACCATAAGCAGGTCACGGTGGTCTGTGTTTAACAAAACCCTCTTTTGTCTGGTGCGTCCAGGCAGGGTCTGGAAAAGGGACAGGCAGGGAAGATTCCTGATTGCTCAGAGGATGGGCAGCAGGAGATCCCAGATTTCCCAGCTGGGAAAAACTTGGGTTACCATTGAAACAGCCACAATCTGGTTTTTGTGGGGATTTTTATTGGGTTTGTTTTGTTTTGTCATTGGTTTGGTTTGGGATTGTTTTTTTTTTAGATTCTTAATTTTTTAAAAAAATTTGGTTTGGTTTGTTTGGTTGGTTTTGGTTTTTTGGTTTGGTTTGGTGGTTGGGGTTTTTTTGGGAGATTTGTTTTGGTTTGATTTTTTTTGGGGATTTTTTTTTTGGGGGGGGATTTTTAGGCTGGTTTGTTTTGGTTTGGTTTTTTGGTACGTTTGTAGATTTTTTTGGGGGTTTTTTTGGTTGGTCTTTTTTTTTTTTGGTGTTTGTTTGTTGTTTTAATCTAGAATTAGTATCTTAGCTAAATGGGTAGTTTAATTTTTCTGTGTCTCAGTCGTTGCCTTCTCTGGGCTGGAAGGCAAACCAAGACTCATTTGAATATTTGTCCATCCATGTGCTGGGATGGAGACATCCAGGAGGGAGCTGCTGGAGGAGGGGCTGGATGAGGGGGAGATGGACCAGCCTCGTCCCGGGGGTGGATGTGTGGGGCAGGAGGGCAACTCAGAGCTTGTCCTTCCCCTGTGCTTGGATGTGAAGGACGTTTGGAACCCTTGAGATGTTCAGCTCACCAAACCTTCACCTGCGGGAACAACACCTGGGGAGAAACCTGAATTCCCTTCCTGTTGTCCCACGTCTCAGGTGTCACCAGTTGTTGTCACTGGAGTCCTGTTGGGGTGAATCAGCACTCTTGACTCCAATATCAGAAGGGTTATATTATTTATTAAAATGACTCCATTGTTCAGGAGGATTTGGGCTATTTCTGCCCAGGTACAGAGCTAACATCTTGTTTCTTCCAGCTCCATACCCAAACTCCAAGAATGCCAGAAAATGCTTACCAAGTCAGAGATAGCAATTCTTTATATCACAGGTTGGGAAAAGAAAACCACATCTCCCATATCAGGAGACAGAGCAAAGGAATGCATTTTGTCCTTGAAACACACACACAAAGATTTGAAATCTGCAGAGAAACAGAGCTTTCCCATGGAAGAAAAAACTCAGCAAGTTTGCATCTAAGAAACTTATAAAATGTTCAGTGACACCTTCCCCCAAGAGCAAAGGCAAACATGGGCTGGGCTTGATGACATCAAAGGTTTTTTTCAACCTCGTTCATTCTGTGATTCTGTGGGAAGGGAATTTTAGTTTCTTTCCAGAGCTTTGTGCCACCAGGTGAAGGCCAGGTGAGCTGAACATCTCAACAGAACCACCCGGAGCTTCCTCCTGCACTCCTGTCCTCGCTTGGGCTCGCAGGAGGAGGAGGTTGGAGCAGGACACGAGGGAGATGTGATACTGACGGAGAACTGTGCATAGTCTCAGTTCAGTCAAAGAAAGAACAGAGACAACTGCTTGGGAAACAGAATTCTAGACTGCTGTTATGTGTTCCTGTAGCTGTTGTTTATAATAGCTAGCTACTGTTTGTAACAGTTGTCCTTCAAGGAGTGATATTTCCAATACACCAGTGAGGTGAGGGATGTTCCTCTGTATCCAACCATAATTCACTTCAGTGAGTCATGTTATAAAAGGTGCGGGATTAGTATGAAATCCCCTTTTCGCCCTGAGAGTTGGAGTCCTTCTTTCTCGTGCCTGGCTCAACAGCAACAGAGAACATTTCACTGGACACGGGGCAGGTGTGACCAGATCGAGAACATTTCACTGGACACGGGGCAGGTGTGATCAGATCAGGTGCTGATGGAGAACATCTCACTGGACACGGAGCAGGTGTGATCAGATTGAGAACATTTCACTGGACACGGGCAGGTGTGATCAGATCAGGTGCTGATGAGAACACCTCACCTGGCAGGTGCTGGGCTGGAGCTCTGGACTGGTGGAGGCCAGCAGGTCCTGCCCTGGGGAAGAACAACTCCACAGGGTTGTGGAATGAGCCTGGAATAATTCATTCATTGGGGTCCTATTCTGAGGGACTCAGACATGGCAGACTCTTGGGAAAAATTGGGATGCTTGGACAAGGGAATTTTTAACCAGAGATTTTTTTCTTGAGTACTCCAAATCTTGAAACTTTGAATTAGGGAGCATCTTGCAATAGCAATCTGCTACTTTTAAATGTGAAAACCCTTTTAAAAGTCCATTTTTGGGTCATTTTTCTGGGCTGCTCTCACAATTCCTCACTCCCCATCTAACCCAAGTGCTGCTGGTGTTATTTATCCATCAGGAATTTAACCAGGTATTTATCCATCAGGAATTAGGGCTGTCCAGCAGAAACTTGCAATACCTGGATGCAAACAGCTCCTTTTAAACTGAAAACCCTTTGAAATGACCATTTTTAAAATAATTTTTTGGGGCTGCTCTCACAATTCCTCACTGTGGATGCCAACAGCTGCTTTAAAGTGTGAAAACCCTTTGGAAACTCCATTTTTGGGTCATTTTTCGGGGCTGGTCTCTGGATTTCTCACTCTGTGGATGCAAACTCCTCCTTTTAAACTGAAAACCCTTTGAAATGTCCATTTTTGGGTCAGTTTGAGGGCTGGTCTCTGCATTTCTCACTCTGTGGATGCAAACTCCTCCTTTTAAACTGAAAACCCCTTGACATGCCCATTTTTTTGGTCGGGTTTTTTTTTGCTGTTTCCACAATTCCTCACTCCGTGTGTGGCTCAGGTGCTGCTGGTGTTATTTTCTCCATTTATTCCATCAGGAATCGCTGTCCTGGAGCCTCAGGCAGGGCTCCAGCTCCGGGCTTTTGGAGCCTGAGGTTTTCCTGTGCCCGTCTGACGCTCCCGGCATGGCCCTGGCACCCATCTGCCAGCCCCAGCTGCTCCGTGGAGCTGAGATCCATCTGGGCAGGGAACAAAGATCCCTTGTCTCGGTTTGAAAAGGCAGGTGTCTGCTAAGGAAGGCAGGAGCCTTCCCTGAAATGGAAAAGGTAAACCCCCTCCCTCCAAATCACCACAATTTTGAAACTAAAAGGCTCTCGGGCAAAGATATGGGAATAGGAACAACAGTTCTTTACTAGGAAAACTGAAAAATACAAATGTAACTAGTACAAACAAACAAAAAAAAAACCAACCCCAAAAAAACCCCATAACCAAAAACCCCTTGAGAGAGTCAGGATAGGACCTGCCACCCTGGGGGTCAGGGTGTTGGTGACAGTCCAGCTGAGTGGTGNACCTCACCGAGGGAGAGATTGTTTGTGGAAGAGATAAGAAAAAGCTGCCCAATGAACAGAAGATAACTGCCCCACCTTTAACAGATGGCAATAAATACCTTATTTTACAATCCAGGACCCTCCGTGTTGGAACCCTGGGTACTGGGAATTTCAGACTTTCTGTGCTGCCAGGCACTGACCCCTCAGAGAACACTGCATTGGACCTGAGGCTGTGGAGAAAACTTCCAAAATGGAATGACAGCACTGGGAGTATAGGTGTGGGGTTTGAATAGAAGTCTGTGATATCACACAGTGGAAAACTCAGAGTTTAATGTTTTAGAATACAGTAATATATCTAAAGCAAGATGGAGGTTTTAGGGCAGAGGCTGCTCCTTCTTCTTTGCCTTTTTCTCTGTGGGTTTGGGTGGAGTTGTGTGATGGGATAGAAAATTCCACACTGCAGGGCAGGGGTGGTGGTTATTGGGTTAAAAGTCAAAATAATTTAGGTGTCATTTCTTAATTGGACAGTTTATCCTCAAAAGGCCTTGTAGAGAGAGAGAGAGACAAGCTCCATTTTTAGTTTGTTGGAGTGAAGTGCTGCAGAACTCAGGGTTTGTGAGACTGTGGCATCGATAAGAACTAACAAACACCTGAGACCAAACAGAAAATATCGTCTCACGCATTTAATCCCGACCCTGGCAAAAAGTAGATAAAAACTCGACACCCTTGGACCCAGATCCACCATGGAATTCACTTGGGAAATCACCTCCTCTCTGTCCTTAGGGAAAGAATGACCATTTCTTACTCTTTGTTTTTTACTCTTTGTTTTACCATTTTTGGCCCCTCTGCTCTTGCTTTTACAGGAGTAAAAACAGGGATGAAGTTAAAGGGGAGTGCTGGAGGTTGGGATATTTCCATGCAAGTTCATCAATCCTGGTTTTTCTCCTTGAGCTGCTGTTTTTCCCTTGGAGGAGCTGGCCTTTCCCAGCCCCAGGAAAAGTTCTGCTGCCTGGGGGATTTTCCTCTCCAACCTCATCAGCTCCTTGGGCTGTCACATGTGGGATGATGGGGACATTCCTGGCTCCTCATTTTCCCTACAAATTCCCTCTGATCCCAGTCTGTCCCTCCACTCCAGCAGGCTCTGGGCACTCCCTGCCCACCCTGCCAATAAATATTTCCATTTTTGCCGTTTTAAACCCATTTCCTCCTGGTTCTCTGGTGAGATTTCCTGCCTGACAGCTCCGTGTAGGAATGAGCTGCCCTTCTTGGAGCACTGCTGTGGCTCCATGGAGAACTTTTCCAGAAATCCCTGTGCCTGAATTTTGAGTTTGATGGGGGAATTTTGTAATTTTTTCCCTGACTTTCACCCTAAACTCCTCCCACGCTGCACTTTAGGTAATGAGGGACTATTTTGGATCCCATCCTAATTCCTTGATTGGAATTAGCTCTTATCTGCTTGGCACTAATCAGGAGGCAGATCCGGGGGGGTTGGAATTGCTTGGGCAGGTTGGATGAGAGAAGAGTCCTGGCCGAGGGATCTCAACCCTCAAAAGAATTCCCACAAATTTTCCAGGGCTGGAAGGATCCCAGCAGGCCCCTGAGCCCTGCAGCTCCTTCAGAGCTTTGGTCTTGTCCCACATTCCAAAGCCAAGCCCCCAGCTTCTTCAGGAAAGGAACAAAATGGTTTAATAATGAAATATTTTGATACTTGGTGTGGGTGGGCCTGTCATAGCCTGGACCAGGCCATGGCTTAATTAACCCTTTCCCAATTAGCCCTTTCCCAATGCTGTTGGAAAGTGATTTTTGATGATTGAGGGATTTATTTCTTATTTAGGGTTTTATTTCCATGCTTTACTTTATCTGTGCTTTGTGGTGCATCTTTTAATCCAGAGTTTAACAAAATAACACAAATTTTAATGGCGTTTCTCCTACTGGAACAACACTCAGGGAATATTTCTGCCGACTTCTTTTCTTTATGGAATCATGGAATGGTTTGGGTTGGGAGAGACCTAAATCCCACCCCTGCCAGGGACAAGGACATCTTCCACCACCCCAGGTTGCTCCAAACCCCCTCCAACCTGGCCTTGGACACTTCCAGGGATGGGATATTCCATGTTTCATATTTTTTATTTATTTTAATTCATTTCCTGCATGAGTTTTTGAAGAGTTTTGGACCCTCTGGGAAGAACTTGTCCCTCAAACAACAATTTGCTTTTCTTCCACAATCCCTGATCCCTCCTTGCTCCCTACTCCACACGTTAAAATCTTTCAAAACCAGGACAAAATTCTCCCAAAAAGCTAAAACCAAGCCTAAAAGGATGCTTAAAATTCCAGGGAATTCTTTTGGGCTGCGCATCCCCTGAGCTCCTCTAAACCACGGGCTGTTTTCCCACTTTTAATAAATATAAATTACATTTTTATGCTGTTCTTCAGTTCCCAGCTGGTGGATTTTGGGGTGATGGATTTTTTTTTTCCAGCCTTGTGGGAATTGTGCTCTACCTGTTTTGACTTTTAAATCTGGCTTTGCCTGTGTTGATCCCATTACATTTTATTTATAGCCCAAAGTGGAGCTCAGACGTTGTCTGAGAGACAGGGATTGTTCCAGGAACAGCTCTCCCACATTCCCCCATCCTCATTTTCCCTCTCCCTGTTATCCTGCTGTGGATAACAGGCTTGGGAAGGAGCTGGATCCCATCTGAACCCTTAAATCTGCTTTAAATCACTTTATGGAAATGGCACTTTGACATTTGCCTGATATTGGGAATCTCCAGTAGACTTTGATTTGACAAATTCACCTCCAGGAAGTTTTATTGGGATTTGCTCCTGCCCTGGGCTGGGGGTCCCTGTTTTGTCCCAAACACTCAGAACCTGAGCACCTTCAAATCCTGGGTTTTGGCTCCTGAAAATCAGGATTTGTGTCCTTTGAGGGCAGGTTTTGTGGCTTGGTTTGGGTGCAGAAAGGCAGAATTTGGCTGAGAAAGTTAAAAAATCTTCTCAAGAAAGATTGAAATTCTTTTCTCTCTTCAAATCCTGGCGGGTTTTAGCTTCTGAAAATCAGGATATTTGCCTTTACTCCTGGGCAGCCTTTGTGACTTCTTATTTTGGGTACAGAAAGGCAGAATTGGGGTCAGAGGTTTTTTCACTGGTACAAAAATCCACTCAAGGAAGATTGGAACTCTTTTCTTCCTTCAAATCCTGCTGGTTTTGTCCTCTAAAGATCAGGGTTGGTGTCTTTACTCTTGGGTGGGTTTGTGGCTTCTTGGTTTGGGTGCAGAAAGGCAGAATTCGGGTCAGAGGGATTTTCACTGGTACAAAAATGTGGTCAAGAAAGATTGAAGCTCTTTTCTTCTTCCAAATGCTAGTGGTTATTGGCTTTTGGAAAATCAGGATTTGTGCCTTTTTGGGCTGGTTTTGTGGCTTGATTTGGATGCAGAAAGGCAGAATTTGGCTCAGACAGTTACAAAAATCTGGTTAAGGGGGAATGAAACTCTTTTGTCACTTCAAGTCCTGGTGGGTTTTAGCTCCTAAAAATCAGGATTTGTATCCTTCCTGGGCAGGNCTGTCCCTCCAGGCCTTGTCCCCAGTCCCTCTGCAGCTCTCCTGGAGCCCCTTGAGGCCCTGGAAGGGCTCTGAGCTCTCCCTGGAGCCTTCTCCTCTCCAGGGGAGCACCCCCAGCTCTCCCACAGGGGAATTTCTCCCATCCCTTATCAGATTCGTGGCTTCCTCTGGCTTTGTCCAACAATTCCAAGTCCTCCTCGTGCTGGGGACATTGGGGCTGTTCCCAACATTCCAGGTGGGCTCTCACAGAGAGGGGGAATCACCTCCCTGCTTTGAATTCCAAGTGCAAATCAATTTTCTGGTTGAGAAGCTCCATCTTTTTGTGAAATTTTCCAATTCTCTGACTTCTGGATCTTTAAAAATCCCTGGATTTCAGAAAGGCAGCACCCAGAGGCTGTGGGGATGTTCCTGTGCTGGGACTTTCTCAATTCCACCCCCAGTTTGTGTTGGGTGGTGAATTCCCTGTCCCCCTGACCCCTGGCGCACTCTCATTCCCCTGCACCCAGCACAAAATCCGAATAAATAAAATGAAATAAAATAAAACACCTCAGTATTTATTTAGAAGGCAGAGTGTTCCAAGCCTTCCCAGCCTGCTCCTTCTGGGAGCTGTGACTCCAATTCAGCACAACAGGAGAGAGGCTGGGTGAGGCACGGCCTGATGCTTATCTGCCAAATGGATGCCCTGGAATTCTTCCTTTCCACCTGTACCTGCTTTTTGGGGATGACGCAGCAACGCAGCCCCGCGGCTTTTTCTGCCTGGCTGGAAAGCCCCGAGTCTGGAGACTTCTGAGGGGAGCCAAAAGATCCAAGCCCTGCATCCCAATCCAAGCAGCTCAGCCGGCCCAGCAGCGCTGCCAGCCCGGATTTTGGGAACGTGCCGGGATTTATCTCCCTTCCTGCCCCTCCCGGCCCTCCTGGCTGCTCCTCAGCAAATATTTCTGCACCTCCAGCCCTTGGATTTCCACGTAGCTTGAGGTGAAGCTTGATGAAGTGCTGGTAATTAAAATGCAAAGGGGTTGGTGCCTTCCAGGTAAATCTGAAACCCTCAAATGACTTCGCTGCTCGCATCTGATTTGGCCTTGAAATCCTGGGGTTGGATTCTTTATCCTTGTGCAACTTCTCCTCCCAGGCCAGACCAGAAGCAGGGAATATTCCATGTCCCCATCCTTGCAAAGGGGGGAAATACAGCACAGACACCTCCCAAAGGCCTCAAGTACCTCATGGAAGGACAGAAAACTCATCTTCTTCTCAGGGAAAGGTGTTGCAGGGTTTTAGAGGCTTTGTAGAGCTTCCCACTGGAAATTTGATGTTGTTCTCCCTAATTTCCACCTCCCAATCTCTCCAGAGGGTACTGAGAATTTCATTAAATCTTAATTCTGAGATAAAACTGAGTTTTTGAACCTGCCCAGGACCAAAATATAATGAAAAAGATATTTTATTTATAAATAACTGACAAAGTACCACATCTGTGCTGTCTCTTTCCCCTCTGTTTCGAAGTCATGGCCCATCCTCCACTCCACCTTTGAAAATTTCAGATTTCACCAAGCAGGAGGAGATATAAATCCAGGGATTTTTGGTAGCACTGCTGCTACCAGTGGAGATTTCCTCACATCCATGCCTGGAGACAGGGATTTGACCTTGGAAGAGCAAACCCAGCGGTGGCAGCTCGGGTTGGGGGTGGCCTTGAAAGCAGAGATGAGTTTGATGCCCTGAAGAGGGAGGAGGTGGAAGGGGAGGTGCTGGAAGTGCCGGGCCAGCAGCACAGGATTGGATGTCAGGATGGAATTTTGTCAAGGACAAAAGCTGGGAAGCAGCTGGGGACACTTGGCAGGGCGTGGATGGGGGGAAGGCCGTGCCTTTGGAGTGTCACAGTGGGAAAATGAGCCACAGTTCCCTGTCTGGGATGGAGGTTCCCGGGGGAAGCTGAGAATCGGCTCTGGGATGGCAGTTCCAGGTCCCAGGGGGTGGTTGTGGGGCTGGAACTGAGGGAAAATGAGGCACAGAGCACCAGTGATGCTTTTCCTGTCCTGAATTGTCCCCCTGGCGTTGTAGGAATGAGGTTGGAAAGACTGAGATCGGTGATCTCCCTTCCTGGCATCCTGAGAGATCTGGGAAGGCCAAGATCAAATGGAGACAAAAGCAGAAAATGAACAAGTTCTGCTGATGTCATTGATTTTAATCAAATTATGAACAAAGCCAAGGCACTGCGACTCCCAGGGCTTCTTAATTTTGTGTATCTGAGGGTGCACCATTTTCTCTTGCTGCTTGAGGGTTGGCCACAGGTTTGGCAAGTGGAATTGTTCTTCCTGTGGCCATACAGGGACAGAAAACTGGGGTGAGAAAATGATGGAATTATA
This sequence comes from Dicaeum eximium, assembly GCA_013396995.1. Classification (NCBI taxonomy): domain Eukaryota; kingdom Metazoa; phylum Chordata; class Aves; order Passeriformes; family Dicaeidae; genus Dicaeum; species Dicaeum eximium. The sequence goes on along the minus strand of VWZP01007748.1, from coordinate 105,497 downwards.
AACTCATAAGCATTATAAATTAAGCCAAGGTTATCGTTTCGTGACTTCTCCCGGGTGATGGGAACACTCAGGGGGTCACTTCAGCTGCTTTTTGGGATGCCCTAAAGGGAATTTGTGGGTTCTGCTTGGATCATTGGCTCTTGGGGGGCTGCAGAGCAGCAGCTTCGGCGCCCTGCTGGATCCAGCCTCGTCCTGGCAGTGGCAAAGGTGGGACTGCAAAGTGCTGAGATTTATTTCAGACATCAGGAATGTGAATTAGTATGATTTTTATTTTCTTTTTAATTAATGCTTTCTCTACCAAGCCTCTGTACCCACCTCATTTTTAATCCCTGCTCCAGCCACTCAGGGATGGAGCGTGGTGCTCTTCCCTTGGGAGTCTCTGCTGTGTATGAAAGTATTGAAATTTGGGGATTTTCTGATGCTCTCCCCTCTCCCAGGACTTTCCTCCCCCTCTGTCACTGGCAGATATTTTGTACATCACCCAAATGACTGTGGGGTCACTTATAAGCTTCTTTTTCTCCACTGGAGGACCTCAGGAAGTTGTTCCTCAGGTTCAGCTCCTTGGCACTGCTCTGAGTTCATATTGTGGGATAAAATAAGCAGAGGAATCAGCCTGGGTGGCTGTGGATCCCTTCAGGGATTCAGGAATCGGCCCTGGGAGCCTCCAATGCCATGTGGAAATCAACTGCAGGCCAGAGGGTCAGTGAGAGAAGGAAAAGGAAGAGCAAAACTGGGAAAAGAGAATGAGAGGGAGGAGATTGTCCTGCTCTGCTCGAGGCTGGTGCAGCCTCACCGCCAGTGCTGGGGCAGTTTGGGTGCCTCAGGGTGAGAAGGATCTAAAGGTGCTGGAGAGAGTCCAAAGGTGGGACAAGGGGATGGGGAAGGGTCTGGAGGAGCAGCTGAGGGCTCTTGGAGTGTCCAGCTGGAGCAGAGCACTCTGAGGGCAGAGCTCAGGGATCTGCAGCTCCTCCCGAGGGGCAGCTCCGGTCTCTGCTCCTGGGACAGGGACAGCACCCAGGGCACGGCTGGAGCTGGGCCAGGGCAGGCTCAGGCTGGAGCTCAGGGAAAGGTTCTTCCCCCAGAGGGTGCTGGCACTGCCCAGGCTCCCCAGGGAATGGGCACGGCCCCGAGGCTGCCAGAGCTCCAGGAGCGTTTGGACAGCGCTCCAGGGATGGACAGGGTGGGGCTGTTGGGGTCTGAGCAGGGACAGGGTTGGATCAATGACCCCTGTGGGTCCCTTGAGCTCAGGAGATTCAATGAGAGGTCAAACAAACCCCATCCAAGCATCTCCTGCTGTCCCCAGAGCCTTTGGGCACATCAGCACGGGCGCCTCTCCCAGTGTCCCTCCCTGGCACCAGCAAAGTCCTTCCTGGTGTTTCCCAGCCTGGTGTGGCCATGGGTGGAGGGGGGGGAATCTGGGGTCACCGGGGTGACCAGGCTGGCTTGGCTGAGCCAGGCCATTCCATCAGCTCCGTGCCAGGCGGGCACAGTGGGATTTTCCTCCCCCAGCACAAGGACTGGGCTGTGCAGAAGGAATTCACTGCTCAATGAACATCAGAGCTACCCCAGAGCTGCCACTGTGATTTTTTTTTTTTTTTTTTAAGAACACCCCTCTCTTCTTCCTTTTTCTCTCTCTCTTTTTTTTTTTTTTTATTTTATTCAAATGAGTATCCTGCACACAGAACAAAAAAACCCCAAAAATCATCTGAGCTTCAGCTGTGCCTCCAAATGATGTCAGTTAGCGCCTGCACCTTGTGAACTTCCCCTCTCGCTCACCACATCCTGGTGGGGTTTTCTGTGTCAAGCTCGAGTCAAACCCTTCTGACAGGAGGTAAATTTAGCCGAGCGCCCACTCGTGATGAAAGGCGTGGGCCGAGCAGCCGCCCTCGGGGGCGGCAAAAACTTCTAATTATAGCGGGGCCGGCTTCCTCTGCTGCGCCGCTCCCACGGCACCGGGCACGGAGCTCCTGCTGCCCCCCGACTTCGCTGGAACAGGGCTGGGGATGCTGAAATCGCGTCCCGGCCCCTCTGCCCCGCGGGGAGCGGCCCAGGGGAGGGCAGGGGACAAGGGCAGCCTTTGTTTGGCTTTGTCAGCGCGGGGAAGGTGAGCGCCGCACGGATTTGCTGCAAAAAATTTCGAGTAGGCCCTTCAGAAGTTGGTTAATGTCAGGGAAATGAATCCACAAACACCAGAGGTTTATGGCCAAAAAGGAGTCGGAGGAGTCCTTTCACTTTATTTCAACAAAGGGAGAGCTGGAAATGGGGCATTTCCCCTGGAGTCTCTCCAATTTTGGGGGGATGCAGCCTCCTTTTTATCCCAATTTCCTCCTTTTTATCCCAATTTCCTCCTTTTAATCCCAATTTCCCAGCCCCATTTCCCTTCTCTCTTTCCCCATTGGCTGAGATACTTGAGAGGTACAGACTGCCTGGAACACCTGATAACGAAGATTCCCCTCTAATGTATAACCCTCCCTTTTAATGTTTAACTTTTATGGTATTTATAGTTTTTCTCCATTGTTTCTTCCATCATTCAATATCCAATTTCATTTATCAGCAAACCTACAGTTTGTTTGTAAAGGCAAATATCTTCTTTTTCTATTCATCAATCAGTGGAACCCTTCCCATTGTTTCTTTTCTCTCCCAGTGCTGGTTTTATCTACCAGCAGACCACAGCTTGTTTGTAAAGATAAACCCGTCATTCCTCTCAGTTAAATTTGCCTCCTGTAGGCTGGAGAACCAGAGGAGGTTAAACTACACTGGGAGAAGCTGAAGTTTAATCACTGAATTTCCATTTCCCATCGAATTCTCCATTAGAGAGGTGGCAGTTGTAGCCCGGCCGCTCTCGGGTGGTTTTTGGTGCATTTTCTGTGGGTTTGGGGTTTTTTTGCGGGTTTGGGTTTTTTAAAGGAAGTGAAAGGCTGCCAGATAAGGGTCCTGCTGTGCTGTATCTGTGCCCTGCAGGGTCACCACGGCTGGCTTGGCTCCTGGAGGGGAGGGGACAAGCTCCAGGTGAGGTGGCACCTGGGCTTCACCTGGGCATGGGATGCACCAGGCTGGGATTTTCCTGCTGAAGGCCTGGGCTGAGCTCAGCTGGGCAGAGCACAGAGCTGGAAATGCCAGAACTGGGGATTTGATCTCTGTCTGGGCCATTCACTTGAGAGCTGACGATCCATGTGGGACCCTTCCAATATTCTGTAATATATTCTGTAAAATATCCCGTAAAATGTTCCATAAAACATTCATAAAATGTTCTGTAAAATATTCTGTAAACTCACTTGGGTAGGGCCTGGCAAATGAAATTTCCATTGCAGGGAGAGCTAAAAAAGGCATTTTTAGGGGATGCTGCTCCGCCATCCCTCCCAAGGGGGGCACAGCAGTGTCCCGTGTCCATCCCAGTGGTGGCACTGGATTTTGGGACCCCTTCCTTATCCCAATGTCCTTGTGCCTGTGGATGCTGCAGCTGGGAAGAGCTGGAGCTTTGTGGGATGCAAAAAGAGGAGAAATTTGGGCTTTTCCCAGACAAACACCTGCGAGAACTGCCCCAAAGCAGGCGCCAGGTGCTGTCACAAGATGACCCCATGAAACAGGGAGGCGTTCCAGGAGGATCCATCCCGTGGCAGGCAGGGAATGGCTCTGGCTCCAGTGTTCCTGCAGATAATATTCCCGGCTGTCCGGGCCCTGTGATTTATCCCGTTGTTTTCCTCCGCGGTGTTTGTGGATGCTGCCCGGGGCTGGTGATGGATCGCTCCCAGAACCTTCCTGCTGCTTTGTTTTGGGGTTTCAGTCGGGTTTTACGGCAGCCCAGCCCTTTGTGGCGGTTATCAGCTCCGTGCCGAGCCTGGGGTCACAGCGGGGGGACAGAGGTGTCCTGGGCGACCAGAGCGGGAAGAACTCTGGAATTACGGCTCGGGAATAACAACCTGCTTCTCCTGGAAGGGCACCATAAAGGTCCTGCAGGGGGGCAGCAGAGGCACCTTGGTGAGGGCTTGGGATCATTCCAGAAATGTTTTGGGATGGATCCATCCTGAACAGGATGACGTAAAAATCCTGGGATTTGGGTTTTTTACATGGCTTTACCACCATGGAGGGGAGGGGATTTGCTGGGAAAACCCCCAAAATTCCAACCTGGTGAAGTCTTGGGGCTTCCAGGGGAGACACAGCGAAGTCTGTCCCGAGTCTCAGTGCAAGGTAAAGAAAAGCAGGGATATAAAGACCTTTTCCCCCAAAATGTCCTTTTTTGAGGCTGAGTTTTCTCCTGAGTCCTTCTCTGTCAGCCAGCTCAGAGTGTGAATGTTGGGATGAGTGGATAGGTTATCCCAGAAATGCTGAGCAGATCCCTGCTTGGGCTGGGCATGGGGAAATCTCAGTGAGTGGGGTGTTCCCACAGCCAGAAATAACAGTACAGAGCATGAAAAGAAAATTAAAAATAAAAATAAAGGTAAAAAATACAAATGAAAAAAAAATACAAAATAAAATCAAAATTAAAATTAAAACAAACTTAACATTAAAAATGTGCTGTGGAGGTTCCTGTGGGTGCTGCTGCCAACAGCTTTGATCTGTTACTCAACAGCACTTTGCACTTCCCAGGAGCATTTTGGGTGGATTTCCCAAAATCCAGGGAAATGATGATTTATTGACATAATGACGGTGCTTTAGGATTTTGCTGTGCTGTGGAAGCCTCTGCCCTGAACCCGAGGTGGGGCAGGATTGCTCAGGGTGAGTTTTCCATGCCCAAAAGTGAGGGACCCTCCTTTGCAGCAGGGATTGGGAAAGATTCCCCTCGCCGCCCTCCCAAGCTGATGGAACAAAGTCAGGGCTGGAATGATCTCTTCCCTTCTCCCTGGCTTGGCTTGGGATATTTTCTGGGAACAAACATCTCCCTGCCATGGAAATGACCTCATTTGCAGAAAATGTCTGTGGATTGTAAAAATCGTGTGATTCCGACACCGCTGCTCCTGTGCTGAGGTGCCAAACCTCGAGGCAGCAGAAATATCTCAGCTTGAACATTGATGTCTCCCCTGTGTGTGCAGAACGCTTGGAATTCCTGGAATTCTGTTTTTCCACATCTCCAGGGCAGTGGTGGGAGCTGGGAGCAGGTTTGGGATGCTCGGGATGAAATCATCCAGCTGTTCTCTGAATCAGCTCTCCCTCATCATTCCCTCCAGGAATTGCTGATAATTTTTTCCAGGAATTGCTCAGGGAAAGCAGCAGGGATGTCTCTCCCACAGGCGATGGTCAGGAAATCACATAATCAGCCAAGACCTCCGAGATCCTCGAGTGCAACTTCAAAACAGGGAAATTGTGGTGCTGCCTCCATGCCAGATGGATAACAGGGAATAATTCCTCTGTTTCGTGGCGTAGGGTAAATGTGGGGGGTTTGGGGATCTTGGAGGTCTTTTCCAACTTTAGGGAAAGGGTTTTTTAGGATTCAATGATTATTCCCATCAAATGAACTCTGGTGTGTGCAGAGATAATCCTGACCTCACCAGGCCATGGGTGGGGAGGGTTATTGATGTCCAACCAGCACCACCCCAAACACCCTAAAATCACCCTAAAATCACCCTAAACCACATTCCCAAGTGTCACATCCAGATCTTTCTTGAACACTTCCAGGGATGGGGACTCCACCACCTCCCTGGGCAATTTCTTCCAATGTCTGACCAGCCCTGCAGGAAAAAAACCCAATTCTGATATTTAATGTGAACCTCTGGGGGCTGAGCTTGCTGAAGACACTTTTTGTGGGTGATAGAATCAGCAATGCCAAGGTTTGGAAAAGACTTCTAAGATCCCCAAATCCAACCATCAACCCACATTCACCTTATACCACTAAATAAAATTATTCATTTTAAATCTGGCATTGAGGTAGAACCACAATATCCCTCTTTTGGAGTACTATAAGGAAACAACTCCCCATAAAAACCTTGATTTCAGGGCTGTAAAAAAACCCCAACCTTCATGTTGTTTGTTCTTCTGCTGCTTCATGGATCACCTGAGCCAGGAACTGACATAAAATACCTCAGGCTGTAAAAAATGTGCACAGAATCATGAGATCTGTGGGGAAAACCCCTCTGAATTTCACCAGGGCTTGGTTTTATTCAGCTTTCCGGGGCTCCTCGAGGTCGAGAGGAAAGAGGAGGCACCTTTGCTCAGCCACCTGTCAGAAGGGGAAGTGTTTGAGCCAAAGCCCAGCTTGGAGAAAAATTAATCAGGGGCAGAGCAATAGTTAGTGAGAGGCTGAGCAATAATTAGTGAGAGACGGAGCAATAATTAACCAGGGATGGAGCAAGAAGCAGCCAAGGCTCTGGAGGGCACTGGGAGGGGTTTCCTCACTGTGGAGGGAAAATAAAGTGCATGAAAGTGGTGATCAGATTCCTGCTATGCAAGCTATAGTCTAGATGGGTCCACATGCTCCTTTTTTATTTACCTCAGTGAGGCTGAAATTTGCTGTCCTTGTTTACCTCGGAGAGCAAAAAACTCCTAATGAAGGAACTGATCAGAAAACAGGGGCTGAAATTGGTGCCAACTTTGAGAATCTCTCCAAAATGATCTCAAGGCATGACATCTCCGGGGTGCTGGGCTTCCAGCACCAACCCAAACCTGGGGAATTCTCCCCCCAGAACTGGGACAGGGCCCTGCAGGAGCTGAGAGGGGATTGGGGAGAATTCCAGAGCTGCACCCAAAAGCCTGGATGAGAGAGCTGCCAAACCTCCCCGTGCAGGTGTAATAAATCCTACTGGGTTCCTGCCACTTTTAAGTTTTTAAGGGAATCAATGGAGGCTGCAGAGTCAGGGAGCCGGGCTGGGATTTGGATCAGCTTCCAAAAAAATCTGTGAGGGGGAAACTCTCACTTAGATTTAGAGCTGATTTGTAAAGCTGCACCATTGGGTGATGGAGAAACTGAAATTCCCTTTGCGCAGTGTTTGATTTCAGTGTGTTTGTGTCATGGGTGGGGAGGCTTTGGGATGGCTCAGGAGGATTTAAACCAGAGCAGGGAAAACTTGGACAACTCAGGATCAAGACCTGCACATCCCTGAAGGAAGCAAAAAAGGCAGTGGTTTGGGAAAAATCAGGATGGAAAATAATAATTGATATTTTCAAGCATTTGAGAACTGTGGCTCTGCTCTGCCTGAGCTCAGTGTCCTCAACACTGCCTTGAAGTGTCTCGTGGTGGCTCCGTCTCTGGCTAAAAAAAGTTTTAAGATTTGCCTCTGACGAAAGGTGAAATGGGTTTTTACAAATAAGGGGGGGACAAGAAAGGTGTTTTTGTAGGATAAATTAAGCAACAAGTGATGAAGAGAAGCCAACCCAAGTTTCCTATTGAGGTTTTGCTGCAACAAAGGAACAAAGACAAAGCCTGAAAGGCTGAAAAAGCAAATTTAAAACAGGCAACTGATGCAAACTTGTCAAACCTCTGGTCTAGGGGAGCTGAAATTCCTCCCTGGGAGGGTGGGGAGGGGCTGGGATGGAATTGCCAGAGCAGCTGTGGCTGCCCCTGGATCCCTGGCAGTGGCCAAGGCCAGGCTGGACATTGGGGCTGGGAGCAGCCTGGGACAGTGGGAGGTGTCCCTGCCATGGCTGGGGTGGCACTGGATGGGATTTCAGATCCCTTCCATCCCAAACCAGTCAGGAATTCCATTAATTCCTTGGAGAGACAGGCCTGAGGTGTCAGTGGATTGTGTTCCTTTAAAATAGGAGCAGCTCGTGGTTAATTAACATTTATGGCTTAAAGCACTGTTCAAATTTGGACTCAGAAATCCAACCTGAACACCCAAACCCTTAAAGGAGCTTCTCCCAGGCCTAGTGTCAGAGGGAGGCTCATTCCATCCTCGGAGGGATCCTGATTTCTCTGCTTTCAGGGACACACACATGGAGCCTTTTCCAAGCATTTCTGATTTTGGGAACCTCTCAGTTCAGGTTGTGTTTTTCCCAAATTTTAGGCAGAAGCCATGAGCTGCAAAAAGGGAGAATGAGGGTGTTCCTGGCTGTGTCAGCTCCTCAAACAAAAATCATCTCGCAACTGGGGAATTCTAAAGGAAAAGATCTTTAAGACCTTTAAGTCCAACCATCAGCCCAGCACCACCATGGCCACCATTGATCCATGTCCCCAGGTGCCACATCCACAGGTTTTTTGAACACTTTCAGGGATGGGCGCTCCAAAGCTCCCTGGGCAGCCCCTGCCAAGGCCTGAGCACCCTTTCCATGCAGAAATTCCTGCTGCTGTCCAAGCTGAGCCTGCCCTGGCCCAGCCTGAGGCCGTTCCCTCTCCTCCTGTCCCTGTTCCCTGGGAGCAGAGCCCGACCCCCCCGGCTGTCCCCTCCTGGCAGGAGCTGTGCAGAGCCACAAGGGCCCCCCTGAGTCTCCTTTTCTCCAGGCTGAGCCCCTTTCCAGCTCCCTCAGCCCCTCCTGGGGCTCCAGCCCCTTCCCAGCTCCATTCCCTGCCCTGGACACACTCCAGCCCCTCCAAATCCTTTTTGCCATAAACGGTCCCCAGGCTCTGAGGAGCCTCAGCACGGCCAGCACAGGAGTTGATCACATTTTTCATTAGGAAATGTTCTTTGAAAACACTGAGCTAACGTTTGTTTCTAAAGCAGATCTTGTTGATGAACAAGATCCAACCTGTGGTTTGGGACATGGGACAGTCCATAAAATCACTTTTTGGATTTCGGGCCTGCACTGCAATTACCTAATCTGTTATTTTTATTTCTTGTAACTCTCAGAGAGAATCAAACGAGCAGCATCTTGTGCTGAGCAATCTTTTAACCTAAATCCAAATGGCCCATGAATTAATGATGGGCCTGAGGCCTGCTGGAGCTCTGTTCCAGTCACACATTTGCACCAGGGCGAAGGTTTAGCCCAGAGCAGGAAGTGTCCTAGGCTGAAAATTCCCTTCTTTTCGGGATTTATACAGATGTTGTTGTTCCCTGGAGCAATAAGTTGGATTGCTGCTTCACCAAAATAATTCCCATTCCTGCCTCTTCCCCCTCCTTCTCTCTCCTGGCTGCCCATCCTTGGTGGCACGGAGCAGGGGGGGTGGCAGCAGTGGTGGCCCTGGTGGGACACAGCTTGTGGGAGGTGTCTGGGGG
>VWZP01007748.1:54514-80673 GCA_013396995.1 Dicaeum eximium | reverse complement strand
AAAAAAAAAAAAAAAAGGGAAAAAAAATGGGAAAAGAAACCCAGCCCAAATTCTCTTGTCTTTTGTCAGCTCCTGAAGCACTCAGATCCCTGGCAGGCTGCCTCTTCTTTTCTCCTCCTCTTTTCCTTGTTTTCTGTGAAAAGGAGCTGGGCTTCCACTGAGAAGGGCCATTACCATTATTTCTGAAGAAAAAGGAATATTGCCTATCCAGCTTTACAGATACTGGGCCTTGGCAGACACCGAGAAGGGAAAGAAGGGGAGATGGAAAGGTCTGGGTGTGCTGGGTGCTGATTTGGGTGATGGATTGGGCTCCTCAGCATCTCCCTGACAGGTTTATTTAGAGCTTCTCTTTGCTCTGGCCTTCCCCAGGCAGTGCCACTCATTCCTGGCACTCCTAAGGAGTTAAAACCGAGTTTAAACGCGGCTCCTGACACGCAGGAAAGGGGGGATAAACACCAGCGATAAAAAACCCTCGGGGCAGGGCCGCTCCCTCCCCTGCCCTGGGGCACTCTCTGCAGAGGAATTTGGGTTTTTTGTGATGGAAGCAGTTGGAGGCTTTAGGTGGATGTGGAAAGGCTGAGCCCAACATCAAGACAAGGAAAATTAAAAAACCGAAATTCCTGATGGCCCTAAAGCCCCGAAAGCCCCTCAAATGTCCTCAAATGTCCTCAAATCCCCCCTAAAAACCCAAATTACTCCTGACCCCCTCGTGCCCCCCAACCCTCTGTGAGCAACCCAAAACCTCCCCAAGCACCCCAACCCCCCACCCAAAAAAAACCCCAATTCCCGATGGCCCTAAACCTCCCAAATCCCCTCAAATGTCCTCAATACGCCCCTAAAAAATTCCAAATTCCTTATGAACCCCTGTGAGCATCCCCAAATTCCCCTGAGCCCCCCAAAACCCCCTGAGCACCCTGGATGGGGTGAATTAAGATTCCAGACTTTTGAGTTCTGAGCTGAGGAAGATGAGAAGTGAGGCAGGAGACATGGGGAGGGGATTTTAGGGTGTGTAAAACACACAGGCAGAATCCTTGGGGAAAACACCCAAATATTTTAAAACTCGACATTTTCTGTGTGGATATTTATAGCCCACACTGACCCTTACCAAGGAATAAAAATTATCATCTAAAAATGATGATAAAAATTATTATAAAATCAGAGATTAACACACCCCTGTTTTTACCAGTTCTTTGCCCTCACTGAGATTTCCTTGCCCAGGTTTAAAAAGTTATTTTTAATTCACCATCCTGAATGGAAGTCACCAAAGGATGGGGGATACTTTGTGCTGCTGCTTTTCTCCTCCTTTCAGAGAATCTCAAAAGGATGCTTTGGGTCGGGAGGGGACATAAATCCCATCCAGTGCCACCCCAGCCATGGCAGGGACACCTCCCACTGTCCCAGGCTGCTCCCAGCCCCAATGTCCAGCCTGGCCTTGGCCACTGCCAGGGATAAATTTTTTTTTATCCCCCATAAAAACGCAGTGAAAAGTGGTCTGAATTCAGCCATGCAGATGCTGAGGGCCATGAGATATGACTTTGAAACTGCAGGCAGAGAAGTTCTGCAAATGTTGGCACCCAAGGAGTTGAAACTGTGTTGGGATGGAGCCATGTGGCATCTTCTGAGCTAGGAATGGGAAATTCAAGGGGCTGAGGGCAAAACCTGTGCTCTGGGCAGTTAATTGCTGGGTTTTATAATTAGTAGCCACTCCAGATTTTAATGCAGTGCTCAGTCTGTGCAGTGGAAGGGTTAAAATCCTGAATTTATCTGAGGATCATCCATCCACCCTCTGCCAGTCATGAACTCCTGGGTTTGGTGCTTTTAAGGACAGTGCACTGCTGCTGAGGAGGAGGAATATTCCCATTTGAACTCGATTATCTGACAATTTCAGTGCAATTGCATGAAAACAAAATTAAAGTTACATTAAGAGATTGTAGATAATGGGTCGACCTTGCTGGTATCACAGCACTGGCCTGAGTTTCTTGGCTCGTTCACCCAGGAGCAGAACGAGACAGAAAAAAGACACAAAAAGAAAGGAAAAGAACCTTTTCGTGGATGTGAACCCCAATTTTTGAACATAACGGGATAAATCAAGGTCGTGGGGCCAGCCATGATCCTGACACCTCTCAGCTTTGCAAATAAACCTCCCTTAATTAAAGCCATCTCTCNTTAGGTTGGATTTTGGGAAAGATTTCTGCATGGAGAGGGTGATCCAGCTGTAGATGGTGGAATCACCATCCCTGAAGTGTTCAAAAAACCCATGGATGAGGCCCTTGAGGTCACGGTTCAGTGGTGACCACGGTGGTGGTGCTGGGCTGATGGTTGGACTCAAAGATCTCGGACGTTCATCCCACCCTCGGTGATTCCATGGTTCCATGGTTCCATGGTTCTGCAGTTCTATGATTCCATGATTCTGTGATTCCGTGATTCCATGATTCTATGGCTCCATGGTTCCATAATTCTTTGGCTCCATACTTCCATGATTCCATGATTCCGTGATTCCGTGATTCCATGATTCTATGGCTCCATGGTTCCATAATTCTTTGGCTCCATACTTCCATGATTCCATGATTCCGTGATTCCGTGATTCCATGATTCCACGATTCCATGATTCCATGGTTCCCCGTTTCCAGAGAGAGGTTCTGTGGGTCCAGAACTCAATTTGCTGATTGCTCCACCAGCTCATTCCCACAGCCCAGGGGAAAACCAGGAGTCCCGAGGGGAGCAGGGCCAGCAGCAGTACCCGGCACGAGCCCCCCCGGCTCCTGCCACAGCCTGGGGGACATTTGCCAGCTTTAACCCGAGCCCTGGAGCCCCAGCTGTGCCAGGACCTTGTGCAACTTCCCCTCTGAGGCCTGGATTTTATTTGCCTCCCTCTCCAGGTCAATGGGAGATGTTGCTCAATTTTGGAAATCGTGGCGCTCCCAGGGCTGCTCCAGGAGCACGTGAAAGGTGTTCCTGACGTCCCTTCTTAAGGAGCTGTGGCATTTCCCCTTCTTTCAGAGAATCCTGGAATGGGTTGGGTTGGGAGGGACCTTAAATCCCACCCAGTGCCACCCCAGCCATGGCAGAGACACCTCCCGTGATCCCAGGCTGCTCCAAGCCCTGTCCAGCCTGGCCTTGGGCACTGCCAGGAATAGGCATTTTCAATTTTTTTCCATAAAAATGTAGTAAAAAGTCATCTAAATTCATCCATACAGATGCATTTCTGCATTTTTGGGAAGCAGGGCACCACCCTGGTGCCCCCCTGAGGTCGTGTCCCAAATCCAGGTGTAGGAGAGCCGGAGGGAGCAGAGCCCGGAGCCCAAGCGCAGGTGAGGATTTCAGGCGTGTGTGACTCAGAGCCAATTTTCATGGGAGCTGTAAAGATCCCCTTCCCCAAACCCAGGGCTTCTGCCATGACAAATTTCCAGCTGGAGTGTGGAGCTGAGAGGGTTCTGTAGGGGAATTTTTCCTTGGGGTGAGGCATTGATTTTGCATTTGCTTTTCTGACTCTGCTGCTAAAATTATTATTCCAGTCAGACTGAGCTGATCCTTGCTGATTTAAGTGTCTAAAATAAAGTTATGAACGAGCTGTGTTTTCCATGAGTAACATTCCCATTCATCCCTTACTTCATGGCAGTGAAATCATTCCCAAGAAGTTAAGGAGTGAGCTTGGAAAACACTGGAATCATTTAGAGCTGATCATTTAGTTCATCACACTCAAAGTTTTACATTTATTTACATTTTGCGAGGGGAAGGTGGAAGCCCATCAGGATCAGCCTTTAGGGAGTCTTTCCCCTCTCATTCCTTTGATTTTTGTCGCCAAATTCCAGAGGCTCCAATGTAAAACTGCCAGAGTCATCTGTGACATTTCCCTGCATCTTTTTTCCCCACTTAAATAGGAAAACTGGGCTTCCATGCCACTTTTACTCCTAAACTCCAAACTAGTCTCAAATATCACCACTGGGAAATGGCAGTTTTAGGTTTTCCATGTGTATGGAGTGATTGGATTAAGCGGGATTTGGGGAGCAGCGGGATCGATACCTGCACCTTCGGGAGTTTTCCCAGTGCCTCCTCCCAGAGAATAACTCAAAGCTCCTGGCACAGGGAGGAGCTGGAGGAGCTCAGCCTCTTGGAGCTGGATGTGAGCTTGGCTCTTCCCCTGGTTTATTTTTGAGGCTGCAGCAAAATCCTTCCCAAAGCTCTGGATGGGGCTGGTCCCAGACTGAGCCGGGCATCCCAGACACCGCCCTGCTCTCCCTGAAAAATCACATCTCCCTCGCTCCTGTCCCGTTCCTGGGACCAGAGGGAGGCTGGGATGGCATTTTGGGGTTGTTGATAGTTTGAGGTGCTGTTGGCAGCAGGAGGCACTGCCAGGAAATGCATTCAGGCATTTGGATCCCCTCGTAAATTCAAATTATTCCCTTTGCTGCTGAGCCCGGCAGCCCTGAGCTCTGCATTCCTGAGCCAGCAGGGTAAAAATGTCCCTGAGGGGTGACAAAATCTGCTCCTGGGGCAGGGCTGTGTGTGGAGAGGCCCCCAAGGTGTTCCTGAGGAGTGACAAAATCTGCTCCTGGGGCAGGTTTGTGTGTGGAGAGGTTCCCAAGGTGTCCCCAGGAGTGACAAAATCTGCTCTTGGGGCAGGGCTGTGTGTGGAGAGGCTCCCAAGGTGTCTCTGAGGGATGACAAAATCTGCTCTTGGGGCAGGGCTGTGTGTGGAGATGCTCCCAAGGTGTTCCCAGGGGTGACAAAATCCACTTTTATGGCAGGTTTGTGTGTGGAGAGGCTCCCAAGGTGTCTCTGAGATATGACAAAATCCACTTTTACAGCAGGTTTGTGCATGGAGAGGCTCCCAAGCTGTCCCCGTGCCCACAGGGTGGTGGCTCGGGGGTCACAGCGCTGAATTTTGGTGGAGCTGCTCTGAAGTGCCCAGTCTGAAGGAGGTTCTGGGTGTGCAGACACTTCTCCAGATGGTTCTTCAGCGATATTCTCATCTCCTGGCATGCCCAGATCACCCAAATTCCCCTCTCAGCTGTGCCCAGGAGCAGTTTGGCAGTGCTGATTTACAGTCTGGGGTCTTGCTCACGTTGAGTTTTGGGTTTTTTTGGCAGCAAGGTCAGCATCAGCCTTTAGAACAGCAATAAATGAGAGCTGTTTGCTTCTCTGGTGTGGTTTTGCTTCTCTTTGCCTCGTTCCCTACAAGCTGAGCGGGGTTTGGAGCATCCCTGATCCCTCCCTGTCCCTGGAGCAGCCCCTTCCCAGCCATCTGTCCCGAGGGTTTTCCCCAGAGCTGCTCCAGCCTTGTGGAAAAGCCTCCCCAGGCAGCCCCCCAGCACTGCAGGGGTGTTTCACCTGCAGGGCTCCGGGATCCAGGCATTCCTTAAAGATTCCTGCCTTTCCAGGGATGCTCAGGCAGCGCCTGAGAGGCTGATGAGAGGATTTAGGGGATCAGGGGGGATTCCTGGGGCCTTTTTCCTTGACATGGAGATAAATTTCCCAATAAAAGTTTGTTAAGGCAGCGCTTCACATCAGGAATTAATGCACGGAGTGAGTCGGGAAAGAGAATTTGAATTAAATAATTAGAAATAATCAAAATATTGGCTTTAATTGAGCTATGTCTGACCTTGTGGTGCTAAAGGGTATGAGCCACATTCCTCCTTTTTCCACTTGGGAAAAGGGGGGACACACTGGGAGCAGCAGGAATGGCACAGCCACGCTGCCCTCGGGTTGTATTTGCTGTCTGTGCCAATGCAGGTGGAATTCCCGCTGGAAAAGGGAATTCCAGAGGGATTTGTGCCCTGCTGGGCATCACTGGGCTCTTTCGGGGCACAGGGCCAGGAGCTGCTGCTGCTGTGCCCAGAGAAGCAGAGTTGGGGAAGTCCTGCTGGACAGAGAAGGGAGGAAAATCAGCTTTTCCATAAGGAATGTGCTGAGGGAAGGGGCTGTCGGAAATCTGGGCTCCAGAGGGGGAAGAGGAAGGTGAAATCAGCTTCACCCCCAGCCAAGGGGCCCTCCTGGCCCTGCCACCGCTGTCCTCAGGGCACTGCCCCACCCCCGTGTCCTTCCTCCTCTCTGCGAGTTTGTTTTTGTCATTCTCAGCCTGAATTCTCCTTCCCACAACCTGCCTCATTAGCAAAACACAACTCCCCAGAAATTTCTTTTCAATCTGGCGTTTCCACCCGTCAATTATCTGCAGGTTTTTATTCCCTCACACTTTTTTTTAAAATCTCTTTTTTTTCTTTTTCTTTTTTTGGACTTGAACGAAACACGCCGCTTTTTCTTCTTTAACTTCTCCAAAGGGATCAGTGTTTCCAGATTCCAGAATCCCACACTGCTGATAGCTGAACACGGGGTTTGACCAAACCTTTTAGCATGAAACCCTCACGCCAAAGGGCAGAGGGAGAGTTTTGGGGTTACACTCCCATGCAGAGGAGGTTCCACAGCTTCACCCCGAGACATTTGGCCAAAAGCCCACGTGGAGGGCTGTAGGAGATGGTTCTGCTGTGCCTTCTCTTTGAGTCCCTGCTCCAGGCTCCAGAGCAGCCTGGGGTGAGCCCAGCATCCCCAAAGTTGCTCTGAACAGTTTTATGTAGCACCATTGCTGCTTTCCCGGGATTTTGCCCTGCTCCTATTTCTGCAGTTGGATCTGTAGCTGCTCTTTCCCCCTTTTTTCCCCCCTTTTCCCCCCTTTTTTCCCCTTTTTTCCCTATTCTGCGGGAGATTTGGATGGGGGCACTGACAGAGCTGGAGTAACGTGAGGGTCGATCTCTGCTGCATCCCCAAGCTGGGATTTTTGGCCATCATTTCAAGCCAAGCCCAGACTTTTCAGGCAGTGCCAGGGCTCAAACCCCGCCCTGGGCCGGCGCCTGGCGCTCCCTGTTTGTGCCACATCCCCGAGCCTGGCGCCCCAAAGCCCCTGAGCCCCTCCGTGCCCAGCTCTGGGCTCGTGCCTGGGCCATCTGCTGCTGCTGGGGTCGGGGCAGGGCCCTGCCGAGCAGCAGAGCGGGCTCAGCCCTCGCTCAGAGGGGTTCAGATGGATTTTGGCCCTTCCTTGCCGCCATCTGTTTGGGATGGAGCCACGAGCGGGGCTCAGGGGCTGGGGCAGCCCGAAAGGAGCAACCAGGAGGGAGAAAAATCCCCCTGAGCCGAGCTCAGGGACACCTCGGGACATCTCTGCCGCCTCCAGGTGCCACCAGGCGGGCCGGGGATGTCGCTGGGGCCGGGAGCAGGCTCGTGTTGCCCGTGACAACCCGGGATGGAGGCTGCTTGCCAGGCACACACAGACACACGTGCGCGGGTTGCCATGGCAACCAACCCGGAGTTTTTCTGGATCCTGGGCTCTGTTTGCCAGCATCCAAAGCACCTCCGTGGGGCTGCAGTCCAGGAGGGAAAGCGCTGCCTTGGCGCTCTCCCCACCTCCAAAAAAAAAGAGCCTTAAATCAAGAATGATGGACAAAACGTGTGGATTAATGATGGAAAAAAGTGGGAAAAGAGAGTAAAAAAGGGTTCAGTGCTGTGCTGGTGTTTTAAAGGATTCGGAGCTCTGTTTGTTGTTCCCTCCCCCCAAAAAAAAACCAAACAAACAGACCCTTAAATCAGGAATGAAGGGCAAAAAGTATGGATTAATGATGGAAAAAGAGAGTGGGAAAAGAGAGTCCCACAGGGCCCAGTGCTGTGCTGGAAGCCCTGGGAAATGGCTGGACTGGAAATGCCGGGTTTGGTGTCCCCAGCAGAGCCACCAGTGCCAGCAGGAGCTGCAGGTGACAAATCAGGGATGGAGATTCTGCCCTCAGCAGCCTCTGACCCAGCGTGAGCCCGGGTAAAGCAGGGACCTGCCAGGCAGGAACGGGACAGGGCTGGGACAGGGCTGGGACAGCGATGCCACCCCCCAGCCTGGGCTGAGCCCCAGCGTGGGCAGCAGGAAAAGGGGAATTCTGCTCCTCTGCCTTGCTCAGGTGAGTCCTCACCTGCAGAGCTGCTCCAGCCCTGGGAATTCCAACAGCAGCAGCACCTGGAGCTGCTGGAGAGAGCCCAGAGAGGCCCCGGAGCTGCTCCAGGGCTGGAGCCCCTCTGGAGCCAGGCTGGGAGAGCTGGGGGTGCTCCCCTGGAGAGGAG
Organism: Dicaeum eximium; assembly: GCA_013396995.1. Taxonomy (NCBI): domain Eukaryota; kingdom Metazoa; phylum Chordata; class Aves; order Passeriformes; family Dicaeidae; genus Dicaeum; species Dicaeum eximium. Next base: position 72,579 of record VWZP01007748.1, on the reverse strand, counting down.
AAGGCTCCAGGGAGAGCTCAGAGCCCTGCCAGGGCCTCAAGGGGCTCCAGGAGAGCTGCAGAGGGACTGGGGACAAGGCCTGGAGGGACAGGACACAGGGAATGGCTTCCACTGCCAGAGGGCAGGGATGGATGGGATCTTGGGAAGGAATTGTTCCCTGGGAGGGTGGGGAGGGGCTGGGATGGAATTCCCAGAGCAGCTGTGGCTGCCCCTGGATCCCTGGCAGTGGCCAAGGCCAGGCTGGACATTGGGGCTGGAGCAGCCTGGGACAGTGGGAGGTGTCCCTGCCATGGCTGGGGTGGCACTGGATGGGATTTAGGGTCCCTTCCCACCCAACCCATCTGTGGTTCAGTTGTACCTCAATTCCATGATCGCCAGCCTGAATCCCACTCCCACCATAAACGGTGTTTACTCTGTGCATTAGGGATTGTTGCAATCACCAGAAACCTCTGGGTGTTGCTCAGAGTGGCTTTAGGGCAAGCCCTTGCCCTGTGCTGGCTCAGCAGAGCTCGTGGGAAGCTTCTCCTCACAGGCAGCTCAGGCCAGCCCTGAGCTCAGCTCAGTCCCTGTCCCGGGCACAAACGAGCTCCTGACCACGCCGGGAAACGGAACCCTGCTTTGTTCACCTGCCCTCAGGGCCGGGAGCCCTTCCTGAAATCACCCGTCCGGGAACAGGAGCCCTTCCCGCAGGGATCCATCCGGGATGGGGGAGCCCTTCCCGCAGGGATCCATCCGGGATGGAGGAGCCCTTCCCGCAGGGATCCATTCCGGATTGAGGAGCCCTTCCCGCAGGGATCCATCCCGGATTGAGGAGCCCTTCCCGCAGGGATCCATCCGGGAACAGGAGCCCTTCCCGCAGGATCCATCCGGGATGGAGGAGCCCTTCCCGCAGGGAACCATCCCGGATTGAGGAGCCCTTCCCGCAGGGATNTGCTGTGCCGTCCTGGCTGCTCCCTGGCCCGGGGAGGCTGCGGAGCTCCCGGGCAGCTGTGGAGCTCTGCAGAGCCGCGCTATTTCTGGAGCTGGAATGTGCGCGCGTCCCGCCTGGCTCCCTCCAAATGTTTTCCAAGCAGCGAAGGAGGTAAAACAGAGCAGCGCCGTGCCGGAGCCAGCTTTTCCATGCCTTCCTTCCCCGGCTGCACGTGCAGCCCCGGGCACGCAGAGGGATGTGCTGGCCACCAGCGGGGTGGGGCAGGGGGCAGCGGCCGCGTGCAGGCAGCACGTGCACGGATTTGGGGCAAAAAAGCTCGGATTTGGGGCAGGGTTGGCAGCCCTGATGGGCAGGGCAGTCACACCGGGGGGAAGGAGGGGCCGGGAGAAGGAAGGGCTGGGAAGAGGGAAGGAGCAGGGCAAGGCATGGCCGCAGCTGCTGCCCCGCTGCTCCCAGCTCCCCTGCGGGAGGAGGGTCAGGAAAACCAGTTTGGACGGAGCTCTGGGCACGCTGGTCCAGAACCCCTGTGCCCGTCACCTCCCAGGAGGGACACAAGGACACAGCTCTGCCTCCCCCTGCCCCAGCCCTGCTGCCACAGGGGTGTGCAAACATCTGCCAGCTCTGCCTGGCCCAGAGAAATCCCACTCACGTTACTCCTGCACAGTCCCAGCCCGTGTTTCTGCTGGATCCCTTCCTTCTTTCCCTTTTCTTCCCTCTGAGTGGCAGCAAGGGGACACCGGGTGACTCCACTCACCTCCATCCCTCTCCCCATCTCCTCTCCCCCCTGGCTGGCATCACCCACATTTAGAAAGTGCTGAGGGCCTGGCACAGATTCCCAGAGCAGCTGTGGCTGCCCCTGGATCCCTGGCAGTGTCCCAGGCCAGGCTGGAGCCACCTGGGACAGTGGAAGGTGTCCCTGCCATGGCAGGGGTGGGATGGGATAAACTTTAATTTCCCTTCCCACCCAAACTGTTCTGGGATTCTCTGGCCCCTTTCTCACCCCAGCAGAAGAGTGCAGGACTCATGGAGCCAAACCCGTGGGGACAGCGGGAATCAGGATGGGATATCCTGGATGGGACAGGGTGAGGCTGGGGCTGTGTTGTGAGAGGGTCCCACCCTTCAGTGGCCCTCAGGCAGGAGCTGCAGCCCTGCAGGGCTGAGTCCCTGCTCAGCAGGAATGGCCGGAGCAGGATGCTGGGGAAAAGGGTCCTGCCCCGCCCCCCCCAGCCACTTCCTGCTGTCCCTTGTCCCCTGACACACCCAGTGACACCACGGAGGGCTCAGCTGGGAGCTGGGATCCACCCCCAGCCTCAGACTGGCTCAGGGTGAAATCCCAGAACGGTTTGGGTGGGAAGGGAAATTAAAGTTTATCCCATCCCACCCCTGCCATGGCAGGGACACCTTCCACTGTCCCAGGTGGCTCCAGCCTGGCCTGGGACACTGCCAGGGATCCAGGGGCAGCCACAGTTGCTCTGGGAATCTGTGCCAGGCCCTCAGCACTTTCTAAATGTGGGTGATGCCAGCCAGGGGGGAGAGGAGATGGGGAGAGGGATGGAGGTGAGTGGAGTCACCCGGTGTCCCCTTGCTGCCACTCAGAGGGAAGAAAAGGGAAAGAAGGAAGGGATCCAGCAGAAACACGGGCTGGGACTGTGCAGGAGTAACGTGAGTGGGATTTCTCTGGGCCAGGCAGAGCTGGCAGATGTTTGCACACCCCTGTGGCAGCAGGGCTGGGGCAGGGGGAGGCAGAGCTGTGTCCTTGTGTCCCTCCTGGGAGGTGACGGGCACAGGGGGCTCTGCCTTACCCCTGAGCACCTGGGAGTCTCCGAATTTACTGACTGGAGGTTTCTGTGTGGAGTGAGAGGTTTGGGTGGTTTGTGAACACTTTCCTCTTGGGGAGCAGCGTGGGGCAGGAGCAGAGCACGGCCGGGAGCTGAGCTGGGGCTTTGTGATCTCTGCAAAACGCCAGGAGAGCTCCTGCTGCACACAGGGACAGCAAAGCCCTGAGCAGAGCTGACAGGGCCTGGGTGTCTGTGTGTGCCACCAGGGAGTGACTGAGCCGTGTCCTGATGCTAAAGCCAACATTCACCCACAGCCCCCACGGGCTGGGAAACTGCTTTTGTAGCATTTCCTTGGGCTTTCCCTCTCGGTAAACAAAACCTGAATTTTATTTTAACATAGCTCCAAATTTAACATGGGATGGATTTTTTCCTCAGTGCAGCATTGCTGGGTGGGGTGGTGTGAATTCACCTGTGCCTTCAATTTACGTGCCAGTGATTTCAGGCATTCTCAGTGCTCGTATTCAGCATTTGTTTGTGCAGAGGAGCTTTTGCAATGACATTGTAGGGAGTTTTCTGTATTTCCTAGGAGCTCTGTAAGTGCCCAAATGCTTTCAGGAGAAGCCACAGATAAAGCTCCAGCTTTGAAATGATCTGATGTAATTGCTGGCAGCAGAAGGGACGGTGGGGGAGATGTTGGGAAGGGTTCCTGCCTAAAAGTGTTGGTTCCATTAAATCCTCACAGTCTGACCTGTCTGGAGTTGTTTCCTGCTGTGTAGTGAGAAATATTAATGGAAAGAGGCAATAGGAGTGACCCTGGGTGGGCGTGGGTGTGGATGAAGTTCTGCAGTGGCTCCTCCTGCTCCTCTGGCATTCCCAGTCCCAGTCAGCCACTGAGGATGCTCCAGGCCACCACAGGGATGCCACCTCTGTCACCCCTGCGATGTCCCCACACCTGGGGCACTGTCCTTGGGGCTGGAGACACCTTCACTGATGGTGCCCTGGGGCAGCTTCCTCCTCCTGCCCTTCTTCCCTGCATCCAGGACGTGTTCTGGCTCATCCTGGCAGCAGCCTGGGACAGTGGGAGGTGTCCCTGCCATGGCAGGGGTGGCACTGGGTGGGCTTTGAGGTCCCTTCAACCCCAAACCATTCCAGGATTCCATGTTTCTGGGATTCTGAGATTCTGATTTTTCCTGAACATGACTTTCCTGGCTGCCTTCCCATAACCTTTCCCATTTACTTCTCTATTAAAGTTTAGCCCCACTGAGGCTGGGAGTGGATGAACCATCCTTGACAGTGCCCAGAGCAGAACTCAGCTTTACTTCACAGCTCTGAATTACTCAGGATGGGGTTGAATTTTCACTCCCAGCTCTGAATTACTCAGGATGGGGTTGAATTTTCACTCCCAGCTCTGAATTACTCAGGATGGGGTTGAATTTGCACTCCCAGCTCTGAATTACTCAGGCTGGGGTTGAATTTTCACTCCCAGCTCTGAATTACTCAGGCTGAGGTTGAATTTGCACTCCCAGCTCTGAATTACTCAGGCTGGGGTTGACTTTGCACTCCCAGCTCTGAATTACTCAGGTCAGGGTTGAATTTGCCCTCAGGGTCTGATTTTAGGAGGAGCAGGAACCCCTCACCAGCCAGGCTCCCGTGCCTCGCCTTTGTGTCTCTGGAAATGGATCATTCCACGTGCAAAGAAAACTCTGCAGCTCTGCTCCTCCAAAATGATTTGGTTGCTAGTGAGGAGAGGAGAGCACAGGGAAAAATGCCTAAAAGATAAAGATAAAGCCAAAATGGTGACAGAAGGGTTGAGATAAGGAGGGAAAGGGCGAGCAGGGAAAGTCCCTGAAGTGTGGATGGGAGCAAGGAATAAAATCCCTGATTTTTGGAGAGGCTGTGAGTGTCCCTGAGACACAGTGGCACCCATTCCAAGCTGCCTCACCTCACGGATGTCTCTTCTTCCCCACCCCAGGCACCCTTTTCCTATGAACACCTGAGTCTCCTCCACCTCTCAGAGGATGCACCTGTAGCAGCTTTCCCACAGGTAAGAGCTCAGCCATGGCCCCAGTGCCTGCTCCAGGGATTTTGGGGGTGTGGGGACCACAGACCTCGTGCCCTCAGGGATTTGGGGGTGTGGGGACCACAGACCTTGTGCCCTCAGGGCTTTGGGGTCAAGCCCAGGCCTAGCTTTGTGATGGGTTCTTTGCCATTTTCTGTGGGGTTTCTGCAGGTTTTGTGCCCCTCTGAGGTGACACAGCCCCAGGGGGTTGCAATTCCTAGAGCAGGCATTGGTGACTGAACATTAAAAGAGGTTTTGAGGGGTAAGGACTGCTCCAGACTTGGTTTTTCACTTTGTTTCTGCTGACAGAGGGCTCTGGTTTGGTTTGTAGGTGATCCCACACAGATGTTCACGGTGATTTTCTGGTCCCAGCCGTGGTTTGCAGGGTGAGGGTGGAGCTGGCAACTTCTGCTGCTGTGATTTTCCTCCTGGTTCTTTATCCAGCAGCTGAAAAATGTAAAATATTGAGAAACAGAAGCTGCTGCTGGGTCTGTCCCCTTGAACACGACCAGCAGCTCCCGAATCCCACCTCCCCTGCAGCTCTGCCTTTTCCCCTGTCAAACTTCATCGAGTCTCTTCACTTGCTGGTGAAGTTTTGCCTTCCTAGGGGATGCAGGCTGCCCAGGTTTGGGGGAAGTTTGTGGGAATGAAGTGCTGCTCATGGAGCCCTTGGGGAGCCCTGGGCACGGATGTGATCTGCCCCAGGACATTTTAGGGACTCAGTTCCGGGTCTGGCACCGATGTTGGGTGGATTTTAAGGACTGGGAATCGCTTGGCTGATGTGAGGCAGGTGAGCAGGGCCCTAGAGGGGAAAACTGGATTGTTTGGAGCTTTATCCATAGGGATACACATCCCCTGGCTGCACCCAGGCTCTGGGGTATTTTCCCAGGTAAAATGTGGTGGAAAACTCTGGGGATGGGTGGGGCTGGGGAGGTGCTGCCGCTGCCCCTGCAGAAGGCCCAGCTTTTGTAGGCAGGACGGGGTCAGGGCAGTCCTGGGGAGCCTCTGGCTGAGCACTAATTGGAGGGGACAGGTTGTGCTCCCCGGGAGCAGCTCGGAGCCGCCTCCATCAGCGCTCAAAGCCGATTATCCCCGACCTTTCCCTTCCCGGGTGCTCCTTGCAGTGTCTCTTCAGCCGGGCCTGGCTCCTGCCCTCCATTCCCGGCGGCAGCGGGACAATAAACCCAATAAATTCATCTGCTGTGTCGTCTGGCCGCCCCACCCCCCCCCGCTCGCCGTCCTTTTTGGCAATCTGTCATTCCGAATTTTGGTGCGGGGCCAGGAGCTGAGTTAAAACTCCTCGGGCAGCTGGAGCGCGACACAATGGGGTTTAAATGGGGTCGGAATTGGCTTTAGCGTGTTTGTAAACAAGTGCGCGGAGCGGGGCCGCAGACGGAGCTGGGGAGGCTCCGCTGAGATCAGAATTCATCGCCCCGAGCGGGCAGCGAAAGGGGAAACACCCCCGTGCTGCGCTCCCCGCCAGCTCCGGGGTGTCCCCGAGGCCACCGAGCGGCCGGGCTGGCTCCTCCCGCAGCGGGGACACGGCGGGACGGGAGCGGGGACAGCTGAGGGTGCGGGGATGCTCCAGTGAGGTGTCAGCTCGGCTTGGGAATCAGCTGGCAGGGAGGGAAGATCAGCGCAGGGAATAAAAGCTTCTGGTATGATTTTGGTGCGCCGTTTGTCCCAAATTCACACACAAATTCACACAGCTTGTTCCTGGCGGGGGAAAAAAAAAAAAAACCAACAAAAAACAAAACCCCCAAAAAAAACACAAAACAAACAAACAAACAAACAAAAAAAACAACCACCAAAANCCAAAAATAATAACAAAAAAAAAAACCCACAAAAACAAAAAACAAAACAAAACAAAAAACCCCACCCCCCAAAAAAACAAACAAACAAACAACAAAAAAAACCCAAAAAAAAAACCCTAAAAAACCCACCAAAAAGCCCGACTACAACAACAACAAAAAAATCCCACCAAAAATAGTTTAGTTTGCAACAGGGAATAAAAACCATCTTTTACTGAGGAGGATTTGAGGAGGGAACGACAGGGAGGGGGCAAAAAGCTGTAGTTGGAGCAGATGGATTGGACGATCCCAGGTGATCAATTTTGGTGAAAAACCCTGGATTTCCAGAATCGGCTCCCACTCTGCTGTGAGCGCTGTGAGGGGAGCGGGGCTGACACCGGGAGGTCACTGCTCACACCCACAGGAGTTCTTCCCGCGGGGAGATCGCGAGGGGAACCAGAGGGGTTTGAAATGAAGCCTTTGGTGGAGCCGAGCCCGCCCTGCCGGGTCCTGCTGCTCCTCTGGCAGCGCCGGAATCGTCCCGCGGCTCACGGTGGCATCTAATTAATGAATTAGAGAAGTGCTGGGATTAAATTTTATTACACGTTGAAAGCTGAGTGGAGGAGATGAAATGTAAGCAAAGGTTGGGAAGGGGAAGGAGGGGCTGTGCCACACGCGGTGCTGCCAGCGCTGGTGCCCTTTGCTGGGAGCTGCGGGGTGCTCAGGTTATCCACAGATAACTCCAGGGGAATCTTCTGGGATTAGAGAACCCCAGAATATCCTGAGTGGGAGGAGACCCGCCAGGATCACCCAGCCCAGCCCTGTCCCTGCCCAGACCCCACCAGCCCCACCCTGTCCATCCCTGGAGCGCTGTCCAAACGCTCCTGGAGCTCTGGCAGCCTCGGGGCCGTGCCCATTCCCTGGGGAGCCTGGGCAGTGCCAGCACCCTCTGGGGGAAGAACCTTTCCCTGAGCTCCAGCCTGAGCCTGCCCTGGCCCAGCTCCAGCCGTTCCCTGGCTGCTGTCCCTGTCCCAGGGAGCAGAGATTGGAGCTGCCCCTCGGGAGGAGCTGCAGATCCCTGAGCTCTGCCCTCAGAGTGCTCTGCTCCAGCTGGACACACCCCACACACCTCACCTGGTTTCACTCCAGACGGGGAAGTTCTGCTTTCCTTATCCAGTTGCTCTGGGATTTTACTGACCCCTCCCTCTCTCCTGCAAGCCGGACGCTTCTGGCCATGAATTCCCTGATCCCATTTGAAGTGAAAATCAAGTTTCTTTTCCTTTTCCCCCGATCCTTTGCTGGTAAAATGTCGTGCCCGATCCAGCCCTGCCTATTTCTCCATGATAAGGGATGTCAGCTCTGTATTTACTGCCTTCAAAATTATTTGGGGTCCGCTGGGATGGAAATTGAAGTTAGTCACTGCTCATATGTTGCACCTCGGTTCTTCCTCTGCTCCCAGAGCTCTTCCTCTCTGCTTGGCTGTGCTGGCACAGCTTAACCCTGCTGGACTTTCCAGGAATAACCGATTTTTTTTGGATAAGTGGGGATGTGGGGTGTGTGCAAACCCATCTGCCCTCACAAGGGCTGCAGCGTAGGCTCTGGTTTTTTTGGGAACGCTGTTTTTCCTGCCGGATCTCCAGCATCCCACATGGGCTGTCTTCCCTCCTGACAGCTCGGGGAATAAACTCCATGCTAATTTTAGCTCTCCCTCCAAGGTGGATATCTGAGGTTTGGGCACCATCAATGCCTTATTCATGAATCTGCAAGGGCTGTGAAAAGGACGGGGGGCAGGAGGGGCAGGGCCCGTCCCCCCCGAGCGTGTCTGAGCCGCCAGCAGCTGCAGCTTGGGCTCGCGGGGAGAACAAGCCAGGGCTGTTCCTGCAGCAGCCAGGAAGGGGCTGTGTGTTTATATTTAGGGCCCTGTCGGTGTGTGCAGGTGGCACATGAAAACCTGTGAGGATTTCTTACCCTGTTTTTCCTGGACTGCCCTGAGCTCCCTGTGAGAGCTCTGAAAATTTCCTCGTGGCTGTCTCTGGAGTTGGATCGTGGAGCCTTTGGGTGTTGTTTGGTGTTTAACCCTGGGGGTTCCTCCCATGCACTTTTTGGACAGAGTTTTGCCCAGAACATGCAATTTTTAGAGCAGGTTGGTGGCTTCTGCCACTTGGAGTCTGTGGGGCGTTGGGATTTGGGATCATTGGGATTTCTCACTGGATAAGAGAGCAATGAAAATGAACAGGTGGGGATGAGACCTCTTCCAGCAGGGACGTGGGTGGTGGTCCAGGATCTGTGTGGGGCAGCTCTGAGGTTCACTTGTGACCTTCCCTTCTGCTCTGACCTTCACCTGGGACCTTCACCTGAGACCTTCACCTGTGACCTTCCCCTCTGCCCTGACCTTCAACTGTGACCTTTACCTGTGACCTTCCCCTCTGCCCTGACCTTCACCTTCACCTGTGACCTTCACTTGTGACCTTCCCCTCTGCCCTGACCTTCACCTGTGACCTTCACCTGAGACCTTCACCTGTGACCTTCCCCTCTGCCCTGACCTTCAACTGTGACCTTCACCTGAGACCTTCACCTATGACCTTCCCCTCTGCCCTGACCTTCACCTTTCCACCCCCCTAGAGTTCCCGCTGTGGCTGTGGCACTTGGGGACGTGGTTTAGTGGTGCTGGGTTGGTGGTTGGCCTTGGTCTTGTCCAGCCTTGGTGATCCTGGGGTTCCCTGGGCTCTGGCTGAAGGAGGCCCCATTCTCCTCCAGCCTTCCTCTTCCTCCACAGCAAGAAATGGGGGAAAAAATGGGGAAAACCCAGAACTGAGTCCCTAGTCCCACAGCTCTGGGTGTGTTCCCAAAACGAGACATGGGGGAATGCTTTCTCAGAGCCCCTAATCCCACAGCTGCTGATGTACTGCCAAAGTGAGAAATGGGGCAACACTGGGAAAAACTCGGGTGAGCACCTCATCCCACAGCTGTGGGGATCTTCCCAAAATGAAAAATGGGAGAGCACTTTGAGGGTCCTTAATCCCACAGCATCTGGGCTGTTCCCAAAGTGAGAAATGGGAGAACAGTGGGGAAAACTCCGAAGAGTCCTTAATCCCACAGCTGTTAGGATGGTCCCAAAGCAAGAAATGGGGGAGCATTGGGAAAAATTCAGAACTGAGTCCCTAATCCCAGAGCTGCTAGGATATTCCCAAAGCAAGAAATAGGGGAACAATGGAGAAAATTCAGAAGCGAGTCCCTAATTCCAAAGCTGTTGGTGTGTTCCCAAAGGAAGAAATGCAGGAGTGATTCAAAAACTTAGAATCCCTGAATCTACAGCTGTTGGGATGTTCCCAAAGCTTCACCTTGTGGCTCCAGGAGCTGCCAAATCCGAATCAGTCCTCACCTGGGGGCATCTGGATTTTGGTGGGTTTGGCTTGGCAGGAGCTGGAGAGGACAAAAAAAGGAGTTTTGGGCCTTGGCTGGTGGAGCTGGACTGCAAAGTCCTGGTGGGGATTCACAAGTGGCAGCTGGGGTGGGCCCAGGAGGGAGCAGCCCCTCTGGAGAGGCTGGAATTGCTGTAAAATGGGAGTCGGACTGGCCCTGAGGTGGAGCTGGACAGCAAAGATGCTGCAGCTCTGCCCGGATACTGAGGAGGGAAAAGCTGGATTCATCACCCCACATCACTCTTGAACTGGAATCCCACCCTCACGGGGAGGAATGGCAGCCACCCCTCAGGAACTGCTCACTGACCTGCCCTGGCAGTCAGGAATTCCTTTAATTCCTTCCCCACAGAGATTCCAGAGGCCTGGTTGGTGTCTGTGAATGCACTGGGGCTGGGGAGGGTTGTGAAAAGCAGAGAGCAGCTCCTAAAATCTCTTCCCTTGGTGGCCTGGAGGGTGCCCAGGCTCTGAGGTCACAGAGGCAAAATGAGGAAGTTGTTGGTGTTTTGTTGCATTCAGAGTTACGAAATTCCTGTTGGAATGGACTGAAGCTCTGGGCAGCTGTGAGGAAATGAGGCTCAAACTGGGTATAAGGCATGGATGGAGCCCAGTGAGGAGAAAAGATGTTGAGTTTGAACTCTCTTCCTGTAAACAAACCATAGCAGGGGCAGAAAAAAGTGAACTCCGGGTTCTGTTTGCACTGAAATATTTTTGGGCATGTTTGGGTTCTTTGCTGTGGCAACCAGAGGGGTTATTTTTAGAATTTCTCCCAAGATGCTCCTCCGTGCCTCACTGAGCTGCTTGGGAAGCAAAGCTGTCCCAGGGGGTTTTGAGTTGAAATGAGCATTAATTCAGAAAAATTCCAAAAGATTTTGTTCTTCAGAACCGAGCAGATCCTATGTGAAATCCTTCTGGCTGTGTGTCCAGCCTGGACCTCCTGCTGGGCATTCCCAAATTCCAGCTTTTAGGGATGGAAAGGCTCTGCTTTCATTTGGGAACCCCTGACTACAGAATGAAACCAGGGATGGATATTATGGCAGCTTGGCTTAGCAGATCACGGAGTAATCCCAAAATATCCGTTGGCATTTGCAGCCCCAGCGTTGCTGGCCCTGAGCCAGGGAAGGGCCTCCAAGTCTAACCCAGCCAAGACCAGATCCCTGTTTTCCTGGGGAGTTCCGTGGGGTTTGGTTGGGATTTTGGGTGTGATTCTGTGGCAAAGCTCGTTCATGGAGTCCTGGAATGGTTTGGGTTGGAAGGGCCCTTAAATCCCATCCCATTCCACGGGCAGGGAGTATCCCAGGGTGCTCCAGCCTGGCCTTGGACACTTCCAGGGATCCAGGGGCAGCCACAGCTGCTCTGGGAATCTCAGCCCCTTCCCCATTCCCCAGGGAATGATTTCAGCTCAAAATCCTCCAGGATTCCCTAAGTTGTCACTGGGACATTTCCACCTCGAAATTTCCAAACAAAAAGCATTTAGGGTGTTCAGGCTGGAGCAATTCTTCTTTTGGGAAGTGTTGTTGTGCTTCATAAGGCCAGATCCCAAAAGAACAAAAGCAATCCCAAAAGATCCCCAAGGAGATCCAGCAGGGAAAGGAAAGCTGCTTTTCCAAATGTCACCCTTCATATTTTATTGTCTTTCGGCCATAATCCCTTAAACACACTGGCATGGATTGGGAAAATCCATTGGGAAAACCAACAAAAGCCTGCTCAGAACACTTTGTGGTTTGGGATATGTTGTTTCCCTCTTGGAATTCTTTCCAGGATGCTCTGCAAAGTGTTTCCAGGTGCATGTGGACGAGGCAATTCTCTGCCCATGGTTTGGTCAAGGGCTCTATTAATCTTTGAGAATTTTAGAAAAAAAATAATTAAAATATGCAGAGGATGGTCAGGTTTGGAGGAAAAGGGTTCCTTATCTCCAAATATTGATGAGTTATAGAATCACAGGATGGTTTGGGTTGGAGGGACCTTAAAAACCATCTCATCCCAACCTCCTACTGGCTGGAAATCCTTAAGGAATGCCAAATTCCAAACCCCAGGGCTCTGATATCCCAGAGAGGCCTCAAATCCTGGGATTTCAAACCCAGCCCCAGATGGGCAATCACAGATTGGGGGAGTTGAGGCTTGTGAAGGCCCAGGACTGGCACAGGGAATTTAAATGCATTTCAGTATTTGAGTCCTGAAGAAAAAGAACAGCAGGGCCCTGTGAGCAGTGGGGCATCCTCAGGAAATTTGAGCCACGTTGTTAAGAGAAATTTAAGGGGGTGGGTTTGCCTTGAGGTGTTAAACCAACACAGGCACCACCCAAGGAAAAGGAGGAAAAAATCAGGAAAAGGATGTGATGTCAACATTAGCAACAGGGGAGCGCTCAGCTCTTGAAACATTTTACTTTTAACAAGATTTATCTCGAGAGCTCTTTGTTGTTTTCAGTTATAATCCAGCCTTGTGCTCCATTCTGCAGCCACAGAAGTAATTAGAATATTATTTGTTTATTCTCCATGCTACTGTTGTTTATAGGAACAAAAATCAGCTTCTCCCAGCCAAGGAGCCAGGCAGATTTTTAACATTTTTTTTGATTCAAACCCATGTGACCAGTTCTGATTTGAACCTGGAAGATGCTGCAACTTTTAAACTCCAAAGTTTTAACAGCCTCGATTGCCATTTCGTGTTGATGCAGATAAACAAAATGGCCTTAATTTTTCCTGGTTGTTTTCTTGTTTCTTCTCTTCTTATTATTATCATCATTATCATTATACCACAGAAGCAAAATTAAGGAGGTGAATAAACAGCATTTTCCAGCAGTCAGGTGGGGCAGGTTCATTTTCAGGTTTGTTCTGGGTACAGAAAATAAAAATCCACGCTCTGCATTGGGAATATTGAAACCAGGAGGCTCCTGTGGAGTCAGGGATGTGCAGGTGGAGTCAACAGGGAATCTGAAATCTGTGACAAATTTAATCTTCATGGAAGGACCTGGAGGGGCTGGAGCGTGTCCAGGGAAGGGAACGGAGCTGGGAAGGGTCTGAAGAGTCTGAATTTTTGAACATAACGGGATAAATCAAGGTCGTGGGGCCAGCCATGATCCTGACACCTCTCAGCTTTGCAAGTAAACCTCCCTTAATTAAAGCCATCTCTCCTTTCCCAGGATTTGTAGGAAAAGCAAACAGAGGCAGAGCTGCGTTGGCTGCAGCACCAGGAACATTCCCGTTAATCCCTGGGGATGTTCCTGCCCTGCTGCTGGGACAGCACCAGGTGTGGCAGTGAGCTGTCCCCTGGTGACAAGGACATGGAGGGGCTGGAGCGTGTCCAGGGCAGGGCACGGAGCTGGGAAGGGTCTGGAGCCCCAGGAGAGGCTGAGGGAGCTGGAAAGGGGCTCAGCCTGGAGAAAAGGAGGCTCAGGGGGCCCTTGTGGCTCTGCACAGCTCCTGCCAGGAGGGGACAGCCGGGGGGGTCGGGCTCTGCTCCCAGGGAACAGGGACAGGAGGAGAGGGAACGGCCTCAGGCTGGGCCAGGGCAGGCTCAGCTTGGACAGCAGCAGGAATTTCCCCATGGAAAGGGTGCTCAGGCCTTGGCAGGGGCTGCCCAGGGAGCTTTGGAGTGCCCATCCCTGCAGGTGTCCAAGGAATTCCTGAACGTGGCACTGAGAGCTCTGGGCTGGGGACAAGGTCAGGCACAGATTTGATGATCTTAGAGGTCTTTTCCAACCTAATTAATTCTGTGGTTCTGTGATTCATCAGTGTTGGATCTCTTTGTTGTGTTGTGGGATAGGGAATCCTGGAATGGTTTGGGATTGAAGGGACCTGAAATCCCACCCAGTGCCACCCCAGCCATGGCAGGGACACCTCCCACTGTCCCAGGCTGCTCCCAGCCCCAATGTCCAGCCTGGCCTTGGCCACTGCCAGGGATCCAGGGGCAGCCACAGCTGCTCTGGGAATTCCATCCCAGCCCCTCCCCACCCTCCAGGGAACAATTCCTTCCCAAGATCCCATCCATCCCTGTGAGCCCTGCTCACCCCAGGGAAGTGTGGCTGGGAGCCTTGGCCACAGCCCTGCTGGGCCAGCTCTGGAGCAGGGACATTTGTCACCTGCTGGCTTGGCTGGTACCGCAGCCACGGGGAACGGCTTGTTCGGACAAACAGTGCAGAAAATCAGTTTTTACCCTGGTAAACTCTGCAGGAAGCACTGCTGGGATGAGTGGGGAACAACAAATCTTGGCATTTTTTGAGATGGACGGGAAAGATTTCTGTAAATCAGGGCAGCATTTCCTCAGCTCCATATATTGATAGAATCACAGGATGGTTTGGGTTGGAGGGACCCTAAAAACCATCTAATTCCAACCTCCCACTGGTTAGAAATCCTTAAAAATCACTAAATTCCAAACCCCTTGGGGTTTGTTGGCCAAAGAGGCTTCAGATCCAGGGATTTGAAGAGCCCTGTGAAGATCCTCATGGTGTCCAATGCCCCAAAATTCCATCAATCCCATAAACAGGTGTAAAGGATACGTTTGTCTGGTTATTTAATCTGCTCAGAGAGTGTGGGAGCACGTGGCCTCTCTCAGACATGTAAAAACACCCAGCCTGTTAACACAGTGCATAATTAAGCCCTGGAATTCATTGCCAATGAAAATCTCACCGTGGATTTTAATAATGTTTTCAAAAAAAAGAGACAGCCGCGTCTTTTATTAATAAAACGAGACACGGCTCTGTTCTGGGAGAGGGATAAAACAGCCAGGCTGCTTCAGGAACAGCCCTACACGTGCAAGTTGAACCCTGCCTTGCCTGGCAAGGCAGATTTTTTTTTTTCCTTGTATTTTTCTTTTCTGCTTGCGATTCTGCTCTGATTCGCACCTGTTTTGAAGGGCTGTGGCCAGGGAGGTGTTGGCAGAGCCGAGGTCCAGGGGAGGGGGGAGATTAAGGAGCTGCTCAGATAAACCCCGGCTTAGCTGAGGCACTTCTGAGCCATTTCAGGTCATGATTTAGCATGAATAAAACCCCGAAAGGTGTCAATTCCACAGCCCCGGGGGTGTTTTTGGAGCGGTTTTGTCTGCGACCAGCCCAGCTTGGGGCTGGGGCTGCTCCTGACATCCCTGAGGAAAGCTGGAGGAGGAGCAGGCTGATGGAACCTCGGAGCGTTCCAGGCTCTCACAGTCCCTGCTCCAGGCTGGGTGACCCAAGGAAAACGCTCGGGGATGGAAAATGGGGTGAGCCCCGTGAGTCCCGTGCTGGCACCGGGCACAGCTCCGCTCCGGGGCTCCTTTTCTCTCTCCGTGGCACTCGGGAGGTGACGTGACCTGGCCGTGGCTCCTGCGGGGCCAGCTCGTGGCCACAGAGCCACCGATTCACGGGAGGGTTTGGGGGGTCCTAAATCCCACCCAGTGCCACCCCAGCCATGGCAGGGACACCTCCCACTGTCCCAGGCTGCTCCCAGCCCCAATGTCCAGCCTGGCCTTGGGCACTGCCAGGGATCCAGGGGCAGCCACAGCTGCTCTGGCAATTCCATCCCAGCCCCTCCCCACCCTGCCAGGGAACAATTCCTTCCCAAGATCCCATCCATCCCTGCCCTCTGGCAGTGGGAGCCATTCCCTGTGTCCTGTCCCTGCAGGCCTTGTCCCCAGTTCCTCTGCAGCTCTCCTGGAGCCCCTTGAGGCCCTGGAAGGGCTCTGAGCTCTCCCTGGAGCCTTCTCCTCTCCAGGCTGTGCTGCTGCTCCCCGCTGGGTTCTGCCAACCTAAGGGACAAACCCAGACAGGACAATTCCCCCTGGTGGGCCCTGCCTGGGCAGGGGTGAGCACACTCCTGGAATTCTGGAGTCACTGAACATCCCCAGCTGGACACCAGGGAATGCCTGGCTCTGCCCTCCCACCCACATGGCCTCTGGGTGAGGTTTGCACCTTCACCAGCTGGAGAAAAGAAAATTTTAAATCTCTTTCAAACCTCCCCTTGGTGTTTTTGCTGCTTCCAAAAATCCATGCTCAGGAGGGGAGCGGTGGTGAAGGATTCCCAAAATCCCCTGGCTTAGGGGGTTCCAGATTTCTGGGATGTTTGAGAGCCACATGAGGAATGATTTTCATTCTGGGAATAGTCCTGGGAACAGCAGCAGTCCAAGGAGCCCCTCCATAATTCCATACTCTGTCCCTCTGTAATTCCATACTCTGTCCCTCTGTAATTCCGTATTCTGTCCTGAGCTTCAGCCCAGGAAAGGGGGGAAGAACATCCTGAAATTCACTCTGTGCCCCAGCACCCTCCCCATGGCTCTGAAACCGAGCCCCTGGGCTGGAGGTGAGGAGGGACAGGAGAGGAACCTCAGGAACGTCACCCTGCAGGTTTGAGGTGGACCGGGTGCCAAAACATCATTAATTTCTGCCGTGTCAGAAATGGAATTAAAGCCTTTGCAGCGCTGATGGGGAGGTCTCTGCAGAGCTCCATTAGCTCAATTCACCTTTCTCTTCCAAGTCAGTTCCAGCACTAATTGAGCAGAATTCACCCCAGCTTTCCCTCCTGGAAATGTGGGTTCAGAGCTCATAATTGACCTGCTCTGCTGGCAGGGCAGGGAGCTCCAGCAGCCACTGCCTGACTGCAGCCTGTAATTGCAGAGATTTCAGCCCAGGAAGGAAAATTTGAGGAGCTTTCTGTGCTGAGTTGAAAGTGTGAAATAATATATATATCTAAAAGGGGAAAAAAAAATTCCAAGCAAGACTTTGAAACATCTGAGCAGAGTCAGGGGAGGAAGCTCAGAACTTCTGGGCTGGTGGCACAACCCAGCTTTGTGGAGAAGGTTTTGTGTTGGGATCTCCTGGAGCGGTGACCAAGGAAGGAATTTTTGGGTCATTCTCCCACAATTTTGGGATGAATCTTGTGACCAGGATGATTTATCCAACGCTTTCCGTGTCATTCGGTATTTTCCTCCAGGCAGTCAGGCTCAGCTGGTCCTGCGTGTAGGACAGCCCTGAGCACCTGGTCCTGTGGGACACCCTTGGGGACCTGGAACTGTGGGACAGCCCTGAGCACCTGGTCCTGTGGGACAGCCCTGGGGACCTGGTCCTGTGGGACAGCCTTGGGGACATGGAACTGTGGGACAGCCCTGGGGACATGGTCCTGTGGGACAGCCTTGGGGACCTGGTCCTGTGGGACAGCCCTGGGGACCTGGTCCTGTGGGACAGCCCTGGGGACCTGGTCCTGTGGGACAGCCTTGGGGACATGGAACTGTGGGACAGCCTTGGGGACCTGGTCCTGTGGGACAGCCCTGGGGACATGGTCCTGTGGGACAGCCCTGGGGACCTGGTCCTGTGGGACAGCCTTGGGGACATGGTCCTGTGGGACAGCCCTGGGGACCTGGTCCTGTGGGACAGCCCTGGGGACATGGTCCTGTGGGACAGCCTTGGGGACCTGGTCCTGTGGGACAGCCCTGGGGACATGGTCCTGTGGGACAGCCCTGGGGACCTGGTCCTGTGGGACAGCCTTGGGGACATGGAACTGTGGGACAGCCCTGGGGACCTGGTCCTGTGGGACAGCCTTGCTGTTGCAGGGAAATCCCAGGGGATGTTTTCCTGCAGCTGTGACTCCTTGTTTGCATCAGGCAGATCCAGATGTGGAGAGGTTCTGATCCACGCCCAGAGCAGGAGGCTCCCCTGGCTGCAGAAAACCAGGTGTCACCCAACTGCCCTCACTGAGGCTGAGCACCTCAAACAGCAAATTCATGAAAGTGAGGGGTTCTTCCCTCCTGAGCTCATTTCTCACATTAAAAAATGGGAAATCAATCAATCAATCAATCAATCAATCAATCAATCAATCAATCAGTCCTGCCAAGGCAGAGCAGCCACATCTGTGAAACCAAACATCTGAGCACAGCCAGAGCGAACGGGAATCCTCCCCACAGAGCCAGGCCAGGGGAGCTCCCACAGCTCCGCCCCACAGGAGGGGCTGCCCTTCGCCCTGGATGGGGAGGGCAGCACTGGAGTGTACTGGTTTGTTCTGGTGTGTACTGGTATGTGTGTACTGGTGTGTACTGGAGTGTGTGTACTGATGTGTTTGCACTGGTGTGCACTGGTGTATACTGGTGTGTGTGCACTGGCGTGTACTGGTGTGCACTGGTGTGTGT
>VWZP01007748.1:30301-54336 GCA_013396995.1 Dicaeum eximium | reverse complement strand
ACTGGTGTGTACTGGTGTATACTGGTGTGCACTGGTGTATACTGGTGTGTACTGGTGTGTGTGCACTGGTGTGCACTGGTATGTACTGGTGTATACTGGTGTGCACTGGTGTGTACTGGTGTGTGTGCACTGGTGTGCACTGGTATGTACTGGTGTATACTGGTGTATACTGGTGTGCACTGCTGTATACTGGTGTGTACTGGTGTGCACTGCTGTATACTGGTGTGTACTGGTGTGTACTGGTGTATACTGGTGTGCACTGGTGTGTACTGCTGTATACTGGTGTGTACTGGAGTGTACTGGTGTGCACTGGTGTATACTGGTGTATACTGGTGCGCAGTGGTATGCACTGGAGCCCCGGGATCCCCCCAGGCTGTCTCCCCGTTTCCCGCAGTCCCGATGCCTTCTCAGGGCTCCCAGAGCTCTCCAGCCTCATTTCCCAGGCTGTGGCCCCGTTACATTTTTCAGGAATCGACCCCCAGATGGCAAATCCTGATTCTTCCAGCAGCTTCAGCAACCCTGAGCACACACAAAAAATAAAAACAGAGAAAAATCTCTTCCCATGGCGAGGGATTGTGTGGGGGGCTGTGCTGGGGCTGTGAGAGCCCCTTTAGCCCCTCACGAGACGCGGGGTTGAGTCTGCAGGATGAGCAGAGTGAAAACCTCGCTCAGCAGCGGGGCTGGGAGAGCTGGCGCCTTCCTCGGGCACCGCTCCCTTTCAAATTGTCCAGGTCAGTTGGGAGGGAGCTCAGGCAGCTCTGGTCTCCATCGGGAATTCCTGCCCAGGGCTGGGGCTGTTCTGGGGGCAGCAGATGGGGCAGATCCTCCCTGGGCCCCTACATGGCTACTTCAGCTTAAACTCAAGCTTAAACTTAAGTTAAACTTCACCTGGAAACGCTTCAGCCCTGTAAGCTGTTGGTCTTGGTTCCTCGGCCATGCCAACCAATTCCTGGCCGCTCAGAGAACCCCAAGTGCCCCGGGCTCTCTGTGGCAGCAGTTTGGGGGTCCTGGTGGCCCTCAGAGAACCTCAAGTGGCCCGGGCTCTCTGTGGCAGCAGTCTGGGGGTCCTGGTGGCCCTCAGAGAACCCCAAGTGGCCCGGGCTCTCTGTGGCAGCAGTTTGGGGGTCCTGGTGGCCCCAGAGAACCCCAAGTGGCCCGGGCTCTCTGTAGCAGAGTTTTGGGGTCCTGGTGGCCCCAGAGAACCCCAAGTGGCCCGGGCTCTCTGTGGCAGCAGTTTGCGGGTCCTGGTGGCCCTGGTGACACCGAGCTGCTGGAGGAGCCCTGTTCTGGCCTCCCCTGCTGCATCTCCAGGGCTGCAGGGTGGTGGCAGAACCACTCTGGTGCTCCTGGAGAGCAGAGCTTGGCTCTGCAGCTCAGCTGCTCCAGGAAATTCTAAAACCAAGCCCAGCGTTTAGGGTTTGCTGCAATGCGTTGGCTCAGAGCATGAGGGAGGTTTTGATACCTCCACTTCAATGCATTTATTTGACTTTATATTTTTGTGTGGTCTGAAGCCTCCATCTCCTGAATTTCTAAGTTATCACATCATGTTTGGAAGGGATTTTTGATGTGTTTCCTTGTATAAAATGTTTGGGATTTTTTTTGCCTGTGGTATTCATTAGTGAATGAAAAATATTATAAATAATATAAAAACCACAGTGACGGTGGCCAGGTGACACTTCTGGAGGTGAGGGTGGCCAGGTGACACTTCCAGGGGTGTGAAGTAATGTCACTGGTACCCTCACATCCTGTTACAAACNAAAAGGAAAAGGAAAAGGAAAAGGAAAAGGAAAAGGAAAAGGAAAAGGAAAAGGAAAAGGAAAAGGAAAAGGAAAAGGAAAAGGAAAAGGAAAAGGAAAAGGAAAAGGAAAAGGAAAAGGAAAAGGAAAAGGAAAAGGAAAAGGAAAAGGAAAAGGAAAAGGAAAAGGAAAAGGAAAAGGAAAAGGAAAAGGAAAAGGAAAAGGAAAAGGAAAAGGAAAAGGAAAAGGAAGGAAAGGAAAGGAATCTCCTCTCCCTTTGGAGTCAGCAGAGTGAAAAATCCCCGTTCCAGGCTGTGATTCACCTCCTTGAGATGAGGATCTTGCACTGAAGTGAATCCACTCCAGAGCTTCCTGCAGAAAAGGAGGCGTGAAGGAATGGGCTGCGGAGGAGCCCGGGTGGGATGGATTCCAGCCGGGAAGCACGGGACAGGCAAGGAGATATTTTTATTGGGAATAACTCGGCAGCCTGGGCTGCCAAGAACAGCAGATTGGGAAAAGGTGTGCAGGGCTCCAGCCCCCCCGGATTTCAAAGGATTCCTTTGTGCCATGGAGCAGCTGGGGAGATTCCAGGCAGGGAGGAGGAATTCCGGGAGGCTCCAAGGGTTCCTGGAGTTTTGAGAGCCAGTGGCAGGTGAGGGATGGGAGCTGGTGGCACGCTCTGTGTCCCACTCCGCTGTCCCTGCCCTGCCACCTCCCCCTTCTCAGAATTCCCAATCCTTAAAGCCGGAATTTCCACTCCTTCTGGTTGGAAAAGCCCTCCGAGACCAAATCCAAGCATCTCCTTCAGGTTGGAATTTCCAATCTTTAAGGCTGGAAAAGCCCTCCAAGGTCAAGTCCAACCATTTCTTAGTCCAGATTGGAAAATCTCTCTGAGATCAAGTTCCATCATCTTCTCCAGGTTGGAATTTCCAGGCTTAAAGGTTGGAAAAGCCCCCCAAGACCAAGTCTGCTCCTCAAGGTTGGAATTTTCAATCCTTGAGGTTGGAAAAGCCCTCCAGGGTCAAGTCCAACCATCCCCCAGCACAACTACCACGGTCAATAATTCTATTTTTCTCAGTTTATTTGAAAGCTTTTACTGAATTTTGGATTTGGTGCCAAGTATTTCAGAGCCAGCGTGGTTTGCTCAGGCCCAGCTTGCTGCAGGAACTGGTTTTCTCCCATAATTATCCAGTGGCTGCACATTCCCACCCTGAAATAAACCCTACAGATTTGGAGAGGCTGTGCTGAGTGCATTTTCTGACACATCAAAGACCTGAAATCCTCACTTGGTAAATGAAAAAAAAAAAAAAACCCTTACATGACTCAACTATAAAATTATGGTTGATGCCTGAATGATGCATTTCCCTCACTTTTCTGGTGTTTTTTGGCAGTTTCGGGGTGTTTTGAGGCAGTTTTAGGTTGTTTTCAGGTGGTTTTAGGCTGTTTTGAGGCAGGTTTAGGGTGTTTTTGAGGAAATGTTAGGGTGACTTCAGGCAGTTTTAGAGCATGTTTAAGTCAGTTTTAGGGCATTTTTAAGTCAGTTTTAGGCTGTTTTGAGGGGTTTTAGGATGTTTTAGGGTGTTTTTAGGCAGTCCTGGGTGGTTTTAGGCTGTTTAGAGGCAGTTTTAAGGTGTATTTAGGCAATTTAAGGCTGTTTTGAGGCAGTTTAAGGGTGTTTTGAGCTGGTTTTAGGGAATCCATCAATGTTTTGTCCCTCAAATAATTAAGAGCTGGCGTTCCCAGCCCCATCCAGGCCTTGTGGTCACCCATCCCATGGTGCAGCCCCGCTCAGGCTGAATTTTGGGATGAATCTTGTGACCAGGATGATTTATCCAACGCTCCCCGTGTCATTTGGCATTTTTCTCCTTCCTGGGCCTTGTGCACCATGAAGTGCCCGAGTTAAAAGAATCCAGGGCCAAATTCCAGCTCGGAGTCACTCCATGGAAATGAATGGGCAAATTGTCAGGAAAACTTTCCTGTTTATCTGTGTCCACACGGATGAGACTGGGGGGGTCAGCCCAGTGGTCTGGGTGGCCAGAGGGGAATATTTAAAATATTTAAAAATATATAAAAATAATAAACCGAGCTGTCAGTTCAGCTGGGGCAATGGAAAAATCCTGGTGTGAGGAGAGGGAAGGGAAATTTCAGTGAAGTTTCAGGGAAGTTTCAGGGAAGTTTCAGGGAAGGGAAGTTTCAGGGAAGGGAAGGGAAGGGAAGGTGTCTGTGTTCCTTCCCTGGTGCAGCCAGGGCTGGCACACAGAGAGTGGAAGCTGGGAGCCCTGCAGGTGCTCTCTCCTTTTCCTGGGATTTCCCGAACTGGATTAGGGCTGGGAAGCTGCTCAGGTTTACAGCCCTGTAAGAGCTGACTCCAGCAGTGAAAAAACATCACTTGAGGCCGTTTGGTCCCCACGGGAGAATTCCCAGCTTTCCGGCTGAGCCTGGTCCATGCTGAGCATCCCGGGAGACAGGCAGGGAGCTGGGTGAGCACAGAAGGAGCTGGGTGAGCCTGAGAGGAGCTGGGTGTCCCTGTCCCCCGGCAGCAGCTGGCAGGGCCGTTCCCGAGCCAGCCGGGCTCTCCAATCCCGAATTCCTGCCGGCTCCATCCCCGAGCGCGGTCCCAGCGCTCGCCCGCCGGGATTACTCAGACTTGGCTGCAGCCTCGGCTCCCAACATATTGTTTGACAAATGTCAGTTCTGAAGGGAAAAAAAAAATTAAATTATTTCTCCGAGTTTCAGATTTAACATCGAGCAGATGCTCCGGCTAAAATTAGCATAATGATTCCTCGTGCCTGCCACTTCCCAGGACATGAGTCTTTAATGGGAGCCTTGGAATATTAGCCCAACTTCGCAGGGATTTTTTGGGGGTAATTGAAGACTTTCCCTCGTGGTTTTGGGATCTTCAACGAGCACAGGGACCTTTGGAGTTAAGGAATTTTGCAGATGTGGAAAGCGGGATGCAGAAATCCTGGGCTGCCTGAGGGATGGAGGGTCCCAGGCAGCCAAAGGAGTACGGCCCTTAATTAGGGTATTAATTACCCTTTGTTTGCCTAATTGCTGATGGATGGCTGAAAAGGGGCTTTGACTTCTGGGGCCAGACTATTCGAAATAAACCCACCTGAGGAAATATGTGGGAGGGATTTCCATGAGCAGGGGGAGCTCAGGGGTTGTTGGTGCTGCTGCCTGAGCCTGAAACTCCTGAAGGTTCTCATTTCACGTTCAGAGATTGACAGCTCGGGTTGGAAATGTTGTTAAATATATCTGAAATGTGCTGGATTCACGGGTTCCTGCTGCTCCAGATTTCCCAGGGGGAGAGGTGACGTGGAAAGAACATTCCCTGTCCCCTCTTCAGGCACGAGTGGGAATGCTCAGACTTGGGCACTGGGGCTTTAAAATGAAAAAATCTTCATGGAATGGGAGGGTTGGGGGGGGATTCTAAATCCCATCCAGTGCCACCCCCAGGGACACCTCCCACTGTCCCAGGCTGCTCCAGCCCCAATGTCCAGCCTGGCCTTGGCCACTGCCAGGGATCCAGGGGCAGCCACAGCTGCTCTGGCAATTCCATCCCAGCCCCTCCCCACCCTGCCAGGGAACAATTCCTTCCCAAGATCCCATCCATCCCTGCCCTCTGGCAGTGGGAGCCATTCCCTGTGTCCTGTCCCTGCAGGCCTTGTCCCCAGTCCCTCTGCAGCTCTCCTGGAGCCCCTTGAGGCTCTGGAAGGGCTCTGAGCTCTCCCTGGAGCCTTCTCCTCTCCAGGGGAGCACCCCCAGCTCTCCCAGCCTTCCCAATCCCCACAGGGTTTTTACATCCCCAGACATTTTCCTCGGATGGGAAGACTCTGACCCAGGAAGGTGAAGTGGCTCCTTGAGGGCTTCACAGGAAATCCGTGGGAGAGCTGATAGGAAACTTCCCAGTTCCCACACTGCATTCCCAGTTCTGTGCTGGGAACATCCCTTCCCACCAGGCTGCTCCAAGAGCAGCTCTGCAGCCGTGTGGATGGAAAAGCTGCAAGTCCTGGCAGCATTTTTAGGCTCTCTTAATGGATTTGAGGAGGTGAGAGATGAGCCGGGAGCAGCTGGAAATGGGCAGGGCACTGCAGGCTGCTCCAAGGAGGGGCTGTGCAACAGAAAAGGTGGAAAAATGAGTAAAACTCAAAAAAACCCCACCAGGAGAGGTGGGGACAGTTTGATAGAGGCCTTTTCAGGCACTGGGTAATTTTTGCACAGCCTGGGCCAGGCTGAGGTGAGGGATGGGGAGGAAAAGGCTCTGAGCTCCGTGTGAGGAGGAGATGTGGTTGTTTAACCCCCCTGCACCTCAGGACAGTCCCTTTCCTGGATAAACAGTTTCTAACAAAGGATTTCCACAAAAGTCAGCGTGGCCTGAACTTCACCCCGTGTTTTCCTGCCCCTGCAGCGGGAGCAGGACTCTCCAGGGAACTTGGGCCTTCATTTTCCAATTTAAGCAAAACCACAATTTTCTGCCTAAGAGAAGCCACCAGCACCGGGCAAACACCTTTGTGTGGAGTGCCCTGAAAGGCCATTTGTGCTGTTTAGGGGAAAATTACCTTAAAAACACCTCTCAGGGTGTTGAGGCACAGGATCAACCCCAGGGCACTGAGGGTGTTGGGTGTCACGGGGAGGGTGAAGGACCCTAGGGAAAAATAAATCTTAAAAAACCTATTTGGGGTTTTTTTAACCCAAAATCTTCAATGTGCTCACGTCTGGCTCTGTGTGAAGCACTTTAATACAGCATTTGCACTTTGCTATGAATTTTGTTACTTTTTATTTTTCCTTTCTACAAGGGTTTGGAGGGACAGGACACAGGGAATGGCTTTAAGGTGAAGGAGAGCAGGGCTGGATGGGATCTTGGGAAGGAATTGTTCCCTGGGAGGGTGGGGAGGGGCTGGGATGGAATTCCCAGAGCAGCTGTGGCTGCCCCTGGATCCCTGGCAGTGGCCAAGGCCAGGCTGGACATTGGGGCTGGGAGCAGCCTGGGACAGTGGGAGGTGTCCCTGGGGGTGGCACTGGATGGGATTTCAGGTCCTTCCAGCCCAAATATTCCATGATTCTGTGACTTGTGTGAATTCCTGGGGCTGTGTCTTCCCAGGAGAGGCAGCTGGTGGGAGCAGAGGTGCTGCAGCCTCTCCCTGGCTGCCCTTCCACAGGCAGGGGGACATTTCCCAGGAGCTCCTCCCAGCCTGTTCTCAGCTCAGCTCCATCTGACAGAAAATAAAGAAAGGAAGGAAGGAAGAGCGTGGATGTGTCAGGAGGAGCTGATCTGTGAGCCTGGGCTGCTGAAATCTGGGCCTGGGGAGCTGCTGAGGGCACTGGAGGCTCTTACACAGCCCCTGAGGTGCCACCGGCTTTGGGACACGGGCTGAGGGACAGATTTCTTTGGTGGCTGCTCCTCCTCCTGAGTTGGGCTCCCTGTGGTTCTCTCCATGCTCTGGGAGCTGAATTTCATTTATTCCATGTTTACCCGAATATTCGAGTCCAGTTTGATGAAGAAACTGGGTTTCTTGTCCTTCCCAGTCCCTTCTGTTGCAGAGGCCTCCTGCTGAGCCCAGGTTTTGTGGCCTCCAGGTGACAAACCTTGGGCTGCTCCTGGCCATCCTGGAGCCATTAAGGTTGGAAAATATCTCCAAGCACTAACCCAGCACTGCCAGGCCCACCAGTAACCCATGTCCCCAAGTGCCACATCCACACGTTTTCTGAGCACTTCCAGGTGGTTCCACACTGCCCTGGGCAGCGCATTCCAATTTCCTTTCAGGAAATAAATTTCCCCTGATATCCAACTGAAGCCTCTCCTGGTGCAACCTGAGGCTGTTTCCTCCTGTCCCAGCAGAGCTGGGCAGTGCTGAGCTCCAGGTGGGACCTGACCCCAGCAGCTCCCATGGGGAAGCTCCCTGCAGGAGGAAACAGCCCCAATTCCGGATTTATCCAGTGAGGTTTGGGAGCTGAGAGTCCTCACAGGAGGAAACAGCCCCAGTTCCGGGGTTTGTCAGGTGAGGTTTGGGAGCTGAGAGTCCTCGAGAGTCCTGTGGTGGATCCAGAGTTTGGCTGCATCCCTGGAATTCCTTAGAGACCTTGAGCACCTGCACCTGGTGACACCACGGTGACACCGCAGTGACTCGGGCTGAAGGACAGGGAGGAGCAGCGGGGGAGCAAAATGAAACAAATAAAAGCTTTTTATCCCAGGCTCTGATTCTTGTTTCTGGCCGGAAGGAGAGCGGCTGAAATTGGGTGTGAAGCGGGGCTATTGAGGAAATAACGCGCTTGTAGGAAATGTGTTATGGGGTATTTCCTCGGGTTCAGCACCGACAGCATTTTGGGGGGGCACTTTAGGGGCTGTTGGCTCTGGGGATGGCTGGAGACAAGCCAGGCTGGTGTTTTGATAGATTTATTCATTCTCCTGCACAGAAACATTGCGGAGCAAAGGGACGGGTCTGGGGATGTTCACCCCAAAAAGCACATCCTGTAAGTTTCTTTTGGCGTCATTCTTTCCATCAGAGAGACTCCACACCAGCTTTTTTTTACTTAACCCTGACTTTATCGGGCTGGAGTCAGATGGGAACGGAGCCAGTTGGCTGGGGGTTATTTTCTCTGTTTTCAAACATTTTGGGTGTAGCGGTAAAGGGGAGCTGGGATGGAGCTTTGCTGTGCAGCTCTGGGGCGCAGCTGCTTTCTCCAGGGAATGTTTGGCCAGCCCCAATATTTGACCAGCTGTGCCCCAGAGAGCAGCAGTCAGTTATCCAGCACGCCCTGAGGGGCTGCAGGACAATCCTGCCCAGAGCTCCCGTTTTGCCCACGTCCAGCAGGACTTTACTGGCCACAGACAAGGGAGCAGAACCCTTGTGCTGAGTAAGCAGATTAATTTCAATGTAAACACAGCCCGGGCTGCAGGGCTGCGCTCCTGCTTTCTCCTGAAAAAAACCAGGCTGCCTCTTCCCAGCTGCCTGGAGCACCCAGGGGTGTCTGGCTCTGTCCTCTGAGCTCAGCTTGGGCTGCCCGGAGCTGGGATCCTGTGTGGGAATTGCCAGGGAATTCCTTTGTCTCCCCTTTTTATACCATGGGCTTTGGTTTCTCCTTTGTATAGAAGTGATCACAGAATCCTGGAATGGTTTGGGTGGGAAGGGACCCTAAATCCACCCAGTGCCACCCCAGCCATGGCAGGGACACCTCCCACTGTCCCAGGCTGCTCCCAGCCCCAATGTCCAGCCTGGCCTTGGCCACTGCCAGGGATCCAGGGGCAGCCACAGCTGCTCTGGGAATTCCATCCCAGCCCCTCCCCACCCTCCCAGGGAACAATTCCTTCCCAAGATCCCATCCAGCCCTGCCCTCTGGCAGTGGGAGCCATTCCCTGTGTCCTGTCCCTCCATGCCCTGTCCCCAGTCTCTCTCCAGCTGTCTTGTAGGCCCACTCCAAACGCCAAAAAATCCAAGCAAAACAAGCGATAACTATCTGAGCAAAAAGTGATAAATATAAAAAACCCTCCAAACTCCAAACACAGAAATAATCCAAACCAGTAAAAAAAAAAAAAAAAAAATCAAAGCCTGGGGTGTGTTGCAGGGATACATCAGACATGGAGCCGGTGGTGGGCAGCTCCGTGGATGGGGCGTGAGGAACCCGGAGTTTCATGCGCTGGAAATCCTGGCGGGACCGGGTTGTCCTGGCTGTCCCCATTGTTCCTGGCTGTCCCCGCTGTTCCCACTGTTCCCGGCTGTTCCAGTGTCCCCACTGTTCTCGGCTGTCCACAGTGTCCCCGCTGTCCCCGCTGTCCCGGGTGTCCCCGCTGTCCCGGGTGTCCCCACTGTTCTCAGCTGTCCCCAGTGTCCCTCCCGCAGCCGCGGGGATGCTCCGGGAGGTTCCCGCTCCCCCCGGGCGGGGCTGCCCCGCTGCCGCTCCCCCAGCGCATGCCGAGGGAAGGGCTCGGGCGCTCGGCTGCCGGGAGAGGGGCGGAAAAGCGCGGAAGGGAGCGCAGAGGAGCGCAGGGGAGCGCAGGGGCTCCCTCGCCATGCGCTGCCGGGAGCGGCCGCCGCCGCCAGCGCCGGTGCGGGAGCGCCGGGAGCCGGGACAGATGGGGAGGGACGAGGAGGAGGAGGAGGAGGATGTGGGGGAAGAAGGCGGCGGGAGGGATGGAGAAGGGAGGGAGAGAAGGAAGGAGGGAGGCGGCGGGAGAGCCGCGCTCAGCGCCGGGCCCGCAGCGCTGCCTCGGCCGCCGGGACCCCCCGGCTCCCCCGGCCCCTGCAGGCAAGGAGGGGTGGGAATCACGGCTCGGGCGATGGGAAGGGCTGTGGAGAGCGCGGGGCAGCTCGGAGCCGCTCCGTGTCCGGCCCGCCCAGCTCGGCCCCGGGCGGGGCAGTGGCACCGGGCAGCGGCCGGAGCGTCCCCGAGGATGGCGGATTCCTGGGGCTCGAGGATCCCCAGAACTGGAGGGTTCCCCTGGCCGGAGGATCCCGCTGCTGGAGGACCTCCAGAAGTGGAGGATCCCCAGGGCTGGAGGGTTCCCAGGACTTGAGGATCCCCGCGGCTGCAGGATCGCCGGAGCTGGAATATCCCCAGGACTGGAGGATCCCCAGAATTGGAGGATCCCCGGAGCCGAAGGATTCCCAGGCCTGGGGGACCCCCAGGACTGGATAATCCCCAGGACCGGAGGATCCCGTGGCCGGAGGATCCCTGTGTCCAGAGGATCCCGTGGCCGTGCGCGGAGCCTCAGCCGCCGCTTGACAACAGGAAACAATGTGGAGTGAATGGAAAAAGGGGGAGGCGCTGCCCGAGCGACTTCCCTTGACATCACTGCCCAAATAAGGAGCTTTAAACCAACCTTTTCTATTGCAGCGCGGCAGAAGATCCCCCTGGAGCCGCGGGGTCCAGCCTGGCGCCGGCAGAGCCATGGGAGAGCCGCGGCTGCCGCGCGGGGGGCGAGTGCAGGTAACGCCGAGCGCGTCCCCGGCTCCGTGCGCGTGTGCGCGTGCCCGCGGAGCGGGGCTTCGCCGCGGTCCCATCGCGGTCCCATCAGCCGTGCCCGGCGCCGGGAGGGCACGGCCGGGCCGAGGCGTCACTGTGGCACAAGGGCACTGCCCGGTGAGGTCACCGCACTGGGTGACCAGGAGCTGCGTGTCGCTGGTTGTCATTTCTTTCCCTCCTGGGCACAGCGCGTTGTTGGGCACCCCGAGGGGGTTGTGGCTCTCGATGGGCCGGCAGCACCTCCGGGGGCTGTGCTGGCACCGCCGCCAGCTCGGGCTGCTAATTGGCGGGCGGCCCTAATGAGGGAGCCGGGCGCTGGGGCCGCAGCTGAGCGCTGGCAGCGCTGGGTGAGCTGTCTGCCTGTCTGGGACGGATTTCCTCCTTATCGCTCGCACAGGAAAGCGAGCGGGGAGCCGAGGGGTTGTTCTGGGGCCACACGTGATGCGACAGGAGCTGTGCCAGCGAAACCCCCGCGGGAGCTGCTGCCAAGCAGGATGTTGGATGTCCCGAGCCGGGGGCCGGACCTGCCGTCCCTGGGGCTGACCCGCGGGGAGTTTTATCCCTTTTAAGCGTTCCTTGATTAGCACCTGCTCATCAGCGGAAAATGAGGCAGCTTTAAAAATGCATTAAGGCTGAGTAAATGAGTGCTAACGAGTTAAGCTCCTTAATTCTCCTCGATGGAAATTAATAACGCCTTTGACGCGCCCAGAGGTGCGATCGGCGCTGCCCCCCGGGCTGAGCCGCTCTATGCAAATGCGGGCATTGTTATTCCGGAAAAAGGCGCTGTGCGTGGTTTTCTTTTCTCCCTGCTCGCTGCTGAGCTCCCCGGCCGTGCTGGGAGGGTCTGGCACTTTTACCCAGCTCCGGGCGGCGCGGGGAAGCGGCCGGGGCGGCTGACACGGTGATTTATGGTGTGAGCAATACAATCCAAGCCCTGCTCCGCTGCCCGGGGATCACCTGCAGCTCCCAGGCTTTGGTTTCCCCGGCGCTGAAGGATTGTTCCTGTCAGGGCACGGAGCCAGGTTTTACCTCGGCTGGCTGGACGTCCCGGTGGCCCCTCTGCCCTGACCCCCGCCCCTCCCGGTTTATTTGGCGTCAGTGACCCTGCAGGAAGGTGTTTGTGCTTGTGGGGACTCGTGTTTTTCTCACAATCCCGGTGCTTCGGGAACTTTTCCTGTGGATTCCTTTGGGAAAAGGCTCCCGCTGGCAGCAGAGCGCGTTTCCTCAGCCCGAGCAGGTTGGGCTGGTGGGACGCTGTGATTCTCGCTCGGCTCACGGGTGCCAAAAGGCTCCAAAGTGTCACATTGTCCTCACCCCCTCTGCCTTGCCCTTCTTAGCTGCAGGGCTGCTGGAAATGGGATTTCTTTCTTTCGTCCCTTCGGGGCAGGGTGCAGAGACCCTGGGGCAGGCGGGGGGTTGAGCTGTGCTGTTCTGAGCTGATTCCCAGGAATTCTGCCCCCAGGGTTTGCCTGCGGCTCCTGGGGCTGGTGAAGGTTTCTCTGCAGTCTTTGCTAAGGAAGGAAAACCCAAAATCTGTAGAGGGCCTGTGTGAACTGTGCATCAGAGAAAAAACTTGCAGGAGTCACTGGGTGTTTAATTAATGAGTGTGCTGGCAGCAAACCGCTGCAGCGGGGCTGGGGCTGTGTCCTCTGGGGAACAAGTGCGGTGCAGCCCCTCAGAAATCCTCTGAGCAGCCCGAAGGAAGGGGATTTACTCCCCGTGAGTGACCACTTCCATCCTCATCCACAACGGGCACTTCTCTCTCCTCTGTGCTGGTCCTTCCCCATTCCAGGAGAGTTGTGCAGCCCCTTCCCTGCGCTTTTAGCCGGGAACAAGGCACCCTCAGAGGGTTTCTGTGCCCGCTGCGCTGCTCAGAGGCTGCCCCAGGTGCGGGAGAGGCGGAGGGAGCAGAGCCGGGAGCGCAGGCTCGGCTGCCTTGGGCACAGGCACGGCCCCGGCTGGGCCGGGCAGCAAAGCCCCAAATGTTTGGAGCTCGCTCTTGGAAAACACGGGTCAGGAGAAAGGCTCAGTGTTCGGGGCAGCGTGATCGGATGTGGGGAACCACCCCGGGGAGCCGCGGGTGAGTCCCGGCAGCGGCGCTCCCGAAAATAACATTTATCCTGAAGCGAACAACAGAAGCGCTGTTGAGGAGCCTCCCCCGGGCTGCGGGGCCGGGGCAGCGCTGCCCTGGGAGCTTTCCCGGGAAGCCGAGGAGCAGGGAAGTGTGTCCTGCAGGGAAATCACCGCGGCCATCCCGGGGATTGGGTGGCAGCCCGGTGATGAGGGGCTCCTGGGAACTCCCCGCGCGTCACTGGCGGAGTCCCAGGGCCGCGTCCAGCTGCTCCTGCCTCAGCAAAGCCGATTTCCCTCCGCCTTCCCCGGCCCCCCTCGCCGAGGCTCCCGCTGCCTCCCAGCTCTGCTGTCAGAGCTTCTGGCCGCACGTGTTGAGCGCCCAAAGTGCCTCAGCGGCCTCTGAAGCCTTGGGTTTCTTGGCAAGGGGAGGGTCAAGCGTAAGGAAAAAGGAAAATTACCCTCTGGGAAGGAGAGCGATTTATTTCAAATATACATTCAGCACCATTGTCTGTGCCTTTAGAAAGGCTGCTTGTTAGGGGGTTTTATGGCTCTGCTGGGATCTGTGGGGCTGCTTGGGATGCAGGGAAATGTTTATTCTGTTTTCCACCCTGCCTGTTACATTTGCTGAGCTCTCCCTTCCCTCCTCTGGCTCGTTAATCCGGGCCGTTCCTCGCTGAGCTGAGACCACCTTGCAAGAAGATGGAGGTGATTTGTGCTCCCGCTGCGCCTGGCTGGAATTCCAGAAACTGGGCTTTCCCAGGGCACTCAGCTGGGATCCTGCTCCCTGCAATCGGGGCAGGAATCACAAATAAAGGAGATTTTCATCCTGCCCGGCTCCAATTACGAGCCTGCAGAAGGTGAAGCTCCTAACGAGCATCAAAGGGCGCTTTGTGTGTCCGTGCCGAGGGGCCTGGGGGGGTTCAGGCACTCAGAAAACATTTGGGGAGAGTGGATGTGGCCATAAATCTTCTCTGGTCTCCACGCTGCCTCATTTTCTCTGCAAAGCCCTGAGCCAAGCCCAGCCTCTCCTCCCTGGGAAGTCCAGGCTGTCAGAAGCCCCTGCGGTGCTGATTTTTGTCCCCTTCCCGCTTTCTGGAGCTTTCAGAGAGGGTGAGCAGGGCCTGCAGGTGCAGCAGGTGAGGGGATCAGCCTCGCAGGGCCGGGTGGGCTGGGCACAGCCATCCCTGGGTGTTTACAGTGGAAACCTTGTGAGCAGCCTCTTCCCGCAGAGGAACAGGAACCAACCCATTCAAGACCTCGGTGGTATTTTTGTAACCATTTCTTTTTTGTTGTTGTTTGTTTCCAGTTGGACGGAAAAATTGCAGTTTGGGGACACTTTCCTTCCTTCTGGGAAGTTCTTGGCAACTTTTGAGCCGGGATAAGTGAGGGGAAAACATGAGATCAGGTTTTCCTACCTTCCCAAAATGGACTTGCTGTAAGCAAGGGCTGCTTGCTGCTCACAGCCTCGAAGCCAGGCACCATCCCGGGTGCTTTTTAGGAGTGTTTTGGCCCAAAATCAGAGCAGAGCATCTTCAGCATTGCGGGAAACCTTATTAAACCCTTCCTTGTGCTAATGAGGTTTTCAGCTTCAGCAGCTCCTCGGTCTCCAGACCCTACATTGTCTTTCAGCCCATCCATCATTCCTTTCCTGGACTTTGGAGGGTCACCTGCTTGTTAAAGTGTTATCAGGCTTTGGGGTTGCAGTTACTTTGCTCTGATTCTCCAGTGATCCTACAGATTTTAGGCAGAGTTCTGTCAGAAAATCGGGATCCAGCTGAATTCAGACCTGAGGTTTGGGGCTCCCCAAATTGGATGCACTGAGACATTCAGGGCTTTGCTGAGCGCTCACTTGGTGCTGCAGTTCAGAGGGGAAACCCCAGGAGAATCCCATAAAATGGAGCCTTTTCCCATCAAGCTTGGGCTGAAGGGCAGTGATTCCCTGAGACCTTTCCAGGCTGAACCCCAGAACCTCTCCTGAAGGCTTCGCTCACCCACAAGGCACAGAGCCACACAAACACCCCACAAGCTCTGGGACCATTTATTGTCACTTTTCAGGGGATTTGGGAAGAGATTTCTGCCTCAGGAGTTCCAGGACTGGCCTCCTTCCCCCCCAGCTGTGGGATCCACCTGCTGGAGGCGAAGGAGTGGCTGGCATTTAGGCTGTGAGGGATTTGCAGTGGAAATTGGGAAACTGAGAGTTTTTAGGAGCTTTCAAGGGGTTCAGGAAGAGCCTCTTGAGCCCTGGATTTGTGCCTGGTTCCTCCTGCCTCAAGCAATGGGGCGATTCCCAGGGAGAAGGGAGGGATGGGAAGGCTGTCCCCACTCCCTGCTGATCCCAAGGGATGCACAGAGTGACCCCGGGGCAGAGCTGAGGGTTTGTCACTGACAGGGATGTGCCTCAGAGCTTTCCATGAGCCACTGCTGACTCTTCAGATGGCTGCCCACAGGTTTCCTGTGTTGTTCCCTTTATTCAAGGTTTTTGGGGTTTGTTCCCTTTCTGGGGACATTTACTGAATACATTTATAAATTAAAGTGATAGCGTTATAAATTAAAGCTGTGGGGAAAGGATGGGGCTGACATGAGTCATGCAGAAATTAAAAATAAGAAATATTCCTGGAGCCCACATGGATGGATTCCCATGGATGCTTTTGGAAAGCCCTGGGATGGTCCCATCACTGCAAATCAGGAGCTCGGCTGGGTCACCCATTCAGCAATGGGCTGGAAGTTGTGTTTGTCCCTTTTGTCACAGGGCTGGGAATCTGACAAACACCCCTGGGACCCTTCAGCCACGCTGGGATCAGTGATTCTTTAATTCTTTGTACAGCAAATTACTCAGATTCGAGGTCTCTTGGCCTCCCAGCTGCAGTGCTGGTCTGAGCTGGGAGGAGGGGGTGGAGGGGCAGGACAGAGCTTTTTTGGGGTGTCTTTGAGAACCCACTGAAAATCTGCTGGGTCTTTGCACCTTTTGGAGAGGCCAATAAAGTCTGGGCTGTATTTGAGAGAAAGATGCCTTCACCCTGGGGGTGGGGAGTGTTTGTCTGTGCAACAGACAAAACGGTGCAGGGGAAGGTCAGGCTGGAACCAGGGGCAAAAATAGAGCTGGAGATGCCTCCAGCAAATGTGGAGCTGCTCTGAGCTGGAAGGAAAGTGGAGCTGGGTGTTTAATTACCTCCCACCATCTTGCCCGTGGTGCTGAGGTATTTCCTTCATGGCTTTCTCAGGCTAAAATTAACAAAACCTGAAGAGAAACCACTCTCCCACCGCTCTGTTTACGTGAGAAAATTGGCTGGGGCACAACAGTGTGACCACTGTAGTGTGGAATAAGTGTGTGCTTCTTCTGGGAGAGAGGATCTCTGCTGGAAGTCATCCTGCAAGGACTCAAAAGGGTTTGGGGCCAATCTCCTTCTGTGGAAAAGTGCGTGCCTCAGTTCCCACTTCTGTAAAATGGGGTTAAAAATATTCTCCCTCCCTCCCAGGAGCGTTGCCACACTCCCCCCACCAGCAGTTTGCAAAAGACCACAGAGTTTTTTCCACCAGGGTGAAAAACACTAAATAAAAAGAAATGGTTGCTATTTTAAATGGTATTCCCAGTAAATGGTGGTGGCAGTGCTTTGTGCACAGGGAGTGACTGGAACCTGTCACAGAATCCCGACTGGTTGAGGTGGGAAGGGAACTTGAAGACCCCAATGGGCAGGGACACCTCCCACTGTCCCAGGCTGCTCCAGCCCCAATGTCCAGCCTGGCCTTGGCCACTGCCAGGGATCCAGGGGCAGCCACAGCTGCTCTGGGAATTCCATCCCAGCCCCTCCCCACCCTCCCAGGGAACAATTCCTTCCCAAGATCCCATCCATCCCTGCCCTCTGGCAGTGGGAGCCATTCCCTGTGTCCTGTCCCTCCAGGCCTTGTCCCCAGTCCCTCTGCAGCTCTCCTGGAGCCCCTTGAGGCCCTGGAAGGGCTCTGAGCTCTCCCTGGAGCCTTCTCCTCTCCAGGGGAGCACCCCCAGCTCTTCCAACCTGGCTCAGCCTCATGAATTCCCAGCTCTCTTCACCACTCTGGGCTGGGGCGCCTCTGAGGGCCCCGCAGCCACCCCAAAAACTGCTGAAAAAACTAAAAGAGACCCAAGGATCATCGAAGATTTTACCTGAACCCAGCTGGCCGCTCACCCCTCACCTTCGCAGCACCCTCAGTGCCTGAGTAGTTCCCTGCCGTGCTCTGTGTCCTTC
Organism: Dicaeum eximium; assembly: GCA_013396995.1. Classification (NCBI taxonomy): domain Eukaryota; kingdom Metazoa; phylum Chordata; class Aves; order Passeriformes; family Dicaeidae; genus Dicaeum; species Dicaeum eximium. Next base: position 37,340 of record VWZP01007748.1, on the reverse strand, counting down.
CAAAGGCAATCCTGCAGAATTCCAGGGGTGTTCATACACCCCAAACCCTCAGTGCCTTTGGAAAGCTGCTGTGCACGGTGCTGGGCTGGCCCAGGAGCAGGAACAGCAGGAGGGGTGAAACCAGCACTGCCAAACGGGAGAGGCTTCCCTCAGCCCACGGCAGGGCTGTGCTTGTGCTGCAGCAAAACCCTGCAGGTCTTATTATGATTTACTATTATTTATTTATTATATATTATTACTTATTATATATTATTATTTTATATACTATTATTGTATATATTATTTTTAATATAGTATTATTATTATAGATTATTATTATTTATATATTACTTTTATTATCATTATGCATTTAGGGTGCATTTTGCTGGTCTAGGATGCATTTTGAAGCTTTTGGGATATATTTTGCTATTTTTAGGGTGCATTATGCAGCTTTTGGGATGCATTTTGCAGGTTTTGGGATGACTTTTGCAGGTTTAGGATGTATTTTGCACGTTTAGGATGCAATTCCAAGTTTAGGATGCATTTTGCAGGCTTTGGGATGAATTTCGCAGGTTTAGGATGCATTTTGCAGGTCTTGGGATGATTTTTGCAGGTTTAGGATGCATTTTGCAGGTTTTGGGATGAATTTTGCAGGTTTAGGATGCATTTTGCAGGTTTTGGGGTGCATTTTGCTGGTTTAGGAAACATTTTGCAGGTTTTGGGATGACTTTTGCAAGTTTAGGGTGCATTTTGCAGGTTTTGGGATGCAGGTTTTAGGGTTTTTGCAGGTTTTTTGCAGGTTTTAGGGCTTTAAGGAAGCGAAGGGGAAGNCTTCCCTCAGCCCACGGCAGGGCTGTGCTTGTGCTGCAGCAAAACCCTGCAGGTCTTATTATGATTTACTATTATTTATTTATTATATATTATTACTTATTATATATTATTATTTTATATACTATTATTTTATATATTATTTTTAATATAGTATTATTATAGATTATTATTATTTATATATTACTTTTATTATCATTATGCATTTAGGGTGCATTTTGCAGGTTTTGGGATGAATTTTGCAGGTTTAGGATGCATTTTGCAGGTTTTGGGATGAATTTTGCAGGTTTAGGATGCATTTTGCAGGTTTTGGGATGAATTTTGCAGGTTTAGGATGCATTTTGCAGGTTTTGGGATGAATTTTGCAGGTTTAGGATGCATTTTGCAGGTTTTGGGATGAATTTTGCAGGTTTAGGATGCATTTTGCAGGTTTTGGGATGAATTTTGCAGGTTTAGGATGCATTTTGCAGGTTTTGGGATGAATTTTGCAGGTTTAGGATGCATTTTGCAGGTTTTGGGATGAATTTTGCAGGTTTAGGATGCATATTGCAGGTTTTGGGGTGCATTTTGCTGGTTTAGGAAACATTTTGCAGGTTTTGGGATGACTTTTGCAAGTTTAGGGTGCATTTTGCAGGTTTTGGGATGCAGGTTTTAGGGTTTTTGCAGGTTTTTTGCAGGTTTTAGGGCTTTAAGGAAGCGAAGGGGAAGTGCCAGGTGAGGTGTTGGTTGCTCTGCAGTCCCCCTGGGCTGGAGCTGCTTTGGGATTCTGGATTTAATTCAGTGCCGTGGCCACGCTCTGCTGCCTGCGGGGTTTGAGTCTGGCACCCACCTGGCAGAAAAGGCTTTGTGCTCCAATTTGCATTAATCAGAGCTGGGAACTGAGCACGAGGTGGGAGGTGGCAGCCAAAACGTGAACCCTGCAGTTGAGGTTTTTTAGGTAAGCGGGTGTAGAGAGAGAAACTTGTGAATTAAAATAGCAGGAATGCCCCTATCCCATTCCTTGGAACTGGAAATGAGTCTCTGCTGGCATTCAGGGATGGATCCAGCCTGGCCTGGGAGGCCTCCAGGTGTGGATGTGGCTCTGGGAGAGCTGCAGAGGGACTGGGGACAGGGCATGGAGGGACAGGACACAGGGAATGGCTTCCACTGCCAGAGGGCAGGGATGGATGGGATCTTGGGAAGGAATCGGGAAGGAGTTGTGTCAAGCACGAAACCTCTCCCCAAAAATCCTGGCTGTTCAAGGCATTTTTGATTTTTGAGCCCATTTTTGCCAAATCAGAGCGAATTCCTGTTTTGAATCCAGGTGACAAACGTGGTCCTTTGTCACACAAATAAATGTGCTGGGCTCTTCCCAGGCCAAGCAAAGCTCAGGAGGGACATGGGGACAAGAGAGATGGGGAAGGTTCTTGTGAGGGTTCTGGGAAGCAAAAAGTTGAGGTTTTATGGAAAAAAAAAAGGTGCTGAATTTGTTCTTTCCTTGAGAGTGAAGAGGTTGAACCGGGGAGGGCTCTTGGTGCAGGAAATGGCTTTGGAGAGGTGTTTGCTGGAACAAAACCAGGCTTCTGGTAAATCAATGTGGAAAGTCAGCACAGCATGGTGGAGGTGGGATAGGAGCATGGGAACATCCTGGGAATGCAGCAACAGCTCCACAGGGATGGGACCTGCAGCTCTGCCCAGCACAGACCCCAAATCACTGCGTTCGTTAAGGGGGGGCTCAGGGGAGCCCCCAGAGCTGGCACTTCCCCTTCTGCCGCTGCCCGGAGCTGTGCCAGAGCTCAAATGGCCTTTCCCAAGGCTGGACAGCCCAGCTGGGGCTCAGGTGGATAAAATAACCGGAATATTTTCTATTCAGCTGCCTTGGGCTGTGAGCATGGCTCATTCCTCCAACCACCACAGTGGAATTCACTCAAAAGGCGCCGTTTTGGCTCAGTGTCCATCATTTGCTGCTCAGGGCTGGGTTTGTCCCCGTCCCCAGCGCTGGTGCAGCCTCTCCTCCCCCTGGGTGTGTGAGAGAGGCAGAGCAGGGGATGTTTTCCATTTCTCCCTGTTATTTCTGGCTCGGCTGCCTGCTCTGTAATCGCTGTGGAAACTGTTATGCTTGGGGGTTCATCAAGGAAACGCTGTGAGCTCTTCTAGGGAGAAATATCTCCAGCAAGTGGCTGCGATAGTGGTTTCATAAGGGCTGGCTTTAATTGGGAACAGTGCTTCCAGGAGGTTTTTGCTGGCTCTGTTTCCCATGGAGGCGAGGAACAGCTGAAGGGAAACGGCAGAGAAGAGCCCCCGGCACGCTGGGAAAGGGGGGGTGGTGTTGGGACTCTGGTGCTGCTTCAGGGAAAAAAAAATAAAATAAATCAGCTTTTGTTTTGAAGAGGGGAAAAAAGTTGGAAGAGATGGGGGGTGTTGTTGGGGCCCTGGCTTGGAGGAATGTGAGAAGTTGGAAATGGATGGGATTTGTGTGTGGGGGGGGTGCTTGGACCCATTAATGAGCGTCTCTTAATGGTCCCAGCAGCTGAGCCATGGCCACAAGTGGCTGTGGTGGAGTGGCCTGAGGTGGCTTCACGTGGCTGAGGCTGGATTTGGGATGCCATGGTCATGAACCCCAAACCCTCAGTGCCTTTGGAAAGCTGCTGTGCACGGTGCTGGGCTGGCCCAGGAGCAGGAACAGCAGGAGGGGTGAAACCAGCGCTGCCAAACGGGAGAGGCTTCCCTCAGCCCACGGCAGGGCTGTGCTTGTGCTGCAGCAAAACCCTGCAGGGTCAGGCTTAGGATGCATTTTGCATGTTTTGGGATTAATTTTTCATGTTTAGGATGCATTTTGCAGATTTTGTAGGTTTAGGATGAATTTTGCAGGTTTTGGGATGCATTTTGCAGGTTTAGGATGCATTTTGCAGGTTTTGGGATGAATTTTGCTGGTGATCTTGTGGGCACAGCGCGAAGCAGAGAAGTCCCACCTGAGCACGGGGGTTTGTACACGTGGTTGACCCTCTCCAAACTGCAGCTCGGGCGGCTCCGTTTCACCCTGGGATGGAAAAACAGACCCCAGGTTTCTGCTCTGGTTGTGCTTCCTGCGCTGGGGAGGGGAAATTCCTGCTGATCTGCCCCAGGCCTGAGGCTGCACCGTGCCACTGCCACTGCTGGAGCACAGGGAGCTGTGGGTCACTGGATCCCATCGGTTCTGCTCACTGAGGGTTGTGGATCACTGGATCCCTTTGATTTTCCTGATCACTGAGGGGTTGTGGATCACTGGATCCCTTTGAATTTCCTGATCACTGAGGGGTTGTGGATCACTGGATCCCATCAGTTCTGTTCACACATAGGTTGTGGGTCACTGGATCCCATCGGGTCTCCTGCTCACTGGGGGCTGTGGATCACTGGATCCCTTTGATTTTCCTGATCACTGAGGGGCTGTGGATCACTGGATCTCTTTGAATTTCCTGATCACTGAGGGGCTGTGGATCACTGGATCCCTTTGCATTTCCTGATCACTGAGGGGTTCTTGTGGATCACTGGATCCCTTTGGTTTTCCTACTTATAGAGGGATTGTGGATCAATGGATCCCATCCGTTTTCCTGCTCACTGAGGGGTTGTGGATCACTGGATCCCTTTGCATTTCCTGATCACTGAGGGGTTCTTGGAGATCACTGGATCCCTTTGCATTTCCTGATCACTGAGGGGTTCTTGGAGATCACTGGATCCCTTTGCATTTCCTGATCACTGAGGGGTTCTTGGAGATCACTGGATCCCTGTGGTTTTCCTACTTATAGAGGGATTGTGGATCAATGGATCCCATCCGTTTTCCTGCTCACTGAGGGGTTGTGGATCACTGGATCCCATTGGTTCCCCAGCTCCCAGACGAGTTGGGAGGATGCTCCAGAGCTCCGCAGCGTGGGGTGAACTTGAATTCACGTTGATTGTTGTTCACCACCGATTTAGGATCAGCCTCAACATCCCTGGCTGGAAATCGCACATTCCCAGGAAAACCGCGTGCTCCCAGCCCTGGGGAGCTCACCCTGGCAGGCGGAGGGAAGGGAAAGGGTTACCCCAGGTGGGCTGGGAGTGTTTTACTCCTTGTGGCACTTAAGAGGGCTCTTTGTCACCGAGAGGCTGAACAGGAAGGAGGAAAGGAGGCTTTGTCCCGCGGTACATATCTGATGGTTTGCATTTTAATAATTACCTTCATAAGTGACTCCAAGTCGCCTCCCACTTTATTTTGGGCTCTCTGGGGGCTCTCTGTTTGCTTAGCCCTCCTCAGGCCGTGCCAGCCCTCCCGGGGTGATTTACGGCTACCGAGGGATGCGGCAGCCGGGCAGGAATTCACCTCAGCCCGTGAAACGGAGCCGGGCGAGCCGGCAGCGAGATGGACACATTCCTCCAATCGGATGACCTCAGCAATGAATTATTTATCCAGCTTTTAATTTTGCATCCATCACTCTCCGGCTCTGCCTGCCCTGACTTCCCCGGGAGCGGCTCGGGGGGTGAAGCCTCCCCGGACAGCTCGGGAGGAGGGTCTGGAGCTCTGCTAGGGCTGTGCCTGCCTTAACCCCCGCGGCTCCAGACCCCTCCTCTGCCCTGGCTCCTCCAGCTTTCAGCCCAAATTGCTGCTTTCTCCAGAGCTCTGAGTAGGACACAGGATGCTGTGAATCCCTTTTTCCTCCAGCTGTGGCCAGGGATTTTGGATTGGATTGGATTTTTGGATTTTTCTCCTCAGCATCTCAGCTCATTTGTTGCCCAGCAGGAAAATTCTGCTTTCCTTGGGCCTTCTGCTCCAGGGCTTCCTGCAGAGAGCTCCCCTAAAAGCAGAAGCTGAGGATGTTTGGTCTTGTTTTTCAGCTTTTCTTCCTATTTTTTTTAAGGATTAAGGGTGGCCTGGCAGCAGGGCACTGACATTTAGGATAATCTGGTGTGATCCTGCATTAGTGCTCATGGATGTGGCTGTTTCCTTCCCTGCCTGTGTAGTTTGGCTCGTGGGTTCAGGATTGCTGTGACCCCGAAGGAGACACCTTGGAGATATTTGTGGGATTTTCTTCTTCCCTTGCAGCCGGGGGCACTTAGGGGACCTCTGGGATGGATGGAATTCATGTGCAAGCCCCAGAGCTGCCGAGTCTCTCACACTTGTGCTTGTTTTTACACTGGGTTTTATAGAAGGGACCAGAAAAAAAAGGTGCAGGACAGGGGAAAAGATGATTTTGTGCTCCTGTCCAGCCTCCAGCTGAAGCTCTGCAGGATCGGGGCAGGACTCAGAGCAGCACTGGGGGGCTCTGCTCCACCCCAAAAGCACCAGGGCCTGTCCCTCCAGCACCCTGATACTTCCCAGGGCTAAACTGGGAGCAAGAAAGGTCATTCATCATTTTAGGGCAAAACCAGCACAGATCATTAAAGATTCTCCATTGGGTATCCAGGTCCTCCTACTGGGCTGGGATTGCACCTGAAGGGTCTCTGCCAGGGGAAATGAAATGGTGAATTTGGAGCTTTTTGGAGTGAAAGTGGCCAGGGGAACTCCTGAGTCCGGTCCTTGGGTCCTCTGCTCCTCAAGGGACAGGCTGGGAGAGCTGGGGGTGCTCCCCTGGAGAGGAGAAGGCTCCAGGGAGAGCTCAGAGCCCTTCCAGGGCCTCAAGGGGCTCCAGGAGAGCTGCAGAGGGACTGGGGACAAGGCCTGCAGGGACAGGACACAGGGAATGGCTCCCACTGCCAGAGGGCAGGGATGGATGGGATCTTGGGAAGGAATTGTTCCCTGGGAGGGTGGGGAGGGGCTGGGATGGAATTCCCAGAGCAGCTGTGGCTGCCCCTGGATCCCTGGCAGTGGCCAAGGCCAGGCTGGACATTGGGGCTGGAGCAGCCTGGGACAGTGGGAGGTGTCCCTGCCATGGCATGGGATGACTTTAGGGTCCCTTCCCACCCAAACCAGCCTGGGATTTTGTGATTTATGACTATAAATCATTACATTCTGTGATACATTATGAGTCCAAGCAGCACCCCAGGCCCCAGAGCCCCCCAGGCCGGCTCAGCCCCGGTGCCAGGAGTGACCCCAGAGCCCCACATCCCCCCCAGCCCCTCACCCCGCATTTCCCTTCCTCGCACCGAGCTCCGGCCCTTTCTGGTGCCCCGGGCTCTGCTGCTCCTGCCCAGCCCGTCCCGGGAGGAGCTGCTGGGAATGGCCGCGATGAAATTTTAATTAAATGCGGGCCCGTAATTTGCCGCGAATGACCCGCGGGGCTGCGGCGGGCGCTGCCAG
>VWZP01007748.1:1866-30289 GCA_013396995.1 Dicaeum eximium | reverse complement strand
CTGCCAGCTGATCCCGGCCCGCAGCGCTCCGGGAACCAGCGCAGGTCCCCTTACCCCGGGTTTTATTCTCCAGCCCGGCCAGACCGAGTCTGTTGAATATTTTATGGCGCTGCTTTGTTGCCATCCTTCCTGTGAGTCATTTTTCCAGCAGAACCCCGAGCTGGCCGCGTTATTTAACCCTTTTTTTAATTTAACCCTTTGGACGGTTCCAGGGTGGGCCGGGAATCTGCTGTAGGAGAGGGATTTTATGTCCTGGCTTGGTGCTGCTGCTTTGCTGCGAAGTGCCGGGGAGCTGGAGCTGCTCCCGTGCTCAGCCTGCCCGGGGGAAGGTGGCCGAGCATCCCCAAATGCCCTGGAGCATCCACAAAACCCCTGGAACATCCCCAAAACCCCTGGAAATACTCCCAAATCCCCCGGAGGCATCCAAAATCTCTAGAGCATCCCCAAATGCCCTAGAAGCATCCCCAGAACTCCCAGGGAATCCCCAAATGCCCTGAAGGCATCCCCAAAACCCCTGGGAATACCCCCAAAACCCCTGGAGGCCTCCCCAAAACCCCTGGAGCATCCCCAAAATCCCTGGAGCATCCCCAAAACCCCTGGAGGCATCCCCAGAACTCCCAGAGAATCCCCAAATGCCCTGGAGGCATCCCCAAATCATCTGGAGCATCCCCAAAACCCCTGGAGCATCCTCAAAACCCCTGGGAATACCCCCAAATGCCCTGGAGGCATCCCCAAAATCCCTGGAGGCATCCCCAGAACTCCCAGAGAATCCCCAAATCCCCTGGAGGCATCCCCACAACCCCTGGACCATCCTCAAACCCCTGGCTTCATCCCCAAGTCCCCTGGATTTACAGGCTGAGGGGTTGGAAGCTCTGGCAGAGGTGGAATTTTGCAGGGTGTTGTTTATTTTCCCCTGTGGCTGAGCTCAAAATTGAGGTGATTCAGTGAAATTCTGCATCCTGGAAAGGAGGGGTTGGAGCTGGCAGTGTGGGGGTGTTGGGGCAGCCTCCATGTGATGGGGTGAGCCCTTTTGGAGGGATTTCCTGGTGTTCACTCCACTTTTCCTGGTGTTCATTCCACTTTTCTCCATCCCACCAAGGAATTCTGCCCGTGCAGGTCTGGCTCTCATTGCACCCTGGAAGTTCTGTCCCCACTAAAACCTCTCCAGTGGCTTTCCTGAAGGATATCTTGACTTTTTTCCCCCAGGTTTTAATTGCAGAAGATGACTCAGGGATGGTTTTGGGGCATTCCTTGTGTTTTCCCTCTGTTCCAGACCCACCCCCTGGGCACAGCTCTGAGCTCTGATTTTCTGTGCAGCCTCACGGCTCTGAGGGCAAAAATACACCCAGGTTTCATTTCAATAACTGCAGTGGAAACTTTGTATGGAAAGAAGCCACCCCAAAAAGCCCCTGAAAAGAACAAAGCCCGACAGAACTTCCTTTCGCTGCCTCGTTTTCCGTTTGCATCAGCCCCTGGCCTCCCCTGGGCTCTGCACTTGTGGTTCTTTGGTGTCATCCAGCAAAAGTGCAGCACAGCCTCTGTGCACACAGGAGAATGTGATGCTTTTTGGGTTTTTAAATCTCTCTGATAAGGGAAAAGAAACAAAAAAAAAAACAAACCCAAAACCAAAAACACTTCTGCACTTCATACAAATGGAGTCGGTGGCATGAGTGGAGTTAAAAATCAGAGTTACTCAAGGAGATGCTCCAGATGGGGATGGAGAACAGGAGAAATGGAGGGGTGGTACAGAAATGGCCAAATTGTGGGAAATTCTTGGCCAGGGAGATGGGAATGCTGAGGGATTTCAGCCGTGGGGGCTGAGCTGCTGCTGGCCAGGCTGGGAGAGCTCAGCTCGTGCTGGGGGTGGCTTTGTCACAGAGCCCTGGAATGGGTTGGGTGGGAAGGAACCCTAAATCCCACCCAGTGCCACCCCTGCCATGGCAGGGACACCTCCCACTGTCCCAGGCTGCTCCAGCCCCAATGTCCAGCCTGGCCTTGGCCACTGCCAGGGATCCAGGGGCAGCCACAGCTGCTCTGGGAATTCCATCCCAGCCCCTCCCCACCCTCCCAGGGAACAATTCCTTCCCAAGATCCCATCCATCCCTGCCCTCTGGCAGTGGGAGCCATTCCCTGTGTCCTGTCCCTCCAGGCCTTGTCCCCAGTCCCTCTGCAGCTCTCCTGGAGCCCCTTGAGGCCCTGGAAGGGCTCTGAGCTCTCCCTGGAGCCTTCTCCTCTCCAAGGGAGCACCCCCAGCTCTCCCAGCCTGGCTCCAGACCTGTATCTGCCCAGGGACCTCTCCCTGATTCCTTTCAGCAGCTCCACACCTTCCCTGTGTTTATCCCCCTCATAAAGCCTTAACCCCCCCCAAATGTCCCAATTTGGGCCCCAGTGTGCCAGCTCAGAGCAGTGCAGGGGGTGTCCCCTGTCCCCACGCTGCTGGTGGGCTGGGAGGGTGCTGGGACCTTCCTGGCCCTGTGCTCTTGGGAGGAGCCTGGATATTCCCATTCTGGGGGCTGCAGAGTGAAATTTTTCACCACTGGGAAGACGAAGCAAAGATTTTTTACCGTAATGAGTCATTAGGGCACAGGTTTGAGCATCGGCTTTCCTGCTGCACTCTGTGCCTCAGTGACATTTTCTGCTCAGAGATGGAGCTAATGGCCAATGTCCTGCAAAGACGTTTTGGGGTTTTTTTCCCTCTTCTTTCAGACTGATTGCATCCTCAAGAGCTGCTGGTTCAATCTCAGTTCACAGCCTCTCTCCACTTCCTTCAGAGCAGCAGAGAACTTTTCCTCTGCAGAAGTGTCAAAACCTTGAGGCGCCTCACACTTCCCCGTGCCCTGAGAGATTCCTAAAGGCAGAGGTCACAACAACCCTGAGGTGCCACAATTGGGTAAAATAAACCCGAGCAGGAGCAGGAATGGGCACAGGAACCATTTTCCCTTGGTTTTGGTGCGCTCTTGGCGTGGCTGTGGGGGAAATGAACGACCAGAAGGCATCGAAGTACTCGAGAGTGGATTTGTTTCGAGGGCCTCGTGTTTGCATTGTGCTTTCAAAACTTGGGAAAGGGGGGATGAGGATCCCCCAGGGGTCCTAAAGTCAGGACACCCTTGGAGTTGTGATGCTGGAGAGCCAATTCCAGGGATCCCTGGAGAGGCTGGAGCTGCTGCTCTGAGGAGCCACATCACAGAATCCTGGAATTGTTTGGGTTTTTAAAGGAAGGAACATCAAAACTCATCTTGTTCCACCCCTTGCCATGGGCAGGGACACCTTCCCTGGTGGCTCCAAGCCTCAATGTCCAACCTGGCCTGGGACAGTGCCAGGGGTCCAGGGGCAGCCACAGCTGCTCCTGTCCCCTCCAGGGAGTGACAATTGGGCTTGCATCCCACCCTCTCATCCCGGATTCTCACAGGGACAGGACCTTGTGCTCTCCTTCCCCTACAAAACCTGCCTGGAATTCTGTCACTGTCATGGCATTGAGTGACTCGTGAGGGTCTGGAGCCTGATGGGGTCAGAGGTGGAGATTTGGAGGAGAATCCAGAGAAATTCCCTTTTCCCAGCTGCTCACCCCTGATTTCAGAGCAGCACAAACTGCTGGAATCGCTTCTCCCTTTTCATTCTTGCAGCATCTTCAGCTCAAGATGTGCCCTGCTGCCCTCAGACCACAGCTCCAGGCTTCTCCATGGCTGCTTCCAGCCTGGGAATGTGGAAAAAATGGGAATGCTGGGCTTGGGAAGGTGCATGGAGAATACAGAACCAAGAGAGAGCTCCCCAGCAGGAGGGGTTGGGACTGGTGCCACCGTGGTGACCGTGGTCAGCCCAGCGTGACAAGGCCTCGGTTTCATTCCCTGGAAGGTGACAGCAAAGTTCTGGTTAGGCACGATCCTAACCTTGCTGCTGATCCTGATTCATTGCTCAAAGCACAAGAGGCCGGGCAGGAAATGAGCAAAAAGCATTACTGCCAAAAAAAAAAAAAAAAAAAAAATCTTTGATTTTGCACTTGAGGGTGTGGGGAGCGAATCTCTGAGGATGCTGCTCTTGCTGCACTAGAATATATTCACTGTTTTTTGGTTTTGGCTCGTGAAGAGCTCTTTCCCCTCACCCTTGGGAACACTGGGTGCAGTTAAGCTCAGCAGCAATGGCCCTTTGCAGCTCCTTCTGTCAGCAGGGGGAAATCTCACAGAAATGGGGCACTTTGGGGTTTTTTCCCCATCTCAGTGGTGAACGGCCACTACAGAGATTCAGCTCCTCAGTGCTGTCACCTCCTGAGCACTTCAGCCTGGCTGGGCCCGGGTTCAGCTCTGAATCAAGGGCCTGGATGGTTTGAGCTGCTCGTTTAGCTGCCTCCTGTGCTGGGGGATGTTTGGGATGCAGCAGTGCTGGGGGGGATGGGAATCCCGAGCTGCTGCCCTGCTCAGAGTCACTGCCACAGCTCCAAGCTGTGCCTTACAGAGCTGCCTTCAGCCCCAAATAGAGATTGTTCATCCAAATGGCTTTGGGAGCTTTTATCCTCCAAGAAAGGAGGAGCAGAAGGCCCTTCCCTGGCTGGGAGCTGCCCCAACCCCTCCTGCTGGGGAGCTCTCTCTTGGTTCTGTATCCTCCATACACCTTCCCAAGCCCAGCATTCCCATTTTTTCCACATTCCCAGGCTGGAAGCAGCCATGGAGAAGCCTGGAGCTGTGGTCTGAGGGCAGTAGGGCACATCTTGAGCTGAAGATGCTGCAAGAATGAAAAAGGAGAAGCGATTCCAGCAGTTTGTGTTGCTCTGAAATCAGGGGTGAGCAGCTGGGAAAAGGGAATTTCTCTGGATTCTCCTCCAAATCTCCACCTCTGACCCCATCAGGCTCCAGACCCTCACGAGTCACTCAAAGCCATGACAATGACAGAATTCCAGGCAGGTTTTGTAGGGGAAGGAGAGCACAAGGTCCTGTCCCTGTGAGAATCCGGGATGAGAGGGTGGGATGCAAGCCCAATTGTCACTCCCTGGAGGGGACAGGAGCAGCTGTGGCTGTCCCTGGACCCCTGGCACTGTCCCAGGCCAGGTTGGCCAGTGGGTCTGGCAGTGCCACCAGCCCCCAGGAACGGCTGGAGACACTCCCAGGGACTGCTGCCCTGTCCTGGCTCGGGTGGGGCTTTTTTTCCTCGGAGAAGAATTTTTGGGAATTCGTATCTGTGGCTGGGACATGAATTTTTAACTCCAGCTGCTTTCCCAGGGTCGTTGCCTGGAGGTGGAAGCCACCCTGATAAAAGAGGCTGCTAAAGCTGTTTCATCTCCAGTACCTGCACTGCTCCTTTTTTGTTATTTTTTTCCCTTTTAACCTAAAATTCTTTGTTCCAAGCCCAGGAGGGGCCGATGCCTCCCAGTTAAGATGGAGCTGAGCAGCAGGAGCCTGGCTGCTGCTTCACAGGATGCTCCTGAACGAGGCTGGAGCTTCACTTGGTAGAGAAATGCAGAAGGAAATGCTGGGATGTTTGTTCATCAGCAAGGCCAGCAGTTCTTTCCATTGGTGTTCCTGTGACTGGGGAGGATTTGACAGAAATTCCCTGCTGCAGCCAGGGCAGCTCTCACCTTGTGCTTCTGAAAAGTTCTACTGATTTAATTTTTTTTTTTTTTTTAATTCTGGCTATTAAAAGGAAAATTCCCTCGTGATAAAAGCCGCATCTGGCACTGATCTCTGCCAGGTTCTCCACAGCCAGGTGGCAGTGAGGGCTTGGTGATCATGGAATCATGGAATGGTTCAGGATCTTCCCTTCCCATCTCATCCCATCCCATCCCATCCCATGCATGGGGGGAGGGCAGCAAGGGAAGGAAATCCTCCTGCCCACCAGGCTGGGGTTGCCCAGAGGAGTTTTTGGCGTCTTTAGTGCTCAGTCCACAGATTTCAGTCCCAAACTTCCGTCCCCTCCCAGCCTGGCAGCCCTGACGTGGCTGCTCCTGGCGGACAGAGCAGCCCAATCCTGGATTCCCCTCCAGATTTCCAGGAAAATATCGATATTCCAAATCCTGCTGTGGCTGAAGAGCTCTGAGGGGCAGAGAAGCCCAGCAGCAGCACCCTGAGAGGCAGAACTCAAACCACGGGATCGGGAATCACAGAATTACGGAATTATGGTTGGAAGGGACCTCAAAACCCACCCAGTGCCACCCCCAGGGACACCTCCCACTGTCCCAGGCTGCTCCCAGCCCCNTTTAATTTTTTTTTTTTTTTTAATTCTGGCTATTAAAAGGAAAATTCCCTCATGATAAAAGCCTCATCTGGCACTGAGCTCTGCCAGGTTCTCCACAGCCAGGTGGCAGTGAGGGCTTGNGGCACTGCCAGGGATCCAGGGCAGAGTCTCTGGTGCCCAGGGTGATGCCGGGAGGTCCCTTTTGCCCTCTCGGAATCCCTGGGAGAATCCCGGCACATCCCAGACCCGCCCTGTTCCCAGGTGTGCAGAAGGAAGATTTTGTTGGTGACGAGCCCGGTTTAAACTGTCCCCAAACGGAGCTGGGACTCCTCTGCCAGCCCAGGGAGGGACCTGGGGGAGCAGAGCCTGCTCTGAATGTATCTTTGGGCTTTGTGAAAATGCTGAAAATGCCAGCAGTCACTCAGGAGCCATCGCCCCTGCCCCCAGCCCTGGCCAGATTCCTGCTGAGGAGCCAGAGCAGCTCTGCTGAGCCTTCCACCTGCAAAGGAAGATTTTGCCTGCCCAGTGAGAGGGCAGATTGGTGCAAAAATAAAACTGTTTTGAGATCCTGTCATGTGCAGGGCACCTGCAAATATTTGAGCAGAATATTTTTGATTTTTTTCTAATGAAAAGGGTAATTTTGGGATTATTCCACTGGACAGGGCTCCCCCTCCACTGATCCTGGGCACGTCTTGGTCTCTTCAATCTGTTTCTTCTCCACAAAACTGATGTAATTTTACTTCTTTCCCCATGCAGACAGATCCCTCTGCCTGTGATGATGATGTGCTGGAGGGGCCATGGCCTCAGCTGTTAATTTGGTTAATTAAGTCGGGTAATTGAGACATTGAGTTGCTTCCTAAGGGGTTTTTCTACCCTTGGAAACAAAGAAAATTGGGAGTCCGAGGTAAAGCCACATCCTGATGGGCTGTGCCTTAAATTCCCTGATCCAGGTGTTGGAGAGCCCTTGAATTCCTTGAATTCCCAGTCAGGAAACACTTCCTGGTGTCCAGCCTGGCTTCCCCAGGGCAATCTGGGGCTGTGACACCCTCACAAACCCTAAAGGTGACTGATCCCTTTCCAGTGTGTCCCTTGGGACGGGTTTGAAGGCCAGGGTGACCCCTCCCTGTGTTTGTCTCAAAATCCATCCCCATGCTGGGAACCTGATTCCCCATCCCTGGAAATGTCCAACAAACACCTGGATGTGGCACTTGGGGACACGGCTCAGTGCTGGCCATGGTGCTGCTGGTTTGTGTTGGGCTCGATGATCCTGGAGGGCTTTTCCAGGATTCCATAATGATGCCACAAATGTGATTTTCCTCCCTGGATTTCCAGTCTGTGCTCTCTTCATCCATCTCAGAGCATTCTCCTCGTCCTCATTGGGAATTTCTCTGTGCTTTGATTGAAATGTCCAACACCAGAACCTCAGTGGGGCCAAAGGGATGGAAAGTTCCCCTTGTTTATTTGTTGGACATTTTGTCTCTGCATCACAGCAAATGTTTGGGTTTTTTGCACTATTTCATGTTCAGCTCCTGTTCACTTTGTGATCCACGGAAATCCTGAGATTTCCCCACCCTTTCAAGATTTCCCCACCCTTTCAAGATTTCCCCACCCTTTCAAGCCTGTCTTTATCTCCCTGCTGACCGTGCCATTGATTATTCCTGCCTCACCAATTCCCCCATCATTCCTGAACTGTCTTTTTCTTTTTCTCTTGTTTCTTCCAGACCATTTCTACAATTTATCAAGACCATTTCGACTCCTAATCCTGGCCTCTGAAGCACCTGCAGCCTGTCCCAGCCTGGTATCCGCAGCAATTTTAGTAAGAAAAATCTTATTTTCCATCCTCCAAATCTATTTTAAAGGTACCAGCTTGTGCTGGAGCTCCCATTTTCCCTTTGGCATTGTGGAATTGGATTTGAGGATCCTGCTGGGTCCCCTCCATCTCAGGACATCCTGGGGACACTCTTAAAATGTTTCATTTTCCTTGCAAAAGGTCCTGAAGGTCCAAAATGGAGCACGGCTCCTCAGGCTGGTGGGATTTGTGTCCCAAAGAGGGGATTTTATCCGTTTGGAATGTTTGGAATGAAAAATCAGTTTATTTGTGGTGTCAGGGCCTGAGCAAGGCTGGTTCTGTGCAGGGTTTGGAGTGTGAAAGGGAAGGAACTGTGATTTGGGGGTTGGTTGGATTTTGGGAAGGAATTGTTCCCTGGGAGGGGCTGGGATGGAATTCCCAGAGCAGCTGTGGCTGCCCCTGGATCCCTGGCAGTGCCCAAGGCCAGGCTGGAGCAGCCTGGGACAGTGGGAGCTGTCTCTGGGTTGGAACTGGATGGGTTTAAGTTCCCTTCCCACCCAAACCATTCCATGACCATTCCTAGGAAAATCAGCAATTCCGCTTTTCCCCGTGGGTTTGGGAAGTTTTGGCTTTCCCTTCACTCCCTACCTGCCACAGACCCCTCGGAGCTGCCCTTTGCCAAACCCTCCCTCCTCAAGGAGAGTTCGGGGCCGGGACCCCGCGGGCAGAAATGCAAACAGGGATTTTTTGTGGATTTAAAGCAGCTGTGGGTGTCCAGGTGGACGCTCCACATCCTTGGAATTTCTCCCTCTTTCAAACACTGCATGATTGTACCTGTATCTGTACGGGTTCATTTTGGTGGACATGGCAAGAATTCCAGGATTTAGGACTTTCTGAGGAATTAAAGCTTTGTTATAGACCAGATTTATATTAATAGGGTAAAGGGGCAGAGCCACAGGCTGCACACACGGACAAAATCCAGCGGGCAGCCACTGCTGGTGTCCCTGTGGCTGTCAGGGCTTAGCAAATAAGAAATAAAACCAAATCCAGGACCCCAGAGGTGATCAGGTGCATTTAAAAGGAATTAATTCCTTGTTTTTCCCTCTGGAGTCTAAATGTGGGCTTTGCTCTTGTGTTTGTCAGAGCATTCTTGGTTTTAGGCTTTCTCTGTGCTGTCCACTGCTTCTGGAGGTTTAAATTTAAACAAACAAAATTCCTGCTTGTTTTTCACCTCACACTTCCTAGAAATGATAATGGATTAGGGTTTTCAGCACCTCTGAAATGCCATTCCCATATCTGAGGGGAAACTGAGGCACAAGAGGCCAGAGTTTGGCTCCAGGGGTGAGCTCGAGTGGGAAATACCAATTCCCTGTGACCTGCCTTCCCCAAAGTCACAAGAAATCGAGAGGAAACAAAGTTCTGGGAGCAGAGCCTTGCAACTTGATATTTTCAAGGGCTTTAACAACATAAAGCTGATTTACTTTGAGGGGAAAAGCTTTAAATATCCCTGCAGAAAGCAGATAATGTGCATGGTTTTGTATTTATTCCCCGCATTTCGGCGGGTGGATGAAACCTCTCCCAGCCCTAATGGGATTCTATTGGGATGTGCTCTCTGGCAGGGTGCTGTGAAAAGCAGGTGCACAAAGGGAATTCTGTTTGGAGAGAGGGGAAAAAAAAACCCTTGTGGTACCAGTGAATGATTCTTAGCCCTGCAATAAACCTAATCAGGTTAATTAGGATTCATTTGACTGCCTGGCTTTTATTTATGTGGAAAAAAACTCATCGAAGGAGTTTTGTTGAAAACCTTTGTGAGTTTTAGTGATATTTTCGAGTTCTTTCACCAGGGCAATGTGAAAATCTCTGGCTGGTTGGGCTTTTAGGGAGAATTATGCTGCACCCAGAGTTTAGAGCCATTAATTCTCCATCTCCTCTTGCATCTCTCATTGTCAGTAAATCCATCTTCTGTCCCCATTCCCACGTGGACGTGACCCAGCTCTCCCTGGGTGTCTTCAAATGTGGTTTTCTTGGGGTTTTTTTTTGGTTTTTTGTGAGAATTGTACCAAACCTCCCCTCTGGCAGCAGCCTGGTTCTGCTTCTGCTCTACTGCCCCATCCCACACGAGGCCTTTTCCCTCTGTCCAATCCTCCTGGAATTTTCCGCCCATGTGCCTCACCCAGAGCTGCCTCTCCTCTCACTTATGCCCCTGGCTTTTCTCCTCACTTCTCTGCTGCACCCTCCCCTCGCTGTTTGCCAGCCCTGGAAGAGCTGCTGGGGTTTTCACCAAACAAATTCCTGCCGTGTTCCTGCCCAGATGGGCCTGTGCACCTCGAGCTGTCACAGGAGGGAATTTCCCATCAGCCCAGCCCCTCCGCTCCTGGTTTGGATTGAATTCCTTGCAGAGCTTCAGTCAGATCCTGGGGGTGGCTTTGGGTTTGGCCAGGCTGGAGGAGCAGGGGTTTTTCCCCAGGGAAGGGGTGGGGATGAGGGGCCGGGGGTGCTGACACAGCCTGGTCCTCGTCACCTTCCAAACACACAGGGCTGCTCTTTGCCCTTTGGTTTTCGTGGTCACAGGATCCCAAATGTTGGAAAATTCCTCCAAATCATCGAATTCAAACTTTGGCCAAAGCCCACTGTGCCCACTGAACCATGTTGGGAAGAACATCCCCTCATTATTTGAGCACCTGCAGGGATGGGCACTCCAAAGCTCCCTGGGCAGCCCCTGCCAAGGCCTGAGCACCCTTTCCATGCAGAAATTCCTGCTGCTGTCCAAGCTGAGCCTGCCCTGGCCCAGCCTGAGGCCGTTCCCTCTCCTCCTGTCCCTGTTCCCTGGGAGCAGAGCCCGACCCCCCCGGCTGTCCCCTCCTGGCAGGAGCTGTGCAGAGCCACAAGGGCCCCCTGAGCCTCCTTTTCTCCAGGCTGAGCCCCTTTCCAGCTCCCTCAGCCTCTCCTGGGGCTCCAGCCCCTTCTCAGCTCCATTCCCTGCCCTGGACACGCTCCAGCCCCTCAGTGTCCTTGTCCTGAGGGGCCCAGAGCAGGTCTCAGCACTCACAGTGGGGCCTTCCCAGCACCCAGCACGGGGACTTCAGATTTTGATTCAGCTTTTCTTGTCATACTTGCTTTCAACAGTGCCCCGGAGCTCTGGTGTTTTGTATCCTTCACTTCTGACCCTCCTGGGATTCAGCCCTGTCCTCACCCATGGCTGTGCCCCCGAAAGGGCAGAGGGCACAGGGACGTGCAGGGTGGGCACAGAGTGGCCAGGGCAGGCTCAGGCTGGAGCTCAGGGAAAGGTTCTTCCCCCAGAGGGTGCTGGCACTGCCCAGGCTCCCCAGGGAATGGGCACGGCCCCGAGGCTGCCAGAGCTCCAGGAGCGTTTGGACAGCGCTCCAGGGATGGACAGGGTGGGGCTGTTGGGGTCTGAGCAGGGACAGGGCTGGGCTGGGTGATCCTGGGGGTCCCTTCAGCTCAGGCCATTCTGTGGTCCTGTGACTTTGCTTTTCTTTCACCTCCCAGGTGCAGAAAGTTGTGCTGGCAGTGCCAGATTAGGAGCTGTCCCCAAATCCTTGCTGCTCACAGGGACAGTGGCATCTCCTTGTCAGTGGCATCTCAAATCAAGACTTTGCACCTGAGCCCGTTTCAGCCCCAGGGCTGGCTCTCAGGACCCAAAACCCCTCCCCAAAGTCACAAAGAGCCTTTTCTTCTCACTTTCTAGTGGGAAATGCTGTCACTTCCAAAATCTGCTTTGAATCATCTCTTTACACTCCTCTCTTCAAACCCTGGCATCTTACTACACTAGCAGGGAGGTGTTAAGAGTAACTTTGGGCTTTCTCCGCTGTTTTTTTCCGTGTTTCCTCTCAGCTTGGTGCTGTGCAGGAGTCCTGGGGAGGGTGTGAAGTGTGTGTCCCTCAGCAGTGTCTCACTGCTCTGACATCACCCCGCACCAGCACACAGGGGATGTTTTTGAATGAGGTACCACGCACTATTTTAAGCAGCTTCTAAAAATAAATCCCTGCCCAAGCTGCTGTTGTGGTAGCAATGTTTTATCTCTTAATTGGGGCTGTTTGCTGAGGGTGATTCATAGAAAGGAGCTGAGCTTTCCAAGTTTTACCCTGAGGTGAAACAGCCGAGGTGATCTGCTGATTGTAACAGGCCTGTGCAGCCAGGAGGAATTTTCAGATTTTCTCCACTTTTTTTTTTTTTTTTTTTTTTTTTTTTTTTTTTTTTTTTTTTTTTTTGCTTTTCCCCTAAGGCTGAAGTGTCACATTAAACACTGGACAAGCTCTTTCTCCTGGAGGTGTGTAGGAGGTGGCAGAGCACGTTCTGTGAGGGGACAGTGACCCACAGAGCTCTGGAGAGTGGATGGCGTTGTCACATCCAATGAGAGATAATGACTGAGGGAAGGAATGGGGAAGGAGATGATTCCTCTGGGAATTCAAGTGGAGATTTAAAACTTGTGTGTGCTCAGAGCTATGGGGAAGAAGAGCCAGAGGTGGAGGAAGGCATTTCATGATTATCTAAGGAGCAGGGATGACTCAGCCTTCCCACACTGTCACCTAATTCCTCCTGAGCCGTGTCCAGTCCTGGGCCCCTCACTGCAAACAGGACCTGGAGGGGCTGGAGCGTGTCCAGGGCTGGGAACGGAGCTGGGAAGGGGCTGGAGCCCCAGGAGAGGCTGGGGGAGCTGGAAAGGGGCTCAGCCTGGAGAAAAGGAGGCTCAGGGGGCCCTTGTGGCTCTGCACAGCTCCTGCCAGGAGGGGACAGCCGGGGGGGTCGGGCTCTGCTCCCAGGGAACAGGGACAGGAGGAGAGGGAACGGCCTCAGGTTGGGCCAGGGCAGGCTCAGGTTGGACAGCAGCAGGAATTTCCCCATGGAAAGGGTGCTCAGGCCTTGGAACTGCCCAGGGAGCTTTGGAGTGCCCATCCCTGCAGGTGTCCAAGGAAGGGCTGGACATTGTTCTGGGTAACAAGGTGGGCATCGGGCACAGGCTGGGCTCGATGATCCTGGAGCTCTTTTCCAACCCAAAAGATTCTCTGATTCCACACCCTGGCTGGGAACAGCTTCCTGGCTGTAGCTCCCAGCTCCCAGATTTGCTCTTTTTGATGTTAAGAAGAACAAACCTTCATTGCTGAGCTACCATGCCCAGCAGCCACATGAGCAGCTCCCAAAGCAAACCCTGCAAACCCTGCAAACTCTGCTCCCAAAGCAAACCCTGCTCTCTTGTCCAGCCCCAGATGTTCCTCTCCAGGGGTCGGCACCCTTGGAGCTGCTTTAGGGCTGGATGTGAAATAAGGAGAAGGAACCAAAAGAGCTGAAGGAAGCAGGGGTGGCTCAGGTTCCCTGAGCTGACCAGATCCCAGTGATGGGAGGGTTTGTGTGCTCATGGGAGTGACAGGATCCCAAGGCTGCCATGCTTGAAAGGCCAAAACCCCCAGAACTGTGATCTCCAGTGGGACAGCAATGGGAACAAACAACCCCCACACTGAGGGCTCTGCTGGCACTGCCCTTCCCAGAGGTTTGGAGGCTTGCCCTCACTCAGACTGTCAGGAAATGCTTCTCCAGGACCCCAGGTTTCAGCCCCCATATGGGAATGATGCATCTCTATTTTCATGGGCCTGTTTAGGATTTGCTGGCATTGGATTTGGGATCCTAGGGTAACACTGCTCTATAAATGTGCTAAGTTTTGAACTGGCAGCAGGTCTGGTGGGCATGAGGTGACCCAGTGGGTTTGCCACCATGGGCCTGACAGGCCTAGGTGATCAGAGAACACCTGTAGGGTGTTCACATGGACAGTCTGGGATCCTGGAAGGCGTAGGGTCACCTTTACTCCACCCAGGTCACCTTTACTGCACCCACAAAAGGATCTCTTGGGCTGCCAGTGGTGGGTCCAGTGCTGACCAAACAGGCTGTGCTTGGCTCCTTCCTCTTCCAGGAACCATCCAGGGTGTCCTGTGCCCTCACTGGGGGAACCTGTGCCCTCACCTGGGCAAAGGGAACCTGCCCTGTGCCCTCACTGGTGTCCCCAAGCAAAGGGAACCTGTCCTGTGACCTCACTTGGGCAAAGGGAACCTGCCCTGTGCCCTCACTGGTGCCCTGGGCAAAGGGAACCAGAAGCTGAGCCAGAGCTGTGGCCCAGTCAGGGTGCAGGGGATGCTGTACCAAACTCTGGAGTTGCCAGTGAGGCTTTTCTCCTCCTCTGAACCTGCTGAGGGGCAGATTTGGGGCAGAGTTTTGTGCTTCACGAGGAGGCAGCACAGAGTGGAAGCAGCACTGACAGCCCTGTGTGCCCCAGCTGGGACAATCACAGCACGTCCTAGCAGGGAGGGACCCCCAGGATCGCCCAGCCCAGTCCCTGTCCCCACCCAGGACACCCCGACAAGACCACCCTGAGCACCCAGAGATGGCCACAAGTCCTGGCAGATGTGCCCAGCTCACTGCAGAACAACAGGAGAACATCAAAGGGCTGGGAAGTCATGTGGTGATGCTCACAACCCCGGCGATCCTCTGAGCACTGGGTGTTGGTCTGCGTGAAAAACAAGGCTCACTCTCTTGGTAAAATTTAAAAGTTTAATAAAGGATGATAGGAGATAAAAACAATACAGTACAGATATATGGCTGGGTGCTTGGCCCTTTGCCAAGAGAACACTTGTTATTTTGGAAATACTTTTTATATACTATTTCTATTGTATCAGCTTGTTGCACATTCATAAACAATTATGCATATTTAAACTTTTCTCTAAACTAATTTACATGTTCTAAGAACTGTTTAGCATGGCTCTTTCTCTGCCTTTTTAGAGCGTGTGTATTTCTTAGTTGTGGTTTTATTCTTATGATCACTTTTAGTTTTGGGCTTTGGTCTCCGCTTTCTTCAGGCAGTGAGTGCTGATAGTTGGGATATCAGTACCAGGGGTCTTCATCATGTTTATTATTATGTTTATTGAATGTTATTTTAACTAAGCAGGTATTTTAACACAAGCATATCATATCAGCTATTTCACTACTATGTCTAAGTTCAGTTATCAACAGAAAGTAAAACTATTTCTTTATAGCAAAGTTACTTTAACATTATGCATATAGCATCTGGTTTAATATTTGCAAAAAGCCAATACTATAATACGTATCCCTAGATATATATTATGGAGTCTGGTTATATTATATGGATATATATATGGAGATATATAGAGAGTCTGATTATATTGTTAGTCTGGACACTGCCACCTCCTCCCCTCCTGGGGTGGAGGTGCCTGTCAGGAGGTGACAGCACCCTCAGCACCTGTCCTGTGAGCCCTCGGGGGTGCCCCAGGAGAGGTGAGGAGGCTGCAGGTGTGCAGAGATGCCCCAGGAGAGGTTAGGAGGCTGCAGGTGTGCAGAGATGCCCCAGGAGAGGTGAGGAGGCTGCACCGCCCAGCCGCAGGGAAGGGAGGCGGCAGGAAACCCTCACTGCTTGTTTACCCCGTGAATGGAAAAAAGGCTTATCGCGATCAAAGCAGGCAAAACAGGACGTCAGGGCTGAGCTCTGCCAGGCGCTGCTGCCCCGGGGTCCTGCTTTCAGCTGCACTACAGGCATGGGGCATTTTTGGTTTTGTCAGCCTGCCCAGGGTTCGCTGGTGTTGGACTTGGGAGCTGGGATCACAAGTGCTGCTCGGTAAATTGTTTAGCTCTGAACTGGGAAAGGAGCAGAGGGTCGGTTTTGGGCTAATTCTGACCTGATTTGCTGTGCATTTCAGGAGTAGCTGCCTCAAAGCAGCAAAAACAGCTAAAAAAAAGAATTGTTACCAAGGCAAAAGGGTGCCAGAAGCTGAGGCTGAGCAGAGGGGAACTGGTTTTATTTGCAAGGGGTCAGGCTCTTTAAAATGGTGTTTCCTTCATTCATCTTCATTAAGGAAATGACACTCAGAGTGAAAATGAAACACCCCAGGGAAATAAAACCCCTCCAAGTGTGGAGGAGCTCTGCCCAGAGCTACAGTGCAGACCTTTTGGATGAGTTTATTCATTGCACTGCCTCGTGGGGAAGGGAATGAGACCATCCCCATCTCTGGAAGTGGCCAAGGCCAGGCTGGACAGGTCTGGGAGCACCCTGGGACAGTGGAAGGTGTCCCTGCACATGGCAGGGGTGGGGTGGGATGAGATTTAAGGTCCCTCCCACCCCAAAGCATTCCAGGATTCTGGGATTCAATAATTCAATGATTCAATGATGCAATGATTCAATGATTCTATGATTCTGTAGTTCTGTGATTCAATAATTCAGTGATTCAATGATTCAGTGATTCCATGATTCTGTGATTCCATTATTCTGTGATTCAATATTTCAGTGATTCCATGATTCCGTGATTACATAATTCTGTGATTCTATGATCAATATTTCTATTCAATATTGATCATATTCTATGATTCAATAATTCAACAGTTCTGTGATTCAATGACTGAATAATTGAGTGATTCCATGATTCTACGATTCTCTGTTTCCGTGATTCTATAATTTTGCAGAGCAGGCAAGAGATTGAAACCTGTGAAGAATTGGGAAAAATCCCAATGTCACCTGTTTGTGCTGGAATAATGAGCTCTATTTAGCTCAGCAGGACGCTGGGGACATCAATGGTGACATTTGTGCCCCCGGCGCTGCTTGGCTGGGGCTGGGACCGGGGAAGCCCCGCTGGCAAAGCGCTAATCCCACATAATCGCCCCATTCTCCTGGGAGAGGAGCTTTCCTGGGGCTGTGTGTGCTGGCAGGGGCAGTGCAGCGGGAATAAAGGGAATAAATGGGAATAAACACCCCGCGAGTGAGAAAGGCGCTCATTGAGCATTGTGCTGGGAGCTCGTCCCGCCGGGGGCCGGGCAGCAAAGAAGGGCTTGTGGTAGCCACGGGCTTGCGGAGAGGCTGCTCCGAGCTGCTCCCGGTGTCTGACCCCGCTCTGGGAGCCTCCCCAAACATGATCCCTGCCCAATCTGCCGGGCGGATGGAGCTGCCACCCGCCCTGCTCCCTCCGAGCTGTCCCAAGTGCTGGCACAGCCCTGCAGGGCACAGGGAACAAACGGGGCTGGGCAAAGGGCAGCCCACCTTGCCAGCCCACTTTGCCAGCCCACCGTGCCAGCCCACCTTGCCAGCCCACCTTGCCAGCCCACCTTGCCAGCCCACCGTGCCAGCCCCCCCGGCGGGCCCTGGGGGCTCCCAGTGGGGCTGGGGGTGCTGCGGGGCTGGGCTTTGAGTCCTGGGCTCTGGGTGCTGGGATCTCAGAGCCAGGGCTGGCCAAGGGAGGGGATTGTCCTGCTCTGCTCTGCTCTGGGCGGGGGGCAGTCAGGGCTGTAAGAAAGATCTAAAAGTGTTTAGGAAGTGTCCAAAGGTGGGACAAGGGGGTGGGGAAGGGTCTGGAGCAGCTGAGGGCACTTGGAGTGTCCAGCTGGAGCAGAGCACACTGAGGGCAGAGCTCAGGGATCTGCAGCTCCTCCCGAGGGGCAGCTCCGGTCTCTGCTCCTGGGACAGGGACAGCACCCAGGGCACGGCTGGAGCTGGGCCAGGGCAGGCTCAGGCTGGAGCTCAGGGAAAGGTTCTTCCCCCAGAGGGTGCTGGCACTGCCCAGGCTCCCCAGGGAATGGGCACGGCCCCGAGGCTGCCAGAGCTCCAGGAGCGTTTGGACAGCGCTCCAGGGATGGACAGGGTGGGGCTGGTGGGGTCCAGGAGCTGGACTGGATCATCCACTATTTAAGAACATAATTTTAAAAATCTTGGTGCTCCAGATCAAAAAATACAAATTTTGCCAATGGCAGCCAGCCAGATGTGGCTACAGGAATATAAAATACTTTGCAAATAATAGAATTTTTTTGTTGTTGTTTGTTTGACCTTCAGCACTGTGGGCCCTCCATGCCCAGAGAAAATTGTGCTGGTTTCTGGTTTCTGACCATTGTTGCTCTTCCAAACCCATTCCAGAGTGTCACAGTTGGCCTGTGCAAACACCACAGACCCAGCTGCAGCCTGAGGGCTTGTGGGAGATGCAGAGATATCTGATTGAAAAGGAGCAGGTTTCCAAGAATTCCCCATGGTTTGATTTGTGCAAGGCTTAAAATGCAGGATGTGTTTCTCTTACCCCAACCAGATCTCCAGCAGCAATTGTAGGTGAATTACAACAAGAATTACTGGGTCTGGGGAGGCCCACAGAGATCTGTCTTTGGGGTTTGGGAGCTGGGGTATTTCTCCTCGAAGAGCAAAACCAACAACAATAATAAAAACATCTGATATTGAATTTTAGAGGTCTGGGCAGTGAGGGCAAAAAAAGCCGAGAACAAAAGGAAGCAGAATCTCAGCAGAGAAGAAATCGATCACTGGAACATCCTCACCGAGAGCTGCTGCTTCTGCCACTGTTTGCAGTCTTTAAATCAAGACTATTTTCTATTTTCATGCGAGAAATTGAAGCTTAAGGATGAGTCCTGAGCCAGATGCAGAAGTGCCTGGGGGGGTTCTGCAGCCTGGGTTTAGTAGGTCAGGCTTAGTCAGGCCCTGTGCTGGATCCTGGGCTCAGTGTCTGAGGATCTCTGAGGATCCTGTGGGGTTGTGGCAGCACTTTTTGAACCATCAATCTTTTAATGTTCCTGGAAATGCTGATTCCAAAAAATCAAGGTCCTCGAGTGCAGCGGAGCTGTTTGGCTGAAATTCCCTGTCTGCAGTGCCCCATAAATACGAGCATCAATGTTATCCAGATATAACCAGTGTTATCTCTTAGTCTGGGGCTAAGAGAGGAGTTCCCAAGATAAATGCTGGGCTAATTTCACTCCAGTTCATCTCTGGTGGTGACTTAAAGGAGTTTAAGGGGCTCCTGCACAGCTCACAAAGCAAAAGCTCAGACCTGCAGGGGCTCCTTGGGTTATTCTTCCCCCTGCGCACACAAACAACCTCTTGTGCCCTGATCCTTTTTGATTTAATGCATTTTGGGGGATTCATTTTATGGATCTGAGCCTCTTCCCTAAACTCCAGGTGTGGATTAAGACTGACACATTTGCTGGGGGAAGGAATGGAATCTTCCAAACTGACTTTTAGGAGAGAAAATAAAAACCAAACCCAAAAGGGACCAAAAACCCTTGAAAAATAAAGGCATTACAGGCTCACAGAATGGTTTGGGCTGGAAGGAGCTTAAAGACCATGGGCAGGGACTCCTTCCATGAGACCAGCCTGCTCATGTTGGACATTTCTCTCCTTTTGGGTGTGAGATCAGAGTTCTGCTCATCTTCCCAAGCATCCTCCCTGTGCCACCAGAGCAGGGCCGTATTTGCAGCTCTCCTTGTCCGTGGATGAGCTCAAAAGGCTCAGAGAGGAAAATCCTGCAAAGCCTTTGGAGAGCCAAGGCTGTAATTTCGGTGAGCTCCTCCGCGGTGACCCAACCGCTCGGGTTCCCCGGGCCTCGTGGCTGTGGGGTGAGCAGCTCAGGAGGGCTCTGGGGTTTCCTGCAGCCCTGGGGATGACTCAGCACCTTGCAGGCAGCTCAGGTCGGGCTCTTTTGGGGTGTGTGAGCACCATTCTGCAGCACCAGCTCCCGGAGCTCAGCCCCGTGTGCTGCAGGTGATGGAGCAGCACACAGAGCTGCTGCCGTCTGCGAGGGAAACTCCTGGGTGGCTCCTGCCAGATCCCGAGGGCCTGGAGCACTCCTGGGGGAACCTGAGCCACCCTCAAGCTGTGTTTTGTGCAGGGTTTCCGAGCCCTGGGGTGCTGCTGGAGGTGTGGGACCACATCCTGCCCACAGCGTGAGGAGAGAATGACTGAGCTTGCAGAGCTCGGAGGAGACCCAGGAGCCTCCTGCCCTCCCACACCATCCCAGGGGGCTCCGCTCCTGCTGCCCCGCATTGTCCCACCCCACCACTGGTAGGTCACCGCTTGGTCACTGGTTGGTCATTGGTTGGTCATTGGTTGGTCATTGGTTGGTCACTGGTTGGTCACTGGTTGGTCACTGGTTGGTCATTGGTTGGTCATTGGTTGGTCACTGGCTGGTCACTGGTTGGTCATTGGTTGGTCACTGGCTGGTCACTGGCTGGTCATTGGTTGGTCACTAGTTGGTCATTGTCTGGTCAGTAGTTGGTCATTGGTTGGTCACTGGTTGGTCACTGGATGATCACCAATTGGTCATTGGTTGGTCACTGATTGGTCACTGGTTGNGTCACTGGTTGGTCACTGGTTGGTGGTCACTGATTGGTCACTAATTGGTCACTGGTTGGTCACCAGCTGGTTTTAGTGGCTGGCCCTGGGCACAAATCCCAGTTTTCCTGCCCTGCCCAGGGCTGGAGCTGCTCAGGGTGGCTCTCACTGGGCCATTGTTCTGTTTAACGCCCTGAGCTCTCCCTCCAGCCCTGGGGCCCTGTGCTGGGATCTCCCAGTTCCCCTCCCTGCTCGGGGGCACGCAGGGACCTCGTCCCACACCTGCCCTGAGCCTGTCCCCTGCAGGGACCTCGTCCCACACCTGCCCTGAGCCTGTCCCCTGCAGGGACCTCGTCCCACACCTGCCCTGAGCCTGTCCCGCTGCTGTGCCGTCGCTGTGACAGGAACGTCCTGCTCAGCTGCTCTGCAGACACCAGCGCCCTCAGCTTGTGCAAAACCCAGAGCTGAGCTCTGCTCCATGCCTGTCAGGGCCTGCAGCCATCCTTTATTTGGTGCTCAGGCATCAAGCAGGAATGCTGGCCTCTGGAGAGGGTTTTTGTTTTTTTTTTTTTTGTACTTTTAAATTTTTTTAACCTTTCCTAAAGAGGCTGGAGGCAATTTCAGACTTGCCTCATGTCCAAATATTGCTTTGCCCATGGAAGGAGAGGCAGAGGTCTCGTTACAGGGTGGATTTAACAGGGAATTGTCCCTCCCTGGGCCAGACCCAGCTCATCTGGCATGACTGAGGGGTCTCTGTGCCCAGGGCTGGTTTGCAGCAGCCCTTCGAAGAAGGAGTTGCTGGTTAAAGGTTCAGGGCTGTGCTCGGTAAATGGTATTTGGGGACAAAAATATTGTTCTGCTCTGGGATACACCAGGAAAAGAATTGGGAATCCAGCTGTGAGGATTCCTGGATTTAATCAAGGGATCTGGACAAAAATTCAAAAACTCCTCGTGGTATTTCTCACACTGACCCAGCACAGTCAGAAGGGGCTGAGGATCCACTTTGCCAACAGCTGATGGGTTTAAGTGTTTTTATTCCCTTTGTTTGGTTTTTTTTTTTTTTTTTAAGCAGCCACTTAATCTCAAGTTCAGGTGTGTGTCTGCTTGTGATGTTTGACTGAAGAATTTCTTGCTTGTATTGAAATAATGGGTTTTTTTGGTGTTCTCTCAGCTGTTCCATCAGAGATTTCATCCTAGGGAGGGTTTTTGAAGCATTCTTCCTCTCAGGGCTCTGCAGAGCAGGAAGATTTTTGGATCAGTAGCTGAGTACATGAGTAATTTCTGGCTCTGGCTTCTCTGCAAATTTCAGATCTGTTATTTTTTTAATTTCCTAGAAAAAGGTAACACACATTTAAATAAATAAAACAGATTGAATGTGTTAAGGAAAATATTTGTCCATTTTTTCTTGACAAACACATTTAAATTCTTAAAAAAATACCCCCAAAATGAACGTTTTGAAGCCTATTTTTTATTGAGCCCCGTGCTAAGCTGAAGGAATGTGATCTCAGATTTCCTGGATGTCTATCCACAGGGATATATATCCACTGTCTTTGCTAGGGATGGCTTAAAAAAATATTTATTTGCCTTGAAATCTTTAATATTTGACCTGCAGATAATTTCCTTGATGCCATTCCAGCTCCGAGCCCTGATGAGCTCAGCTGGGAAGAGCTGGGAGGTGTTTTCAAGGTATTTTTGGTTACCAGTGTGAGCTCGTGTCTAATTAAGCAGAAGCTCACACCTTATCTCATTAGAGACATGATAACAAATGTGTACAGCACTGGCTGGTTCTTGGAAACGAATTCCCTGAGTCTGGCAGGGTTAGAAAAAGGGATTTTGTGTCACTGAACGGTCTCCTTCTCCTGGTCTGCATGGAGATGGCACTTTGCTCCTGGTTTGGATTTGTTGGGATGATTTTTGGGGTCTCTGGGTGTGACAGCAGCAGGAACAGCTGGAATATTGCCAGGAGGCACAGAGTGCCAACAGGACTGGTTTCCTTTTGATCCAGGGGAAGTTATGGAACAAAACTTCTGACCTGCTGCTTCTGACCTCAGTGGTGACTCTCGGGGTCACCTCTCAATTTGCCATCTGCAGGTGCCTTCACCAGCAAATATGAACAACAAAAGGCATCAAAATTGAGTTGTTTCTCACTAATCCTGTGGCTGCCCCATCCCTGGAAGGTCCCAGGCCAGGCTGGAAGCAACCTGGAAGGTGGATGAGCTTTAAGGTGCCCCCAGGTGAAATCATTCCATCATGGTTCCATGATTCCATGTCCAAGTAAAAATCCAGCAGGTGGATGCAGCAAGCACAAACCTTCCACATGAGCTCCTCCCTTGGTCAGATGAGGCCTCAGATGAGGATCACCATTCCCATAGTGTGGGAATGGGGTGAGGCCAGGGAGAATCCTCCTGCTCATCCTTCACCCCAGCCCCCTGCCCCGCAGATGCTGGGGTGACCTCACCTGTGTGGCTCTGTCCTCCCGGCTGATCCTGAGCTCTGGTCCCATTTGGAGCCCTCAAACCCCTACAGGGGTAAAGGGAGGGAAAATGTCAGGAAGTGGCACTGTCTGAGGAGATGCAGCAAGGAGAAGGCAGCACCAGGATTCTTGGGTTTTAAACTGGCATTTTACTCTTGGAACGGCTGTTCCACCCCAGGAGCCTCCAGGTTCTTACTCTGATACAGAACTGTGCAATTAATGATTGTTCTTTGTCCTGCAGCTTTGCTGGACTCTCAGGAGATTTGTCCACCAGAGCACAGAGCTCTTCCCCATCCAAATCCACCTCAGGTGTCCCAAAGAGCCACCCCTATCCACTGGAAGCAGAAGATGCTGGAAGAAGTATTTGGCCAGGCTGCATCCCTGTGTAGGGGTCAGGAATGGGATTGAAAGGGTGGGGACTCTCTGGTGTGAAGGAGATCCTGTCTGGGGTTCTGAGGATGTGGAAAATCCTGCTCTGGGTTTTGTCCCGTGCCCCCAGGCAGCGCTGGTGCTGTGGATTCCTGAGGAACAGGTTTATGAGGGGAAAAACCAGAAGAGAGGGACAGGCAGCCAATGGGGTCCCTACATAAATATTTGCCTTCATCTACAAGAAGGATCTGTTAAGAAGAGGCCAATCACCTGGAAGTGACCCAAAACAGGTTCTGGTGCTGGCTAAGCCCTGCCTGTTTCCCTGGCACAAGGTGTATTTTTGTACGAGCAGACAAGGCAGTTCTGTGCAGCCTGTGATGACAAGGGAGCAAACACTGCCCAGACTTGACTCTGCTCTCCCTGCAAAGCTCCCGGCATTCCCTGCAAACTCAGTCATGCTTTCTCTCCCTTTCCTGTTAAACAAATGCATATCTTGATTTAGAGTTATTTGTGCTCTCTGTGTGCACTCCAGAGCTCCAAAACGTGAGGCTTTCCCCCCTGGATCTGGTGTGGGGAACATCAGGATCTTCCAGCGGGGACAGCTCTTCACACCCTTCCCAGCTCTCTGAAACTGGGATCTGTCTAGAATCGCCCAGAATTGGGATTTGGCTTGGAATTTTTATTCAGAATTGCACATGGAGGTATGTGTGTGCACAGACAACTGCAGGATAAAAATATAGATATACAAATAAATATATATAATATATAAATATCCACGCTATCCTTTGGAAATGAGGGGTTTGGTAAGGAAAAACTCCACCTCGTGCAGCTGGCTCTGCGCTCCCTGGTGAATCCCTTTCCAGCAGCTCCACCTTGCCTGGGAAAATATTTACCTGGAGAAAAGCTGTGTTAATGAACCCAAGCTCCCCCAGCTCCCCTGCCACGGAGTGGGAGCACAGCAAAGGCTTTATGGTGGCACTGGGGACAGGCAGGGACTTGCTCACGGTGTCTAATTCCTATTTCTGGGTTTGTCACCATTTCTGTTACGTGACAAAATGTAAATGAATTTCAGGATATGCTCCCCACGAGGCTCTGGAAAAGGGAGATTTCCAGACTGGAGAAAGGATCAGAAACTCTGGGTTTGCCTGTAGGGAATAAAAGGATTATTTATTTCGATTTCTGCCTCTCTTTTCATTGAGGATAGGGAAAACTCCCATTGCCTTTGGTCCTGAATCAGCTGGGAAAGTTTCCTTGTTGAATTTCCATTGAGATTCCAATTTTTTTTTTTTTTCATTTAAACAGAAATCTTTCAGCATCTCATCTGTGTATTTAATTAAATAAGATACAGGCTGGCATAGCACAACACTGTGTGTTGTTGCTGTGTCCAGAAAGTGGAAAATCTGATTTATTTTGATTTTCACACTTTCACAGGTGCAGGAATTCCCAAGCAAAAATGCTTCTTGCACCATCCTCATTGAGGGAATTTATAAAATATTTGTATTTTTACAGTACTTTCTGTTCTTTAGACCACCTAGGAACTTGATTAACCCAGAGCTGGAATTGGTGGAAGCTGGAATTGGCTGAAGTGGGAATTCAGTTAATGGAGAGAGGGCAGCCTTGTGTGGTTCTGCAGGGCAGCAGGGAAAGGAAAAATTCCTGCCCAGCAGGGTGGGAATTGCAGGCTGGGGTTGCCCAGATTTTATGGCATCTTTAGTGGTCTGTCCACAGATTTCAATCCCAAATTTCCATCCCTCTCGCAGCCTGGGAGCCCTGACTGATGTGGCTGCTCCTGGTGGGCAGGGCTGGATTCGCCTCCAGACTTCCCAGGAAAATAGCAATATTCCAGATGCTGATGTGGCTGGTGAGATCATAGGATCTGGAATCACAGAATCATGGAATGGTTTGGGTGGGAAGGAACCTTAAAACTCATTTTGTTCCACCCCTGCCATGGCAGGGACACCTCCCACTGTCCCCGGCTGCTCCCAGCCCCAATGTCCAGCCTGGCCTTGGCCACTGCCAGGGATCCAGGGGCCGCCACAGCTGCTCTGGGAATTCCATCCCAGCCCCTCCTCACCCTCCCAGGGAGGAATATTTTCCCAATATCTCACCTAAATCTCTCCTGTTTAGTTTTAAACCCCTGCTCCTGTCCCTCCATGCCCCTGTAGGAAGTCGATCCCCCCTTCCCGAGCCCCTCCAAGCAGCAGAAAGCTGCACTGAGATCTCCCTGGGGCCTCCTCTCCTCCAGATCCTCCAGCTCTGCCTGTCCCAGGTTATAACTCAGCCTTTCATCAGCCTCAATCCCTCTCTCCTTTGCTTGAGGGCTCAGAAAAAGCCGAGCAAGCTGCGGGGGTGAAGCTGTCGGTGTTTTCTGTGGGAATTCTCCGTGTGAGTGGTGCTGGAGCTGTGGGAGCTGCTCTCAGGGGCTCTGAGGTTGTGCCCCGTGTGCCTTTGGCCCTGTCACTCCTGGACGTGGCACATGTGAGGCTCCACATTTTCCTGGCTGCCTCTCCGAGGCCTCTCACCTCCACCTGTGCCTGGCATTTACACTCTGGAAGGACACAGCCCTTGGCACACCCTGGCTTTGCTAAAACCCTGTGAATTCACTTTGGTTTTGGAGATGACAAAGCCCTACAGATATTTCATGATTTTTTTTAAACAGAATGAACCAGAAAACATTAAAAGGAAAAAAACCCCAACCTCAGTGACTGCATGTGGAGCTGCCAGGGGTTTGGCAGAGGCATGAACCCGTGGGTGGGTTCTGGCCCAGGTCCCCTCTGTGCCATCCAGGGAAGGGGGAGATGCTGCCAGCAGTGGAGCCTTGGCTCAGGCAGGAGCTGCTCCTGCTTCCAGCTCCTTTGGGCCCTGCTGTGGCTTCCCTGGAGCTGCTGCTGCTGGGGTGTCTTTGCCAAGAGCAGCAGCTCCAGGATCCCGTGTGTGTGTCAGCATGGGGGGATCGGGTGGATCTCAGGCAGAGCATCCCGTTGTCCTCAGAGATCAGATCAAAATCCCTCTTCTGGGGCACAGGCCCTGTGTGCAGCCACTTCCACCACTCATGAGGCTTAGTGAAAACCCATTTTCCAGCCCTGATGTGTATTTGGAGGGCAGAAAACTCCCCCGTGATCTTCTACAGATAAATCCATCAGGAAAAATATCAAGTGATTGGAGAAAAGGGCGTCAGTTTGGAGTCGGTGTGCTGACAGGGAAGGAGGATTCACCTGGAGAGGAGAAGGCTCCAGGGAGAGCTCAGAGCCCTTCCAGGGCCTCAAGGGGCTCCAGGAGAGCTGCAGAGGGACTGGGGACAAGGCCTGGAGGGACAGGACACAGGGAATGGCTCCCACTGCCAGAGGGCAGGGATGGATGGGATCTTGGGAAGGAATTGTTCCCTGGCAGGGTGGGGAGGGGCTGGGATGGAATTCCCAGAGCAGCTGTGGCTGCCCCTGGATCCCTGGCAGTGGCCAAGGCCAGGCTGGACACTGGGGCTGGGAGCAGCCTGGGACAGTGGGAGGTGTCCCTGCCATGGCTGGGGTGGCACTGGGTGGGATATAAAGTCCCTTCCAACCCAAACCATTCCAGGATTCTGTGCCCCAGTGTCCCACCCCAGGAGGAAGAGAGGGAGCCTTGCTGAGGGCTTGGGCTGGAATTCAGCACAGGGATAAAGCTGATGCAGCTCTCAGCCCTCCATGGCCTCTCTCCCAGTGGAGAGTTTGTTTTTAGGGAAATGTTTCCTGCAGCACTTCTGCTGCTCCCTTCTGCATCCAAAGCAAACTGGCAGCTTTTTGCGATGTCAGCTGGAAGGATCCCTTCAGTGGGGTTGTACAATAATCTCTGAGTCGTTCTTAATTCCATTCTGTTTAAGTCTTATTGCACTTTGCTTAATTGCTTCTGCTTTGTCGTTAACGAGACAAAGAGCAGTTTGTGTAAGAGTAAAATTGTCGAGGAGCAGAGCTGGAATTTGCATGTTAAAAGTTTCCTTTTTATCGTTTTCATTGCTTTCCATTCCCTCATTTGGTTTTGTTCAGTCCCACAAAGCTGCTGTGCCCTGCAGGTGACATCCCCGGCCTGGCTGTGTCCTGCCAGTGCATCCTTAGGGAAAACTCCTCTGGATCATGGCCCAAGGAGGTTCTGCATGGGCAGGACCAGCCCTGCTCACACAGGACCGAGGCAGAGCCTCCCTGCCCCAGCCCTCCAGCAGCCTTTCAGTGCTGGGCATTCTGCAATCTGCCAAAAGTGGCCCTCTCTTATGGTATTTGCAAAGCACACCCAAATCCCTCATTTTTCCCATTCTGGATTGGCTCCAGCTCCCACGGAACCAACGGTCAGGAAAGCAGGGGCTGAGCCAAACAATGCAGCCAGCAGCCCGTGGCACTTCTTGGGGGATTTTTGTTTTGTGGGGCTTTTTTTTTGGTTGTTTCTTTTTTCCCAATTATTTTCTTTAGCGAATCCTGAGGGGAATGCTACTCTCAGGAAGCCCTGGAATGCCAAATAAGCTGGGAAGGAAATGGTATTAATTCAGCTGGAGAGCGTCATGCAGGAAACTCGGGAAAAGCTGCTCCTCCCTGGTGTTCCCCCGCTGTGGAGAGCCAGCAAAGGCTGAGTTACTACGAGCTGAAAAGGGCACATTTGCAACTTCATTGCAGAGCTGTCCCTGTGTCCTCGCTGGAACAAACTTCCCAGGGAAGCGGTGGAATCCCATCCCTGGAAGTGCTCAGAAAACGAGTGGTGATGTGGTTTGGGAACAGGGTGAGACTGGGTCTAAGGCTGGACTTGTCCTGGAGAGTTTTTCCAGCTTTAATGATTCAGTGTTCCTGCGGGAAATCCTGCAGGAGTTAGGTGGGCTGGCGTGGGGTCTGGATCCTGGGTGGTCAAATCCGTGTGGATAAAACGCTGGGGAATATTCTGGGAATGGGGATCAGCTCTTCATTGCCACAGCCACGACGTCCCTGCTGCTGCCTCCTGCCCGTCCCTCGGCTCTGCTTGGGGTGCTCGGTCACTGGCCATCCACTGCAGGGTGTGGCTGCAGCCCTCCTGCTGCTCCACGAATTGTTCTCATGGATTCCAGGGCATGGGAGGCTCCAAATTGGTCCCTCAGGGACAGCTCAGCCCAGGTGTGTGAGCAGCAGCCAGCACCTGGGGCTGGCTGGGCTTCATTCAGGGGAGGGGGATCAGAAGGGGCTGGGACAAAGCTGCGTCCACCTGGGGCTGCCCGAGGTCTGCTTCTCTCCTGAGTGCTGGAACCACTGCTGGGCTCCTGTGCTGGGAGTCTGGGATCTCAGCTCCTGCTGGAGCTGGGATTTGTGCTGGGCTTGAAGGATGAGCCAGGCTCTGGCACACCCCAGTGTCAGCTCCAGGAGCTGGGCTCTCCCTGCCCTGCTGCAGCTCCCAATCCGTGGGTGGTGTGTGAATGCAGGGATTGGTGTGGGAATGCAGGGAGTGGTGTGGGAATGCAGGGATTGGTGTGTGCATCCATGGGTTGGTGTGGGAATGCCTGGATTGGTGTGGGAATGCAGGGATTGGTGTG
>VWZP01007741.1:64705-150273 GCA_013396995.1 Dicaeum eximium | reverse complement strand
GCCGCTTCGAGCCGCTGCTGGGCAACCTGGCGGCCGAGCGCAGCCGGCAGCTGGAGCTGCTGCGGGACATGGGCAGCAAGAAGCCGGTGCTCGACATCACCCGCGCCGTCAACAAGCAGCTGCGGCAGGAGGAAGCCGAGGCGGCCGCTGCCAAGAAGGGCAAGAAGCAGTCGAAGCGGGGCAAGCGCGGCCGCCGGCAGCAGCGGCCTGGGCGCAGCGGCAAGAAGAGCGGAGCGCGGCGGCAGGCGCAGCAGCAGAAACCTGCGGGCGCCGGCACTGGCGGGGGCAGGAGAAAGAAGGCGTGAGGGACAGTGTGCAGCACGGGCTGGGGATGCCCACCGAGGCGTGGGAAGGGACTGTCGTTGCCAGCCTCCTGCCCGGTGCTCTGTTCACACACGTATCTGTCAATAAATGCGTTCTGACCTTTCTAAAACATCCTGCGTTTGGCTCTTAGCTGGTAGATAAGGAGGGCTGTGTTCTCCATCCAAGGGAAATTGGTGTCCTGTGAAGGGGATCGGGAGCCCCTGTTCCGCCCAGGCTGGGGGGATCACGGTGACTTGTTTCACAGGTAATGTTGGTTCGCAGTTGGCCTGCTGCGTTTCTGCCAGGACAAAAGCTGAGCAAAGCTGTCCCAGCAGGTGGCTGGGACTGGACCATAGACGTGACCTGGAGTTTTGATGGACAAGCAGCCACAGGTCCGGTTAAGGGATGTGGCTGCTGCTCTCTGCCTTGGGCAAGTGGCCTGACGGTGGAGCTCTTGCTCTGTAAGTCAACTTCTGCTGCTCAGCTCTGTGGTATTCAGGTTCAGTTACAAAAGGAACATGGAAACTTACTGGAAGATTTATTGCAGGGCCTAAGAAGTTGTACAAATTTTCTAGAGCATTTTGTTGATGAAAAGAAAAAGTCAAAGCTGCTGACCAGCCATTGAGTTCAGCAGAAAAATGTTTGTATTGTACAGGGTAAAACCTAAATTTCTCCCTGTAGTAGCAACAATCCATCATTTTATAGAAATAATCTTAACAGTGTTTACCTAGCAGTTTGCGAGCAGGTAGTAGAAATTCTCTCAGACTTCTTCCCTTTACTGTTTTGAACTTTGTAGTGCCACAGGTACACTTGAAATAGAAAAAAAATTACTGTCTCAGTGTGTGACTTAGCTACAGGGAAGATGCTGTTCCTTGATAAGAAAGTTATTAAAACAAGTTTCAGTAATCTCAATTAAATTAGGTCTTCAAACCTTGAGATTTTTGAGTGGTTAATGATATTGTAATGCCTCATTGCAAGTGAGTTTTTGAAAAAGCTGGGTGACTTTAGCAGTTTTTGTCTTGTTCTGTAGCACTTCAGTTAGGATGGCAGCTCCAGTAAAAAGCATAAGAAAGCAAAACCTTTGTGCAGGGGAGCCACAAGGCTACTTGGTAAATTTTCTCCATCAAAATCCATCAAAAAAATCCACCAAAATCTCCATCAAAAGTGTGTTCATCTCCAGCAGCAAAGTGGTCACCTGAGCAGAGGTGCAGGTGCTCCTGTGGTGTTGCCACTTTTTGGCTCTCACAAGTGGATAAAGGTTTTGCAGCTTCATGTAGGAGCCTGAGCAGGTCACTAACCTGCTGTCCCAAGCTCAGCACCTTGCAAAATCATGAATTTTAGGCTCATCTGATCTGCTCATAGAATCATTGAATGGTATGGGTTGGAAGGGACCTTAAAGATCATCTAGTGAGACATAAAGAGTATGCAAAGGCAAAATACTTGTATCTGTTATGTTAGAAAAATGATGCTTTTCTGTCAGAATCCAATGTTTCCTTTGGTCAATACTGGTATACTACTCTGCTGGCAGCTAAGCAGCACATCTTACAGCTTAAAAATTTGGTTAAAAATTTTGATCCATCCTGCACTGTAATTTACTGTGATTTCATAGAATTACAGAACTGTCATGGTTGGAAGGGACCTCTGGAGATCATCTCGTGCAAGGCCCCTGCCAAGGCAGGGTTGCCTAGAGCAGCTTACACAGGAACGTGTCCGGGTGGGTTTTGAATGTCTTCAGAGAATTGTGCTCCATGACCTCCCTGGGCAGCCTGTTCCAATGCTCTGCCTCCCTCAGTGTGAAGAAATTCCTCATGCTGAGGTGAAGCTTCTTGTGTTTTAATTCATGGACATTCCTCCTTGTCTTGTCACTGAACACAACTGGAGAGTCGAAAAAGTATTTCACTTAATTTCAGGACCATGGGGGTTTTTTATTATTTTCACTTTGCAATTCTGTTACTTTCAGTATTTTTCTGTGACAAATATACGACATGCACCCAGTCCTAATTAGATTTTAGTCGCTCTTCATTGGCACTCTCTGGACACTTCTGGCCTCACGCGTGTGCCGGCTGCGGGCCCGGCCAGCGGCGCTGTCCCGGAGGCCAATGCGCCCGGCCCGGCCCGGACCCGTCCCCGGCCGTCCCCAGATCCGGGCGATGGCGGCGGGCCGGGCGCGGGTGTCCCGCCTGCTGCGGCAGCTGGAGCGGGCAGCGTGAGTGCGGCGGGACGGGGCGCGGGGGTCCCTCCCGGGGTCCCTCCCGGGGTCCCTCCCGGGGCCGGGGCTGGAAAGCGAGAGGCAGCGGCCGCTCCGCCCCTGTGAGGCGCCCCCCGTGCCCGCTGCCGCTGCGCACCGCCGGGCTCGGCTGCAGGCCCTTGTATGGGCTCTTACAGGAGACTTGTAGGACGTAAAGCTGTAGCATTCTGCTTTAGTTTTCCCCTTTTAACCATACCTTTTTTTTTTTAAACATTTTAACTAGTTGTCGGTGCCCGAGCCATGGCCACACTTATTCCCAAGGTAAGACCTAATTTGTTTCTCCACAATTATTCTGGAGGAGGCCATGGCCCTGCAGGGGGCTGTATGTATCCATGTAACCTGCGCAGAGGGTGCAGGTAACAGGTGGGAAGGAACAATCCAAAGGAGAAGGCAAAGAGCCTGTTATTTTGCAGCTGTACAATGGCAGTGGTTATTGTTGGAGAGTCACTGCTCCTGCATAAACCACAGTTACTGCCTCCGGTCTCCTCCCTCCCCATACCGTGGGGCCAGCTGATCTGAACTTTGCTCTAGCAGTCATCCCCTGAACCATCTCAACTTTAGATCTGCTGTTGGATACACAGCTGTTACATCAGAAAAGAAACAGGAAGTGATGTGGATAAAGAGTAGCTTTTCACAAAGGTGTGTGCTGGCCCGGGCAATAAGTTCTCCATAGGCTTTTTATACAGTCAGTCCAAGAATGCAGCTCACTTAGACCTGGATTGTGGACTGTGAGCAGGGGAGCTGTGCTGGGTTACCCAAGTCACCCTAGGAGGAGTTTCTGTTTGTATGGACTGTAGGGAGGCTAGGAGAATTAACTATCTGTCAGCCTCCAGAGTAGGTAAGTCTCCAGATCCCCCAAAAATTAGTTTGGGCCATAATTCCAGTAGTGTGTAACTCTAAGTAGCACGGTTCCACATGCTTAGAACACTTCTTAAAGAATTGGCATTGTCATTTTATATATGGAAAAGCTCTTTATATGTTTAGATATTTGTTTTGCCCAAGACCATCATACAGCAAGATGATAGTGCAGCTGAGAAAGAATTTAATTATTTTGCTTGTCTGCTTGATGACCTACTCAGTCAGTTCAAACTAAGCTCTTGCTAAACTGAAGCCTGAGTTAAGAACCCTCTCTGAATGTTTTAGGCAGCAATAGTCTATAATGTAGCAAGATGATATCAGTTAAGTAAATCTCTAAATAGTGGGAATTGATTGAACAGTGACTATAGCTGGGGAAAAAAAGAAATCCAAAACAAACAAAAAAAAACCTTCTTTGTGTTTCTTGGCAGTGTTCAAGGAAATAGTGCAATTTTTGAACTCAGTAAAATTCGCTCTGAAAGTTAAGTTTGGTTCAAGAATGTAACAGCAGGGCGTCTATTATACTATCAGAAAGCAAGGCAGTAAATGGTTTGGACATGTCCTTAGCCTGTCAAATTAATGACTGAAAGTACAGCAGACTCCAGCTCCAGGAGAGGTCAAACATGTACAGCCTGGCGAGAGGTGGCAATGAAAGAGCTGATAGCAGCTGGCCTGTGCTTGAATAGAAAGTACATAAAGGGTTTTAATACATCTATCTGTTGCTGTTGTGGGTCAGTGCTTCAGTGCACCCCAGCGTGTCTGTAAGACCCATTTTCACGGCTTCACTCATTGGATCGGAATCCAAATTGCATATTTTCAATTAATATGGCAGACGTAAGGCATGACTTCAGCAGGAAGAGCAGAATGCTTTGCCTGATGTTTTCTTGGTGAAGAATGGGCAGTTTTAGTTGGTGTAGTTTGCTTCACTCTATGGCAAAATTGGAATATGCCAGAAATGGAGTTTTGTGATAATTCATGCAAAAACGGCATGGCAGAGAGATGCTGTGACTGAAATACTGTCCTTACCAATATCTTCTAATTGAAGTTAATAGTAACACACTGATCCTTTTTTATTATTAGCAGTGCATGTGGTAATTTTCTAGCAAATAATTCAGTTTCACCTGCAAGTTCAGGACTAGGCAGAAGTAAAAATAAGTGTAAACACCTGTTAGTATTGCTCCCATGCATAAGGTGTTCTCTATCCAGGGGCATAAAGAGGATGCCTCATGAATTCGTCTTAAAGTTGTTCTGAAGGTTATCATGTAGCCCCTACACATTTCTAGCACCTCTCAGCTTGTATGTAGCAGCCTGAGTGCTCTACACATATTCAGTTCTACTTTTTATGTGCTGTTCTGGTCTTTGTAGACTGCAAACAAACTCTCGTGCAGCCTTCCTGCTAATTTATTCAGTTTTTATAAGAAATACTTAATTCGTGAAAGAACTTTAAAAACTCACTTGTTTTGTTGAATTGTATGAGTCAGATCAAGTACTTGGATCATTTAATCTCATAAACAGCAAGGGATTTAATGGGTAACTGTTACCCAGACAAACTGAGATGACCTATGGAAATATATTAGTGATTCTGAAACAAGGGAATCTGTCAACTCTAGAGCTGAGAAATAGATTGATATAACTTATTGTTCCTTAATTCTACTGTTTTGTTTCCATTCCAGTTCCTGAACAGCCCACCCTGGGGAATACAGACTATGCTTTTGAGGTAGATTTAATAATAAAATATATTTCATTTAACAGTCGTACAAACAATACTCATTTATAAATATGGCATTTAACAAATATTTACATTATTAAATATTTATATTTCACTTTGAATGGGTAGGGCCAGATGCCATTTTTGTCAAGAAAAAGAAGTGTTCTTTTTTTTTTTTTTTTTATAGATGGCCATTTCAAACATCCGGTATGGAGAAGGAGTTACAAAAGAGATTGGCATGGTAAGCTGCCATGGTCTAAGTCCATTACTGGTGAAAAGTTATTTTCTGAAGGGCTGCCAGTGCTACCAATCCACTTAATAAAGGAAAGCTTACATATTATGTGGTCCTATGTATCAGTGTAAAAAGGTTGGAGCATACTGTTGGTTAAAGAACAGGAGCATGGTGCACCAGTGGTACTGTGGCATATGAAATGAAGCTCAGGGGATAATTGGGTCATTGATACTTTGCTAGAAGTATGCAACAATGTTTTTTCTGACAGGGAATTTAATGCAGGAAGTTTTGAATCCTGGCGACTCACCAGGATTTTCTCAAGATTGCTTTCATCTTTCTAGTGCTCACTAAAGTGAATCAGAGACTTTCTATTAAATCAGATAGATATTCATTCAGCTCTCAGCTTGCCCTGTGTAAGTATAGAATTTTTGTTTCAGCAGTGTGAGATGGCTCACATGAGTACATTTTATCACTGGTTACATTTATTGGTTACATTTATTACTGATTACATTTTTTTATCATTGGCTTTTCTCATTTATAATTTTTTCTCCTCTTTGGCATTTCTAGCATTACTAGGTCTCTTTTTTATTTGAAAATTTGTGAAGTAAGATTATAGTCAGACATTAAATGAAATTGGACAGAACCTGTCTTTAAACAGCACTAGAATACACACATATTGTATAGCTATTGTGACAATTAACTTAGCAAAGGTTAAGATGCAGCATTATTTTTCTTCCTTTTGCCACCTCATTTTAATTTTTCATCAATAAATTAATATTGAGTATTACATTTTCAATATTTTGATGCTGTGCTTTGGTAGGCAGTTAATGGAGATAACCTGTGAAAAGGCCTTTTTTATTCTCACAGGAACTGAGGAAAAAATATTTTTAAAAGTGTTTTATATTTTACTATAATTTAAAGTGGTTCCACGTGGTTCAACAACTTTAGTTTTCTTCTATTATAAGACTTCAACTATATAAATTTGGCAGCTTTAAATTTTACTCTGCTTTCTGTATTCTACATGTGTGTGGTTAATACTCTTTTTCTTCAGCTGATATGGTTTTAAAAATTTTGCAATAACCAACTATTTTGAAGTCAGGGCTATATTATTATCAAATGGTTCAGTTGATTTGGATTAGTGTTTAAATAGTAAAGAATATGATTTTATACCAATTGTTTGGTTTTTTGATTCGTTATTGTAGGACCTGCAGAATCTTGGTGCTAGAAGAGTTTGTTTGATGACAGATAAAAACCTCTCCAAACTCCCTCCTGTAAATGCCGTATTGAATTCCTTGGCAAAATATGGTATAAACTTTCAAATGTATGATAATGTTCGTGTGGAGCCAACAGACCAAAGGTACAATTTGCTTCTGACAGTGCACTTCTCCAAGTAGTGCCTAGTCCTTTACAGGATTCCATCTGGCTTTTTGAACACCTCCTTGTGGCCTGCATGCTGGTCTTAATAGTTAATTTCCCTGTGTACTGGTTTTATCCTGACTAATTGGAAAATCTTTCTTGTGTTCTAAGTTTCCTGGATGCCATTCAATTTGCTAAAAAGGGAGAGTTTGATGCCTATGTTGCTGTTGGAGGTGGGTCTGTAATGGACACCTGTAAAGCTGCCAACCTGTATGCAGCCAGCCCTTCATCAGAATTCCTGGATTATGTCAATGCTCCTATCGGGAAAGGGAAGCCGGTCACTGTGCCCCTCAATCCACTTATTGCAGGTAAAGCATGAGGAGTGGGTGTGGAGAGTTGGGGCAAGGGGAAGGTGAGTCATTCTACACTCTCTGACATTTCTACTGAAATCAGTTTACTGTGGCTGTTTCAGCTCCCTTTGGGCTTACTTCTCCTCTGGTTGTATTCAGCAGTCATTTTGCTGTTTAATTCAGTGGAGGTAAAATCAGAGGTTGTAT
This sequence comes from Dicaeum eximium, assembly GCA_013396995.1. Classification (NCBI taxonomy): domain Eukaryota; kingdom Metazoa; phylum Chordata; class Aves; order Passeriformes; family Dicaeidae; genus Dicaeum; species Dicaeum eximium. The sequence continues at coordinate 143,014 of VWZP01007741.1, read as the reverse complement.
CATTACTTTGTCTTGTTTAGCTCTGTTAGGCTCCTTTACTGAGAAAAAAGGATCAAAGTAGCAGTTTCCCTTTGATTTGTTGGCTTTGGATCAGGGATACCTCCAAGATTTCCTGGGTCCTGTATTTTGAGTGGTGTTAGTATTGTGGTTTTATTATTTATTTTGCAGTATTATATGTTTCTTACTATTTGTTGTTATCCCCATTCTTCCTTTTTAAGTTCCTACGACATCTGGCACTGGCAGTGAAACCACTGGTGTTGCCATTTTTGACTTCAAAGAACTAAAAGTTAAAACCGGTGAGGTTTTGGTGCTTTGGTTTGGGGTTTTTGTTTGTTTTGTGGGGGTTTTTGTGTGTTATTCAAGACAATTGCTTTTCCAATGTCTTTCTTATTTCTTTGCCTTGAAAGGAAAGGATACTGCATGTCATTTCAGGTGTCATTTTGTTTGATTCAACTGCCACGGGCGAATTTTAAAAGCTTAAAGGTTTCCTCCTTGAATTAAATTTATAGCATATTAACATAATTAAATACCTATGTAATACAGTGGATTATAGTTTGAAGGCAAAACAGGAAACTAAAATCTTTCAAGTCCTTAAATGGCAGAAAATGTTAATTACAAAGGAAATTTCTACTTATATTCAGGGTCAACCAACTGTTCCTTATTTCCTCTGTATTTTTCTTTCTACTTTTAAGACTTCTGTTTCTTTGTTGTGTAATTGAAGCCAAATGTTCCTTTTCCTGACTTTGGAAACCTCAGGCCTGGGATGCTGTGCGAATGAGGGACTGTCTTCCTTTGGGCTTTTCATCCCTGGCAAATAAAGATTAAGGCTAAAATGTCATCTTGAGCTTCATAACTGTTTGAGGTTTTGCTTCTAAACATGTGGATTTTATATGCCACACAGTCTGCAGAACTTAGGACCCAGATGGGTGTTCTAAGGACGTTTGACAATAGCTCAAGAGTTTTCTAGTCTATATGTTGTCTGTTTGTCTGTCTGTCTCTCTCAGAGCTACATCTTTGTGCCCTTAACCAAAATGCAAGGACATGATTGTTACAGATGCTGAAGACAGCAATTGGCAATAACAATTGATTGTAGATACAAACCAGTTTTGCCTTCTGACTGTCCACAGAAGATAAAAATCTAAGAATACTGCAGATGCCACAGACATTTTGCAAGGCTGCTCAGGGAGAGTTGCACACAGAGAGAGAACATTGTCTGGTATAATCCAGGCAAAAGTCTCAAATCATATAACTCTTTTAGAGAGACTTCATCATCAGTCTTACATTCATAAATACTCTCTACCCTCCCTTCTCTCTCTTTGCTTTCATGTTCATAGTTTCAAATATTTTTTCCTTCCTTGTTGTTATGTTTTGAACATTAAGCTTGTCTTGTCCTATTTGGTTGCAAAACATCTTTCACTGATTTTCCTCCCTTTACACATTGCAGGCATTGCTTCAAGAGCCATTAAGCCAACGTTAGGCATCATTGATCCTTTACACACACTGTCTATGCCTGAACGAATAGTAGCCAACAGTGGCTTTGATGTGCTTTGGTGAGTTTTCTGCATAGGCTGCTACTTGAATTTATTTAAATTTTGTATTTTTACTGTGATGATTGTAGGAAAAATGTATTTTGAGAGCAAAAGAGGATGATCTTTTTTTCTCTGTTTGCTGTTCTTGTTAAGGTGAGCTCTGTCAGACTTTCCTCTTCCTTAGTTTCACTGCCTCCCTCAGAACATACGGAAACGAATCCGGCATTTGCAGAAATTGGAATGTTTTTGCAGTGCACTGGAGAAACCATTTGCTTCCAGAATAGCTGTTGTCAGGAAATACAGTCCAGGTGTCCCTTTTTAAGGGATCATGGACATAGATGATGAATCACAATTGTAATAACATTTATCATGAATCACAGACATGGCAGGGAAGAGAGAATAAGAATTTTCTAATAAAAGCCATGATGTGTCAATAAAAATTTGTAAAAGCTTGTGAGATACTAGCAGGTCTTCACCCAGCTATGGTCATCTTTGGAACCAATATCATAGTTTGCTTTATCACTTGGCACAAAATTTTATTCATCGTAAACCAACAGCTTAACTGCACAAAATGCATTTCTATTTGGATGGCCAGAGCTTACTTTGCTTCTGGGTGCTATGTATATTAAAGGAGTAGATATGTAATGAAACTGTGACTTCTCAAGTGTGGTGAAGGACCCTGGCCTGCAGTGTCTGTAATGGAATAAAGGCATTTGTTCATCAATGAAAATGGTTTGCCTGTAGTTTTGTTCGTCTTAATAGAGCCATGTAGGCAGTGCCCCTTCTTTATGTCAGATTCATGAGTATCTGGGAGGTGAGACTATTGACAGTTCCACTTAGCTTAAATATCATACCCATAATTTTTTCAAGGTCAGTACTTCTAAAAGAAAATTGCCCTATGAAGTTTCCAATGCTAAAGTCTCTTATGGTTCCTGTCGTACAGAAAGGAAATGCGCTCATTGCACATGTACAGCCCTCTTCAGTGAAAAACAGTACAGGTGCTGCTGCACCCAACCAGGCTTTTAGCATGGTGGGAGCTGATAGAAGGAGACTCTGTTTAGATTGCCCTCTGTCTGTTTATTGGAGAGGAAATGCTCTGGAGGTGCTGGCCCAGCATTCTGCCGTTGTCTGCGAGATTGTATTTCTTGTTTCAGCAACTGTTGGACACCAGAAATAAACAAGAACCTGCATTCAAAGGAGAGCAGGGCAGTAAAAGGGAGCTGTCCCCCTGAAATAATGAATTTCTCAATCTTTCTGTCAGCCATGCCCTGGAATCCTACACTGCTCTCCCTTACAACGAGCGCAGTCCCTGCCCTTCCAACCCCATCAGCCGCCCAGCCTACCAAGGCAGCAACCCCGTCAGCGACGTCTGGGCTCTGCACGCTCTGCGCATCGTCGCCAAGTGTCTCAAAAGGTAACACCTTCAACAGCCACCACCACTGCAGCGCCTTCAATCCACATTGACTGTGAATTTTAGGCTAGAATGAGGTAAGCTGCAACATTAAGCTTTTGTTTTCTACCCTGGATTTTTCTTAAATAAAGCAAAATATTTTTCAGATACAATTCAACGTAAAATTGGGATTGGTAGCTTGTCTTGAGGAGGTAGCTTTTTAATGCCTCTGTGAATCTATTTTAGAAGTCCTCAGTTAAAGGTATTTCAAGCTGTTCAGTTAATATGGGAGCAGCATTTACATAATTTTTCTAGAATCTCCTTTCTGTGATAGTATAAGGGAATATGTAACAAACAGAATAAAATACTGCTGATGTTATTTCTGTGGCCTTCAGTGTAAATTAAGATACTTGCACATCCACCAAGAAGGTAATGACATGCACTAATGAATGTGCAAAATTATGCATTTATTGCACACCTGCTCATTCTTAGGAGACCTTCAGTTTAGAATAGGTATTGACTTAGCTGGGAGTTGTTTTTGATCCCTGTCATTAAGGTTTTAGCCTCTTTACAGCTTTTGCATACCTTGTGCACTTCTATTAAAGATCAATCAGGCGCGTTTTTGTAAAAAACTTTTCACAGTACCTCGTGAGTCAAAATAGTTGGTTTTTGTTCCTTTGGAATCTATTAATGGGACATTTTCTCTTCACTGTCAAACTACACAAGGATCCTGAGGGACAGGAAGGCAGGGAGTCCTTCCCACACAGGTGGTGGGGTCTAGAGCACCACCTAATGAGATGGTGAGAAAGCTGGAGTGATCCTGGAGCCATTCATAGAATTACCAAAGATTCTAACTATAATTTTTTAATTCACCACTGAATTTAGTATGGTTAAATTCACTCTATTTACTTGCTTTTTGGAAAAGTGAAAGGAAGCTTGCCCTTCACTGAACCAATATGATCTACTGAAGTAATCCAGATGCAGGATTGTTCTTTTACCGAAGCACAACTTGATTCCACTTCCACCATTTTTACCTCAGCTTATCTTTTAGATTTTTTTGTATGTCTGTCCATAAAGAAGCCCTCTCTCCCTTCTCCCTCCTGAATCACCAATATGTTTGTGAATTCATTGGTACCATTTGCCTCCATGGTGCACAGAGCCATCAGAAACCCTGAAGACCGTGAAGCAAGAGCCAACATGCACCTGGCAAGTGCTTTTGCTGGTATTGGCTTTGGCAATGCTGGTGTCCATCTCTGGTGAGTACAGAGAAATAGTAACCCCATCTGAGGTCAGTGTTTATAGCTAGTGTTTGTTTCAGATTGTTGAAGATGTTGCTGCCCTTGTTGCTGAATGTAGAGTAGGGGATTGGAGCCTGGCCTGTGATGCTGAAGGACCTGTGTGCTGTGACAAACTGATGGGCTCTTGTCATTTATGTGTATAAGGATTGTGTATTCTTGGGTTGTGATACTCAAACCCAGTCACATGAAAATTACAGAACACAACTTTCTTTACCTTCCTTGGTAGTAAAAACAAGAGTAAAAAAGTCAATGACATTTCAAATGTTAGATTCCATGCCAGCTGTTCCATAGTGAGCAGCAATGATGTAATCTTGAGTTTTTCCTGAACTGATGCAATTATCTGTAAGTTTGGGATAGGCAATCAAGTCTGAAATGAGCTGTAATTATTATTACAAGGCAATATAGTTTCATTTGGATGATAATATCAAAGAAGCAAAGCCTTAAAGTGAATTGTGTGCAGAAGTTATTAGCAGTCATTCCCTTCAGAGACCTTCCTTTAATTCCTTTTCTTTGAGCAAGTCTACTCTTTTAATTATATCTTAAAATTAAAGTTTCTTTTTCTCAGACAGTGTGAACACATAGGTATGCAGACTATGATATTTTTGGCATAACTACATTACTTTAGGAACTGAACATCTTTCAGTTCAGTCAGCAAATTAATGTAACTTCACACTCACAAAGTAAGAAGGTGCTGCTTTTTACAGCTAGGTCCCTGAGGTGCACAGGGATGAGGGTTGTCTGTACCTAATATCCACACCATACCTGTCAATACCTTCTGAGTATCTGTACTGAAGAGACTTGCATACTGAAAACTGACCACAAAAGGGACTGAACACAAATTTTCCAAATACCGGGAGAGCTGCCCTAACCACTCTCTCTCTGCTCTCTGTTCCAGCCATGGAATGTCTTACCCTATTTCTGGTTTGGTGAAAACTTATAAACCAAAGGATTATAATGTGGATCACTCTTTAGTGGTAAAACTTGTTTATTTTTGGGTTTTTATTATAAATTTCAAATATCTGTTATCTGTAATTAATGAGCATTAAAGTCCATTGAAGTTAAAAGTACATGTTCTGTTGATGTGTTTTACTCTTTTTTTCTTTTTTTTTTTTTCCCCAGCCACATGGCCTTTCTGTGGTGCTGACATCCCCAGCAGTGTTTGCTTTCACAGCACAGATACATCCTGAACGGCACTTAGAAGCTGCAGAGATTCTAGGTAGGAATCTCTCTGGGTACAGTTTTCATGTACAAATGGAATTGTTTCCAAAATTACATTTTGGGATTAAAAAAAATTATGTGCAAGCAATTGTCATTGGTTGTTGGGAGGGGTTTACGTTTAGAAAGCAATATTCTGGAATTAGATGTCGTGCAAATTAGATAGCATAATGCTGAATTTTGATATTGAATGATGTGATTAGAGGAGCAAGCTGGAGAAATCTGATTCTTGACCAGAAAAGTGGACAGCTGAAATGAACTGGAGGTCTGTTGCAAATCAAACAAGAGTAGCTGTGATTGGCACAACTCTTGGTGCTTTATGAAGAGTAGTCACCATAAAGTGAACCAGTACTCAGGGCATTTGTTAGCTAAAAAGAAGGATTTTGCCTAACAAATTCCTTGCTGTGGCAGTGAATTAGAACAGTGATATTCTGAATCATTCCTGCTCTTTTTCCTTGGCACACAGCTGTGGATTTTGGTTTTTCTAATGTAGGCTTAAGCTTGTTTGTAGGTGTTAGAATTTCTCATTGGATGATGTCAAGGGAAAGCTTTTCCTGGAGTAGCTCTTCTGTGGACATATATGTAATGGCTAAAAAGAGATTCATGAACAAAATGGCCTTTTCTGCATTTTAGCAGAATAAAAGTGAGTGCTGAAAGCTGTCAGCTCATTTAAAGGTTATTTTCTCATACAGTGCCTTGTTATGTGTGCAGCCCATCACCGAAGGGTGTCCTAAGAGAAAGGATAGCTCTTTATTATACCTCCAGCATGACTGTGTGTAATAAACCAGCTTCCAGTGATGTAATCTCAGAGCTGTGAGCAGTCTAGCTGTGACAGCATGGCTCTGCACTGAGCTAATTTATTTATGTCTAAGGCCAGGGGGTTTGCCTGCACTAGGTTTTGTGTTGTGGCTACACTGCTGCTAATACCCATGCTGGCTAAGGAGCAGTCACAGCCACGTGCTCAGCAGTGCAGGGAGTGGAGAAAAAGTGGTTAGGTCAACTCTCCTGGTATTTTGAAAATTTGTGTTCAGCCCCTTGTATGGTCAGCCTTCTGTATGCGAGTCACAGCAGTCCAATCACATGTATGACTTGCTTGTATAAGTAATCTCAAAGCAATGGGGGTCTCAAGAAAGAATGGGACTTCTATATAGACAATGAAAATATCACAGTATTTTATAGAGGGTGTAAAACAACATGGTTAGAAAAACTACACTGAGTGAAAGTTCTGTTTATTTCATAAATGGTCTGTGAAGTTGTTCAGGCTTCATCTAAAGTATGCTGTCTTGCCTATAGTCAAAACCAGAACACAAACCTAGCTGGAATCATATACTAAGCTAATAAATATCTGTGTCCCTACAGCAATAAGACACAACTAAAATTAGATTAAGAAAATATGTCTGGATAACTGGTCAGCACAGCATATCAGAAAATTTCAGCTCTGGGTCTTGATTTTAAAACAAATGAAAAGCAGTTCCTTTAGGTTTTATGGTATTAACTTGTGCCATAAATTCTGTCTCTAAAAGCTCTGGTTATTTTCTCAGTAGAAATTTTAACAATGTCATTGTGTGCCTTGCTGGAAAGGGATTCTGCTGAAAACATGTCACGTGGAATTGAATTTATTAATTCCCATCTGGGATGTTTACTTCTGAGTCCACTCCAGAATCCAACTGACTACAGTAGCTGATTCAAATCTGTCATGTTGCCAATGCAATGACTAAGAAGGTATTTTATGACATGAAGCAGATTACTAAATAGTTATGTTGTGTGTATGCACAACTGTGAATTTGGGTACAGCCAGAAAAAGCTTAATACCTCCCTGGGTGGATTCTTAAACAGTTGAAATAGGTGTGCATGTGGCCAGAGATTTTCTAAGTGCAATCAAAGACTGATGTATCTTTTAAGTTGAGTAAAAAGAAAGTACTAGAACTATAGCAATATTTTAAAACTGCCAGTCACATTTACTGTCATATTTTATATTCCTCCCTTTCCCTTTTACTTTACTGTCTGAAGATAGTGAGTTTATGTCCTAGTTACTCCTCCACAGCAAAACCCAGGATAAACTCAGACTTCATGGCATAGCCCCAATAACACAAGACTTCGTACAAGACTCTATCATATCTTATTTATCAGTTTTTTCCAGACATTATTTGCTACATTACTGCCAGCCTTACTAACTGAACATTTGAGCTCTTCAAGCCAGCTTGTAGGTCTCCTGTTCACTTAACTCCCTTTGAATGTTACACTGAGCTGTGTGAGGACCACAGAAGGTGTTTTTCCTGTAGCTATGTATTGCTCTTACTCATCTCTCAGTATGGCACTTGGACCTAACATAGTTCTAGTGTAACATCACTGAGGTTACACTGAGCACCAATTTAGCTCGGGTTACTTTGAAAGAAATCACATGGAGGAACTTGGGTCTCCTGTCTGGACATACTATATTATTACTTTTAAGTAAGTTCTGAACATTCATTGAAGAAGGGACTGCAAGCTATTCTGTGAGAAATATTTGTAATCTTTCATCTTGTATCGGTGCTTTCATTACTGTTCAGTAGATGTTTCAAAGAGAGCAGTTCCTCCTCTTCAGTTCTACAGTACCCTACACAAGTCAGCACCTATTCAAACAGCCATAAATTTAGAATTTACTCAACCCACTGAACACTGCCCTGCTGTCTCCTGCCTTTTTCAGTCTACATGCTGTAGTCCTCTCTGTGGATGTGTAAGTGAACAGAACAGTCCTCTAGATGTCAGCAAACTCAAGGCCTTAAAATGAAGTTAGCATTTGGCACACTGTCCATACAAATAAATACCACTGACGTTCATGCTTTAGCTTCTTTCCTCCAGCAGTTAGTCAGACTGAAAAGTGCTTCTCCCTGTAAGCACAGAGGGAAAGGAAGTTAACCTCATGTGGCAGTTAGTCTTTTTGGCAGCAGTTAACATGCTTCTGGTCTTGTTTTATTTCACCTTTCACAAACTATTCCAACTGCAAAATGAGGACTGATTCCTCTCTTTACTTCATGTTGCTTTTAGGGCAGTGACTGTTATGTATGGATATGTATTCAGCTGATATTATGATTAAATTAAGTCCAGGACAGGCTTCCTCTGCTCTCTCCACCCTACAGTCAAGGCATTATGTCTTATTTTAGGAGCTGACATCCGCACTGCCAGAATCAAAGATGCGGGGCTTATTTTGGCAGACACACTCCGGAAATTCCTATTTGATCTGAATGTTGATGATGGCTTAGCTGCAATTGGTTATTCCAAAGCAGACATCCCTGCATTAGTCAAAGGCACTCTGCCTCAGGTAAGACAGAGAGCAAAACAGTTTTTCTTGTCAAATAAAATAGAACAGATTTTGGAAAAAAAACAGAAATGCTTCTTTTCCAGCAAGTTTTATTTCTATTCCTTACATGAAAGCTATTTAAACGTAGAAATTATGGATAGTCAACTGCATTTTGTTTCACTCCACAGCTTATGTTTCTTTTCAGTGGGATGGAGTGTATGCTGCAGTTTTCACATAGATTCAGAAAAAAGGGCTAAGTGTTGGTTTGGGGTTTTTTAATGTTACAGTTTTTAAAAAGAGGATGTTTTTCATAGGCCTGTGATCTTTGTAGTAGATACTGCTTTTTCATAACTACCTCTCTTAATTATGTGTGCAGGTGGTCTATAGATAAAGCCTTAATACCAAGTGCTATCTGGTAAGAATGACCAAACTCACTTTGCATTAAACTTTCCATATTGAGAAGTTGCATTTTTCTTCGCAGATGGCTTTTTTGTTCCATTGACCCCCATCAGAATTTGAAATAAGGTCCCCTGGGATGATATAGATTAAACTTGTAATACCCTTTATTGTTTCAGTGCCCACAAAGACACTGCAAAAAGCAACACACCACTCTTAAAGCAAAATCCAGAGTCTTTCTTGTAAAAAGACAGTTTGATTCATATGCTATGGACCTAATGTTTGTTTCCAACAAGTTGCAAGGGAAATATATACTATGGAGAAAGTAAAAATTTTTTTAGGCCAAAAGGTTACTCACTTTTTACAGCACATCCTGTATAGTTCTTCTCACTCATAAATCTCAGAGCACCTTAGAACAGTTACATTCACAGTAAATATTAATATTCCTATTTTATACCTGAGAAAGTGACACAAAGGTGCAACTACTTAGGATCACACACAACAGAGCAGAGGCAAAGCCAGGAAGACAGCTAAGGTCTCTGAGCACCATTAAGTAGGTTATGCATGTGCATTGTTATATTTGGGCATTTGGAGGGTTTGTTTTGATAATCATGTTTCTTTAAAACAAACATTGAATGCAAGTTTTGCATAGCTGGGGGAGGGTTCCTCACCAATAGATGTTGAAGTGTTTTTCTGTCTTCTTATGGCATTGGTGATTCATTGTACTGGGTAAAATTAGATGACCTAATAGTTTCTCTTATTTTTTTGTATGAGATGTAATGTGATGCAAATGTATCAGTGTTCCTTAACAATCTGCTAGTAACCACAGGTTAATCCATACAGTTTATTTTTTGGTATAATTTTTTAGCTTTTCATCTTGCAGTAGGTTTGCTCTGTAATACAGGAATGGCCCATTCACATCAGGAAAGCAATGTGGTGCAGTGGTGATAGCACTAAAAATTTGCCAAGTATATTCCATGCCCTGAAGTGCAGGCTGCAGGGAAAAATGTAATCTGACTGTTGGGATTTGGGGTGGGAGCTCTGTTGGAACAGACATCTATGCTTGAAGTTAAAACAGAATTTTGTTTGCCTTCCTAAGTGAGTCTGTTAAAATGGATCTACAGACAAGCAGTTACTTAGTGATTTACAGACAGCAGTTATTCTAGCAAAGAAGATACTGTCTCAAAGTTCAAGGTGGCTGGGTGGTGGTGTTTGAGAGGAGATGGGGGCACTGAAAATAAGAGCTTGTGGAAGGGCTGTTCTCTGCCCACCCTGCAGATGTCCTGGAGGCAGCTCCAGTGGGGCTGAGCCAGTGATGAGTCCAGAGCTGCTTGGTTTGGCAGGAGACCAGAATGCACTGAGTCAGCCTGAGGGAGCCAGGCCCTTGCTGTCTGGGCACCAGCAAATATCAGCAAGCTTGTGCAGAGGTAGTGATGGTGCCTCTCTGTCGAGGCGTACGGGAGGAGCACCCGTTTGCAGCCTTCTGTCGACGGAGCTGGGAAATGCTCCAGTCTGTCAGGCTGTCAGGCTGGCTGTCTCCTGTCACCCAGTGTGATTTTACAGATAAATCTGGACATCTCAGTGCACAGAGCTGCAAAACTGGCTTTGGCCCAGATGGTCCTAATATGATGAATTTATGAATACTTGAGCACTGTGTTGTTATATTTTGCATATTATGAGTCTGAAAGAAAACAACACACTATTGCCCTAGTGCTATTTGAATTTTCCATTTGGTTTCAAAACTGCATAGAAGAATGTTAGTCTTCTCTTTGGCTGGATCTCTGTTTGTAGCAGCACTGGTGTCAGTGATGGGGGAAGAGGTACCATTTGATTGCTACATGCACCGGTAAAGCTTCTTCTGTAGGTAAAATTATGCACACACAGCTGCACTTTTCAGACTCCTTACAAACCATGATTATGAGCTGTGAATACCTCACAGCTGACTGCCTCATACGTGGAAAAGAGGGAAACTTTAAAGCTGGAGGGCAGCATCTTCCACAAGGGAGATGTTGAAAGAGGTTGCAGCAGGAGAAACTCTCTCTTTCCAAAACACACCTCATCTAAAGATAAAGGCCCAGACTCTGTCTTTGCAGACATCTCTAACTCTCCCCAGTATTTCAGTAAATGTTAAAGTCATTGGTTGTTGAAAACACAAAAGTTCTAATCATAACCAGTACGAGTACACTGATGTTGGGCCCTTCCAGCTGAATGCTCCTGCAGTAACTGGGTACCTACACTAATGCAGCTCCTCATCCTCAGTAGCACAGGGCTTTTCTGAATTGCAGCCCTTGCCTTTGTGGTTATTTTGTCAAGCAGAGCACTAAAGCACATACCTGAGTTTCATTGCAGTCAGTGGGGCTTTAGCATCTGAACATTCAGTTGGATCAGTGTCCAAATGAAGACCAACCACAACTCCTTTATATTCTGACTCCGAGGTGTGGGGCTGTTTATTAAGCAGTTTCATAGAGTTCCTTGCTGTGTCTCTTTTTCAGAGTCTGACTTAGAAGTGCTGTTTATTCTCCCCATTTACAGCAGCTCCTGGGCCTTGAGAGATGTATTTTGAAAGTCTTGGTCTCTAAAACTCTAACTCCTAGTTCAGCGCTGGCAAATTAATTTTAAAATGGACTATATTCTCAGGATAATGTCCTTCTGTGTACTGACATCTGCAGTGGAGAAGGCCCATGTTTGCTCTGCTTGTCTCTGAAACTGAACAGCATTCTGATCTTGCTTCTGTGTATTTAATTACAGGGAATTTTAGCTTATATATTCTTGAAAGTACTGTACAGTTGATGATGCTTCAACTTTAATTACTTGATTACTTATTTTGCAAAACCTTGTTATTCTCTGTGAAGGATATTAGTACAGAGACACATAGTTCACCTACTGTTTGATTAATTTTATTGGTAACCATTTATAATCCAGTTTTTCTTTCATCTTGCAGGAGAGAGTGACTAAACTATCACCACGTCCCCAAACAGAAGAAGACTTATCTGCTCTCTTTGAGGCTTCCATGAAACTTTATTAGCTTAAACATATTCTGGAAAGTGTGGTCTATTCTAACACAGAGGTAGTTCCTTATAGATATGGGACTGAACTCGTTCAGAGCATGGAAGAATTTGGGTACCTTTGACTTCTGTTCCACTGTACACTGCTAAAAGGTCACAAAATTCATCTTTAACCAAACAATGCTTTGAAGTGAGGACTTGACTGTGGTTTCTTTCTTGCTCAGTAGTCAGTGGCATTGACTTGCATAAAAGTTGGAGCAGATTTCTTGCATTACTGAAGGCTTTTTTGTGCTTCAGAGGTGGTCAAAGGTGGAAAAATGTTCTAAGGGATATTTCAAACCATTTTGCAAACTATGCTTCTATTTAAATTATCCATCATTTTGTTTTAAAAAGTCATGCTAGTTAAGAAATAATGAAGGTCGTTTTTAATTAGGGAGGGGAAGTCCCCTGCAGAAAATGTCAGTTTACTGTACTCTGTTCTGCTTTATCATCTTTTTACCATCTGGCTTTGCTAAGAAGGCTGTTGAACTTGGGTGCTTTTTCATTGTTTGGTTAAGAAAAATCTACACAGTTCATAGCTGCTTGGAAAAGGCTGCTTGAAAATTTTCTTTGGGTTAAAATTCTAACATATATTGTCATATATTTATCTTTCCTCTTCTAATCTCTATAATTGTCATATATTTATCTTTCCTTTTCTGTTCTATATGAGGTATTTATCAGAGGAGCAAAACCAGAGTAAAGCATGGTCACATACTCAAGAGTAACCATATAACAGCAAGACAGCATCCACCATGGTCATTCTATCTGTTTAGAGGCAACATCCCCCCTTTCCTGCTGTGTTCTGTGCAAGGAAGCTCTCAACTGTATCTTGCTTTGCTGTGAATCAGTTGCTTCTGCTGAGCTCCTGCAGGTGCTGTCCCTCAGAGTGCAGCCACCAGCTGAGGAAGTGGCTGTGTGCTGTGGTTCAATATTAAAAAGTGGTGGTGAAGCATTTGGCTGCACAGTGCCCCACGGGGAGCACTGGTTCAATGTGGGAACGAGCGTGCACCTTCCGAGCAGGGAACCAGCTGGTTGACTGTCAACTGAGAAAGGGAAGTGGGGAAGAGAGAAAGGAAACTAAAATTTTAATATTATTTTCCTTTATTTAAAAGTTCACGTGGTTGTGTGTACAGTTTGTTTAAATCAGATTCTGCTTCATGTTGGGCTCTTCCAGCATCTGATTCATGCTGCTACCACAGCACAAGACAAATGAGAGAAGAGCCCTGTGATTTCTGGTGTGCATATTTCTTTCTGCTGGGGAGGGAGCTCTTTTCAGTCACCCTGTTGAAGCAGAAGGCTCTATGCTTACACCTTTGCATTTGTGTATTTGTCTGATCAAACTAGTGCTGTCCCAGAATCTGAGGACAAATGTGTGCTGGATATTGACACTGGATCTGTTTCAGTGCTGTTAAAACAGGTGGATGGATACTGGTGGAAGTCTGGCTGTTTTTAGCATCAGAATGGTTTTGGTGGCCACAGGACTGCACTGCCATTGTGTGATACACATGTGATTTCATGTCCTTCAAAACCTTCCCCTCTGCTGAAATTGCCCACAAGTACCTCTGTCATGAAGGCTGATGTTGTAATAGCAAGGGGTTCACTTCATTATATTGTGCAAAACTAACATGTTTGGAAAAAAAAACCAACCTTTTTGTCAAAACCTATTGTCAAGCCCTGTTGTTCAAAGTCAGGCTGGATGAGGCTCTGAACCCAGTCTAGTGAAAGATGTTCCTGCCCATGGCAGAGAGATTAGAACTAGATCTTTAAGGTCCCTTCCAGCCCAAACCATTCTATGGTTCTATATAAACTTTTGGCCTGTTTTGTCTTTCCAATCCCGTCTTTCTGCAGTCTGTGGTAGCAGTACAAATTCATGAAGAGACAATCTTTTTGTCCAGGAACCGAATTCATGGCAGCCATGCTGTATTTGGGGGGAATATACTCTCTGGGGAACTGAGCAGTATGTGGTTTCATCACTGCAGCAGAGCACTTTGATGGGCTGCTTAGGGAGGTGGGATAACTTCTTCCATATCCTTTTTATCTGCCTTTTATGCCAGTATGGCTGTTATTGGCAGGCTGCATTTTCAACTGACAGAACCCCACATTAACTTCCTATACCAGGTAACCTGCAGCTCCTGATGGTTTATAAAATAAACCTCATACACCCTTTGATACCCATATTTTACAGATGAGACAAAGGGGTTATGTAATACCTAACCTAAAATAAGCAGATGGTGCTGTGAGAAGGGACATTTCTGTTTTACACACCACTTTGGCTGCATCAAGGTCTTGAACTGGCTTAAACTGGTGGTGAAATTTCTCCCATGGATGTCAGCTACGTGTGAAAATCCCTCTTATGGACATCAGTCTTCACTGCCAATTATTAGTTACTTTTAGTAGGGATTATTAGTAGGGATTTTCTGAGGAAAAATCAAGAGAGCTCAATGCCCCAGAATGCTTTCTTTCAAATAGTGATGATGTGACAGGGTGTCACATCCTGGCTCCTAGGCAGTGGTGGTTTTACTCACAACTGCAGAGCTACATGGGGCTTTTCATGTATTATCTCACTAAATTACTCTGTACTGGTGTTTTTGTGGGGTAACTCTGTAATTGTGAGTGCCCAGTGGTGGTAGGGCCTGTGTGTGAAATCTGGGGGGCTTGTTCTTGTGGCTGCTGTTGCTGCTGTGTTACTCAAACCCTCTGTGATGGATCTGTTTGTTTAGATTATGCTGAAATGCAAATAACAAAAATAAAGCTTGTTTGAGAGCAGCATTTAACTCTGTATTCTCTGAGCTCTGTGCAGTAAACACAACCCAAGACCTAGTCCATGTGACCACTCACTCAGTCCATTTACATTGCTTAGATTAGGTTTGGGGAGCAAGTATGAACAAGGGCATATGTAGTGCTGGTGAAAATAGTTGACCAGCAGGTATAGTTTTACCTGGAGTACCACATGAAAAACTCACTCACTTCACAAGGTAGAGCCTGCAGGATTGATGCTTGGGATTTACAGATATGAGAGCAGCTGGTACAGTGGTTTGTCCATCCCCTCATTTGCCTTGCCTCTTTCCATACCAGTGCTGATTTTCTAAGCAGTTAAAAAGAGAATAAAGCAAAAAATATGTACTTAACATGCCTAAATCTTCAAAAACTCTCACCATCATCCTGTGTGAATAAACTTGGAAGAAACTACATGTAGGTTAGGCTGTATGATCATTCCTGTTGCACTGTCTTGTGCTGTGGCTGTCATCTTCTGTCTTGTGGTTGGCTTTCCATCTCCCTGAGACCTGAAAAACTGTATGTGAAGGAGCAGTGGTTAAGGGACACAGCCAGGCTCTGTCCAGGCCCTTTCCATAACCCCTGAGTAAATCTGCTTAAGCATCACTGTGCTCCAGGACATGTGCAGCGTGCCTTGGATTCAACAGCTCCAACCAAATAAATCCCTTGCTGCATTAAACATGTCTGTGCACAGGGCCTAAAGGTAGGCTCTCCATTTTTCCTCAGACCATCCCTATGTGCTTCCTAAATAAAAATGAGCTTAATTTAAATCCAAACACTAGCAAGTGCATGCAGGAAGTGATGCCACCATTTTCCTGATGTCTCCAGCAGCTGTAGCTCACACAGCGTTGCACAAACTGCTTGTCTGCTGCAGTATCAACCCTGAGCAGTGAGAAAAGGGTCTTGCACACCTAGCCATCTCTGCTAACCCTGCCTTGAGATCTGATTTAACCTTAGAAACACCACCTGGGCACCTGTAGAAGAAGAGATTCCTCTGAGCAGGAGGATGTGGTGAGACTGTCAGTGACCAAATTTGCAGAGGTCTCAGCTCTCTTTGCACGTGCATATTTTTCAACCTTTCTGTTTACCTGCAGCGCATGTATGAGAAATCACACAGGGTCAGTTGGTCAAGAAATGCCTAGTGCATCATTTTTAAGTGTAGTGGTCTATGAGAATAAGCAGAAGCTTCTATTGTTTGCTCTGAATTTGTCAAAGAAAGTGAGACCAAAAAAAGGTCCCACACCTGGGTTATCATTGGGAAGGCTACAGTTCCCTTGGATGCAACATTTGTGGATGCAGTTTTATACTTTGCCAGTTCTAGTCTTCTATTAACCCCCTAAAATGCCATTCAGTTTCTTTTTTCCCCATAGTACTTGAAACAGTTGCCATGAGTGAGTGGGTAGAAAATGTTGTCCAACCAAAAAAAAAAGAGGAAGAACCATTTGACACAGCTCAATAGAATGTTAATCAGGTTCTTAACTTAACTGCTTTCCTAGTAATAGGAGAGGAGGATGAAAAAAATACTTTCAGTCTTTGGTTTCTATCAAAAAGCTACATGTACCCCATTTTCAGAGAACTTTAAGTACAACAAATGGCAGCAGATATTTTCCTTATTTCTCTGAACATGGGAATTAAAGGCGGAAATTAATTTACATCCACGTGGTGCCATAGTTAAGTGAAGGCAGAGGAAATGTGACATGTATCCTTTGGAAATAATTCATGTGTCAATTCATGTCACCTTGTAGAGCCACACAGTTTGGTTCCTCAGTCAAACACTGGCAGCACATACACCACCAAAGTCAACTGAGCAGCAAAGGAATATTGATTGTGCTCACACTGTAGTCTGAGCTCCCATTAAATGTTTAATATAATCTAATATTAATTTATCATGAGATATATATCTCATACCCCAAAATGGTTTATTGATGGGGAGCTTTTCCTCTGTGTTCCCTGACTTGCAGTGACTTTGACCTACTTTAACAGTGCACTTGTGCTTTTTCTGGGTGTTTGACCATACAGCCTTAAATTAGCAAGTTGACATTGAAATGCTGATTTACACCTGCAGTCAAATGGATAACACATGTTAAAGACTGATTGTCAGCAGCTCCAATACGTTATTGCTTCATTCTCTGGCATTGTTTCTTGCCTTTATGGGATTTAAGGACAACATTGTGTGGCATTGTTGTTATGGCTATGGACACAGCTGTGGGGGGCTGACACTGTGTATGGTCTTTGTCATTTATCTAAAAGCTGACATCACTTTTAGAAAATGACTGTGAAAGTTTGGATGTTTAAGTGTTGCTGCATGTTTTAAGACAGCATTGGGAATAAAAAAGCTTTTTTGCTGGCATTAAAAAAAAAACTGTTAACATTGAATACCTTGCTCTTCTGACCTTCTCACCTTAAGGAAGATTAATGGTGGTTTAGATCAGAGCATTCCCCCTGATCAGGGTCTGAATGCTTCAGGGATTCAGGCAGACAAAGAAAGTCATTTCACCCCTAGGTCACCAGCACAGATCTATGGTGTCTCACTAGTGACCACTGGATGATTGCTCAGTAGTTTATGTGCAAGAGTTGGTGGTCATAATCCATTTTCCAATGGACAAGTCCCTGCCTCATGAAAGCTGTCACCGTGTGCTTATCTAAGCGGTGAAAAATAGGAATTAACATGAACAGCCTGCATTACATTTGCCTTGCACTACTAAAATCTCAGAGCCTCTGTGTTTCAGTGGATCAGTCTCTCTCCAGGAAGGGCTGAAGCCATACTGGTGCTGTTCTATGAGTGGTGGCACCTCCGTGTTCCCTTCTGGAGTGCTGCAGCCTCTGCTCCCACCTCTGGAGCACACAGGTCTCGTTCTGGCACACTCACAGTGTCACCCCTTACACTTAGGACACCCTGGAATGTCACATCCCACAGCTTTCCTGTAGCCATCTCCCAGGTTTAGTTCTTGGTATGGTCAAGCTGGAGTACTTCATACCTACTGTATTTATATTTTAAATGGAAGACCTGAAGTTAGGACTCCTCAGTTAGTAAAACTAAGCAGAAAGCTGGCGGGCAGGTTCTGATTGTAAAGTAACTGTTTGTGACTTCTCATGTCAGAAATTATAATGTCACCAACTGTAAAGCCCAGTTTGGGGGCCTACCCAGCAGAGCTGAGCTAAAAACACCAAGGTGCCCAACAAAGGCAGCACAGGGCTGGCTGACAGGCACTAGAGGTCTGAGGGTGTCCTTAACCAGGGACATCTGCATGCACACAGCAAGCCAGGCTTTGGGAAAAACTGGCAGACACATGAATACAGTTATTCAGATCTGAGATGTTGAGCCTGAGTATGTAACATGGTTACACATTACAGAGAGAAAAGGTTGGAGTGCTAGGATCTAGGAGTTGAGAGGATCAGACTTCAGGGGGACATCAAGATGAGAATATGCATTTTAAAAATATTGTAAAAACCTGAAGGATGAGGAATCTAAACTTACGTAGTTATTAGTTGTCATGTCCATAGCAAGGCCCACAAAAACTCTTTCCTGTTCCCTTTTGGGTTTTTTTTCTCCCAGAGTTAGCTCTGTACAGTACTTTCCTAGTAGTGGACAGAGCAAATGAATAGATTACAGGTAGAACTGAAGTAATAAAGGTAAATGCTTAAGTGTAAAGGCTAACAGGATAAAGGAAAAGGATACGTAAAGATCATGAGTTCTGCGAAAATCAGAGATCTCAGAGGCTGCTGCGTGACTTTAAAAGTACTGACCTCTGTGTAGCTTATAAGCTTGAAAATCCTCTCCTATGTATTTGCAGCATTAATTCCTCTTGTTATCTGAGGTGATCTACTTTAATCAGATTCCTACAAACAAGTCAAGTTCTTAGAGCAGAAGATCTTTGACACCCCTACTGGCAGCGTCAGTGGAGAGGACAAAGACCAAACCAGCAGGAAGACCAGATAAATCGCCTCATCTCAGCAAAAACTGTTTTAAGATAATTGGCATAAGAGTTTCCCCCCTCCAGGCTCTTACCTGTATGCTCCATGGTCATTTGATGTTCTGGTTGCACAAAAGATACCTCAAAATAATCACATTTCAAAGACACAGCAGTTCTGAAGCCTCCTCTGTCACAGTGCCAACTCCTGTGCTACCTTGCTTCTTCACACAGGCTGCATAACTTGAGTCTGGATCAAAAGGGATCTCATAAATTTGATCTGCTTTTGTGCCTTTAGTGCAGCTTCTACTTCCTATTTTCTAAGTTGCTAGTCCCACGGTCTCTGAGTCCAAATAATGATGGTCCTTGTTTTAAATTTAATCTCATTTTCACACAGAGCTTAAGCCAGAGGAGGCAATGCCATCTGATACCCTCCAAAGACCTTTCATCCCCAATGGAGCACATGTATTGCATGTGGCAAAAGGAGCTTGATGGCTGTGTGAGGACATATGAGATATGTAAGGTGACAGTTCAGGTTGCCTTACTCTTTAGACTTATCCATTGGAGAAATTCTAAGTATTTTGTGCCTGGTTAGCCAAGGGTAGATTTTACTGCATAGGGTGCAAGACTCAGGATGCAGCTACAGCAAGAGGGCTACCAGTGCCTAAATCCAGGAACCACAGGACAAGCTGGTTATGTTTATAGCAGGAGCCAACAGTCAAAATAATCTTAAAATGTTTTAAAGGAAAAAATTGGGAGTGAAGAAACCCTACCTAAAAATCATTGTGGCTTATCAGGGGAATAAAGACCTCACGGATCAATTAGCTTGAAAAATTAATAAATACAGGACAAATGTAGTTAAAGATTAGCATCTTAATGAGCTATTGTTGTCACAGCCTGGTTTGGACATATCGCTCCTTTGTTGACATTTTTAATGCTTTCTGTGGATTACCAGTACATGACCAGTGTATGAAAGCTTGTTAAGCCTCCACGTGCTCAACCTGGCCCTAGCTTTAATGCTGGCTTAGTGCAATCCCTGCTGTTGGCACAAGCTCTGTGGGACTGGAACCTTTTGGTGCTGGGCATTGTGTTTCTACCTTATCATCATATGGACCTACTCCATAGTGTGTTTTACAAGCTTAGGACAAATTTGTGAATGCCCAATTATCTATATGTAACTTTTACAAGAGATGCCAACCAGGGTTGGGGTTTTTTTCTCTCTTTTTTTGTCTTTTTCTTCTTTTTTTCAGAATTCTGCAATATATTTCTGTAACTAGTGGGGGGATGCTTTCAGCCTGGCTTCCAGGTCTGGCTGGTATTCCCTTTCCTGATTAGCAGAGAAGCCTGTGCACTCATCTTTTCAAACTGCACAGCTCTTGCATCTCTCTCTCCTGGTTCCCTGCAGAGAATTTAAAGTTCAAAATGTTTTTTGAATGCCTCAATCTTATTCCCATTCAGGAAAAATCTGTTACAGCAGCTTTTAGAGACATGGAAATTCACATGTTACTTTTGAAAATTCTCCACTTATTCACAGACCTTTAAACTGTGCAGTGCTACTTCAATTTTGAACTAGTTTTGGTGTCTGCTATGAGTGTGAGGTGAAGTTACTGATAGTGTATCTGTCTCTCTATTCCTTTCATTCAGAGAAAACCAACAGATTATGTATGAGAAACTCACTTTATAGTTTGCTTTTTTGGTTGGTTTTCCTTTTCAGTTATTTGCAGTTGTAATTCTGTGGCCCTAAACCAAAACAAAGCTATTTTCCTTCCACAAAAATAATGCTGCTGGCATTGCATCATGCAGAAGTGGTTTAGAGTAGATGCCTGCAGTATGCATGTGCAGTTTTATCCCATCTTATTTTTAAATGGTTATCTGTGCATCCCTCTGGTTCACAATCCTATTCCAAAAATACATGGGGTTTATCCTTATCATATTGCCCAGCTAACAGTAAGAAATAGGCTCAAGTGGCTCAGTACAGATTAGATTTGCCTCTTATGCAACAAGGTACAAGAGCCAGGGAGAAGCCAGAGACCTGCCTTGGGAAGAGCTTTGTCCTCATGGGCCAGGGAATCCCTTGGCAATACCCCTTGCACATGTTGAGAGTATCAGGTTGCTTCCCAACAACTTCACTGGGAGAATACTGCACTGAAATGGGATTCCTTTCTTCACAGAGGCCAGGATAAATATGGTCTAGAGGTTTCTGATTCTTATCTTTAAAAACTCAAAATTTTAATTACAGGTTTTGTAACCATATTTTTTGAATTTGATTCCTTTCAAGTTTACCAGTTCTGGCATACTTGATAAACAGGACAAGCATCTACATTTGTTTCTTCAAAATATGTCCTAACAGATTCAGGCTTTGGAAAAAGCACCCTTGCCAACTCCCCAGAGGGACATTTCACCAGTTTATGGGATTTTTCTGCCATTTTTACAAGGTTTGCTGAGACCTGTGCTGTTTTCAAGTTTTTTCTTTCCTTTCAGCCTCACCAAACATTTCTTCTCTGCCTTTCCCTCCTTTCTACCCACATTCCCAAGAATCAAATACTTTCTCTGTCCCAGACCTGCAGATAAGGTTAGATGTGTGTTTAGTCAGACAGTGTGTGTCTGTTCTTGTGTCCAGAGTTCTCCTCCTCCTTCTCCATCTCCTCCTCCTTCTCAGTTGTCCCCATTCACCTTTGGGAACCTTGTTCTGGCACCAGGAAATGTTTTGCTCCTTTACTGTCAACACCAAGAGTGGGTATTTGGTAAACTGCTGTATCACAGCCCACAGGGAGGAATTTGGATTCAATGTGTTCATCTGGGAGTCTTAGGTCAAAGATATACCCCAGGGCAAAAACTTCTTATGGTCTTCTCATGGCTTCAGTGGCACTGTGTGAATTAATTAATAGCTTATTCATCACTTTAGTAGCGAAGAAAAAAATTGAGCCTTGTCTCCAGACATTTTATGTAGTTTGGGGAACAAAGAAAAGATTAATGGAGTCAAAAATTGTTTGGTTTTCTCCTCCCACCACAGACTAGACTCTTCCTAGGTGAGTAGGGAGCTGGAAGGAGATACCATGTGAGATTGTCTGATGTGGCTCTGCAGTTCCTAGGTTGGACATTGTGGAGTTTGTCCTCCAAGTCTAAAATTGCTGCCTACACTTCTTTATCAGGTGGCAGAGCTTTTGCAATACATTTCCTGCAGATATAATTACACCTATTTCATAGCTAAACCAAACATCAGACATTTGCCCAAAATATCTCCCACACAGGTAGAAAAAAGTAGCCCAATGTGTGCCATTCTTCTCTTGAAGCCCAATTAAGATTTCATGCAAAATCCTGAGCATTCCTAGTGCTCAATTACTCTGCAAGATCTGAACAAAATGAAGAAGCAAACTCCTTTCCATGGACAGGGGAAAATTCATTCCCAAATGAGGATCCCAGATGAGACATATTATATCTGTCCTCCTGAGCCCTATTTTTCTGTCTGAAAGTGATGTGAGTGCCTTTCATCTGCTCTCTGTACAGTGATTTTCTCCAGAGCACCCTGTGCCTTGAAAAGATGTGTCCAAAGCCTACCTGGCGTGTAATGCAGTGAATGCCAGCTGGTGACCAGCTCTAGATTCTCACTTCAGTCTCCACATCCCACCAACCCTCAAAGGATGAAGAACCCAATACTTGTTCTAATGTTAAACCCCATCTATGATACCTAGAATTAGGAAAACAATGACTTAGTTCCAAAAGCGCCCTTCTTCTCATAGGACTCTGAATATCTGAAGGTGAAATAAAGGGTGGGTTAGATTTGTTATAGCTTTTTTTTTTTTTTTAATGGACTATTCAGTGTTGGTCTTCATTATTTTATTTTTTTTTTATCCTTTTGAAAGCTTTTAGAGCCTCCTGCATAACTGCCTCTGCCCCATTCAGCGCTGAATGGACGGTGCGCTGATCTTTTTCTTGGTGGGTAATGGATTTGGGTTGATTGCTTGACACAGGGACAATAGGGGGGTAAACAATTGCCTTCGCACCCGTGCAGCTCCCATCTGTTGAGTGCGTGCGCCTTCAGAGGCAGCCGGGCAGGGACAGATGAATGCGCCAGCCCAGCCTGATGTTAATGACATCAGTCATACAAGCAGAACATGTGGCGCAATAAATCAAAAACTAATTGAACTTTTGGTTGATTATATTGCTGTCCCACTGCCTGCTTCCAGCACGGTTTCCTGGGACAATGCCCCCAGCCCTGCAAAGGCTTTGCTGCCCCTGGACAGCAGGAGCCTGCCCTGGGAGGTGACAAGTGACAACAGCTTCTCTTCGCTCGCTGCTTTCTTGAAACAGCGACACCTTCCACTCAACCAAAACGCTTCCAGGCTCAGGATGCCTATTTGACCAATATTTATTATTTCAAATAAGAAACATTCATCAATATGACAGTGACAGCCCACGTTCACTGGCACTTTCCATCTGGGACTCATGGTGGCAGACATCTATAGGAGAAGACAGCGCTTGTTTTTGTGTTAATTAGACACACACGTGGTGTGAGGTAGTAATGGTGGCAGTAATGAAGGCTATTCATTAGACTGATATAATTTAATATCATTATTCACACTTGAAAGTGCTCCAACTACATCAGTTGTTGGAAGCCCGCAAGCCAAAATTTTCTGTCTTGGGTGTCCATGGCAGCATTAAGTCACCAGAAGCTGAGGGGGCTGATATTCATAGAGGTGGAAAGGAACAATTTCTGATGGGAATATTAAGAAATTGAAAGCTTTGGCAAGAAAACCCTTTTTTGAAGTGCATAAATATGGGATTAGGTGCCAGAGCCATCAAGTCAGGAACCCATCTATGACTGAGCCACTTTTCCTCCGCTTGCAAACAGACATGTAGGGGGCATGGAGATCTATGCACATCTGCCTTTCTTAGACATCTGCTTTTGAAATTTTACTTTGAAAAACACAAGATTCCAGTATTTGTTTATGAAATGAAAAGATAAAGCACAAAATGCTTTTCTTAATACACCTTGAATCATCTCCTTATTATATGTAAGGAGCAAATTTTTATGGTAAATGTGTTAAAGTACACACTTAACCCAACTTATTTCAAATATCCTTGCAGTACTTCTGTAAACGTTTGCCAATAAATTAGACTTTCATCATTAGCTATTTATTGTGGAGGATTCCCCACACTGGTAAAAGGATCTGTAAAATAAAATGCTCTTATCTGAGTAGAGGCTTAAGTAAGAGCTAAATTAAATCTTTGTGTTAATATTATTCACAGAAAGGCAGATGGGAGCAGAAAATGTTGCAATGAAGAATATGGAATGAGATGAGATCACAGCATCAGTCTGTCCTTTGTAGATCTGGACAATGATCACAGAGCCAGATTGGATTAGTGAAACCTATTTACCAGAAGTTCAGAGCGGTTGCATGAAGCTGAAAGGCAGTCAGTAGGGAGAGGTGGAAAATGCACCAGATTTACAGCTGCAGCGATGAAAATTTAGAAGTCTTCACCACTGTGATTTCTTCCAAATGTGAGTACATCAAAATCTAACAACAGCTAGGGTGTTGTCTTTTAGAGGGATGGGATGTTTAGCAGCGGGGAAATATTTGAAGAGCAGCTCGTCTGTTCTGCTGTGCCGTGCTCTGCCTGCAGCCCAGCCCTCGCTGCTGCTTTCTCCACCTAATCTGTGCAGGTACTTCAATACTGTGGCTCTGTAAAATCTTTGCTCTGGCAAAATTGGGAGATCTGGCATCGGTGTTGTTATACCTATGAGGTAACTGCTAAAGTGACAGCTTGCAACTGTGTGGCTTTTCTGTGTAATAGAAAAGAGAATGAAGTTCTGCAAGCAGTTAGAAGTGGGTGAAGTGCATGAATGTTGAATTTAAGTCTGCTGGCTCAATAAGTGGAACATTTCCAAAGCCATGCCCTGGAAATGAATGCATGATTAACATTAATTGCTTCTAATGAAGAGTAAGAACCGGACAAAGCCCAGCCTGCATTTGATTGAACAAATTAGTTTAAACTCAATGGCTGCATATTTCAGCAACAAGAAAGCAGGGAAAAGCAGGGAAAACAAATTGTGAGGCCAGATCAGATCTTTACTTGCAGGCTGTGAGCATGAGCTCTCAGCTGCCTAATTTTGGAATATAAGTGGAAATGACAAAGTGAACCATCACTGTAATTGTATTTGTTGCCTGAAATCTGGCTATACATACAAACATCCTTTTGCAGGCAAATCCATACACATCATTAGCAAGGATTCGTTCTTTTCCTTCTCCAGCTCTCTGCAGAAATTCGTGTTTGCAGGGACAGCCTCACAGCCCCCCTGTTTGCATTGCTGCCATTGTATTCCCACACAAGTGGGTCACTTCTGGCTACTTCTGTGATTTACCCTTCTTTCAATGCCTTTTCAAGTAATTGCATGTTTGCTGGTGCTGTGACTTCCCTTTCATGCCTTGCCTTTCTTCACCCCCTTGTAAGCCTTTTGCCACTTGTTCTGGCAGACAACAGGGAATGAGAGATTGTGGATCACATGTACTCTGAAAGTAGGTAAATTTATTACTGTTAGGCACATTTATGTGTTTTTCCTCTTGCTCTAGCCTGGGTAGCAGCTACAACAGCACAAGAGCACTTGCTTCTGGTAGAAATTGCTAAAAAGCTGTACTGCTTACAGTGTGTGGTAAAATAGCTAAAATACCAGGGAGACCAGAAGATAATTCCTTGTATCACTAAACTTTCCTGCACCTGAATGTTTTGCATGTGAGCAATTAGTTTAGTCCTCACACAGTGAAATTCCAGAAGTAAAGGTGATGGAAGTAGCTTCAAAAACAACTTAGAGCATATTCCTAGGTTTATAAAAAAAAATCCAAACCAAGTTCATTATGTTTGTCTGGCTTTCATCCCATACTCAACATGGTTTAAAACATAAAACGTGTCCTGCAGGAGAAGACAGCAAGGATCCCTGAGGATATCACACCGTGCAGAACAGACTGTAATCACACTGACAGCTTAGCACACTAGGCAGGCAGATAACTTCCTTGTGACAAGCTCAGTGTGGAAGTGCCCTGTGCTGCAAAGGGCTGCTCACAGGGACCCTCCCATTTTCCTGTCCTGTTTCACTACAGCCACAGCACAGGCCAGAATTTCCTCTCCAGTGGGCTCCTAATGCCCAGTCCTTACATCCTTGCTGGGGTGTGCAGGGATGGCTGTTAAGCACACACAGGCTGTCCAGGAAGAGTGACTTTGGTCTTGCTGCCAGCTCTGCTTGTACCGGAGCCCTGGAAAGCCCAGTCCCTTGTTATTCCTGCCATCTGAGGAGAGGAGTTTGGCTGCAGTAAGGAGCAGCCTTGGATGACCTCCAGCTGCTTCCACAGCTCCAAAACTCTGCAAACAGTAATACACAGCAGCGAGATGCACTGTGAGTTAAATGTATGCCAACAAAGTAAAGGAAAGCTCACCTGGGGAGTTGGAGTCACCCATCATCCTGTAACAAACCTTCCTGGCTCTTCAAAGCCTTTGGATTATACACGCAGCCTGAATAGGAAACCCTCATTCAAGTGCCTTGCCCCCAGGGTCAGCCTTTAGAATTGGAGTTAATTCTCCACATTTGGCAGCTTTCTGCAAGCCTGTTTCTGTCACTGGTGGCTAAATCCTGTAGCTCTGGTAGCCTGAACACAGTGCAGGGTAAGATATGATGAGAGGGAGAGTTGGGAGTATCACAGAGTCTTTCAGGCCAGTTTCAAGTTTAACTCTAACAACAAGAGTTTAAAGAGCCTTCACTTAGTCCAGTAAAACCATCATCCAGAACCAATTGCTTCAGTCCAGACAAAAGCTTGGCTTTTGGCCCTGGCACCCTGTGTGACTATTGGCTAGTGGTTCTATGATTTTTGAGACTTTAAGCAAAAAGTCCCAAGCTAAAGAACTGAACGGGTCATTTTGTGGATTAAAAAAGAAAAGGTCAGGCTGAGTGCAAATGTTGTGCATTGGACATCATGCAGTGAAAGTGAAATAATGCCAAGAGGGAGTTTGAGCTTATTGATAAAGTCTCTAACTAGATAAAGTCATAATAGTCTCCAAGTTAATGTATACACTACTCATTTCCTACTGAAATACTGGCAGGTGGGAGGCCAGATCAAAGCTGAGAAAGGAGAAGGAGTGCTCCTCCTGGAAGCCTATGGGAGAGGTGCAGAAACTCGGGATGGGCTGTGGCCCTGTGGCCACTGATTTCTGTATTGTATAGCTAGAGCATGGTCTCTGAGATCACATCAAAAGGGACTTTCTTTTGGATTATTTCAGCTGGAATCTACCTTAAACCCTTTCTTCTTCCTGCTCTTCCCACCACACCCCCAGCGAATTCTTACAGAGGACTTTTGGAGGCACGTGTCCACCTCCACAGCATCCTGATCGTGTTCCTCTTCTTCTTTTTGCAGCATGTAGTCCTGCCCGAAGACGAGCCAAAGCTACGCAGCACATCCTAACAAAGAGTGTAAGAAAAACCTCCTTTCCTAATTTTTTTTTTTTTTTTTTTTTTACAATCTAGTTGGCTACGCATACCCTCAAAAGTGTTGTGGGTAAATGGAAAGTAGATCTTCCAGGGTAAAGGAGTGCATCTGTGTCTGATGCAGGGAGTGGGGTGGGAAACAGAAGGGGGAGTTTCTGCAAAGCTGCAGTTTATTTTACTGAAGTGCTTTGAAACAACAAAATATTAAGGAAAGGTCTTGCCATGCAGAGCCAGTCAAAATGAACATAGTGGCTTAGCAACACTGGCCATCTGAGGGAATCACAGACTTAATTATTATCCATAGACTCTTCACAATAAGTCAGAGACATATGCAGGAATGAAAAGTAAGCAAATCACACCAAATCATATAGGTATTAATCAAGTAATAATAATAATCATGTTAATCAAGTAGCCAGTATCCTAGGGAATCTGGGAGAAAAACACCAAGCAATGGACAGTAACTCTGACCCTAAAATAGGCACTGAGAAACCCAGGGAGGATGTTTGTCTCCTGGTCCCAGCAGTGCTTGCCTGCCCTTGCCTCAGCCTCAGTGCAGAGGGCACAGAGGAAGCTTTACCCACTCCCTGGAGATAAGGTACCCCCCAAATTAGGAAAACTGAACATTTTTCATGCTCTGAGTAAACGTCTTGCAAGTTCAGGTACTTTCACACATGGGTGTGAGGTTCTTGTCTTCAGAGACAGTTTTCCCTCCTTAAGCCCACTTGACCCATTCACAACCCCTTCCACAATCCTTTTAGCTGATTTGCAGGAATGACAGTCTCTTCTGCATATCAAAGCACATCTTACAAGTTTGAGACTCTTCTGCCAAAGCACATCTTCTCACCACAGACCTGTCTCTTCTCTAGCACTTTGCTGAAGTATTTTGCTCCATGGCCTTCCCTTTTTCCATGCCCTTGCCTACTTCCTAGATCTATCCTCATTTTCAGAGATCCTTTTCTTTGTATTCCTGATTCCCTGATCTCCCCACAGAACTGTAGGTTCTCCTGCTTGCCACACTTACCTGTGCCCTGGAAAAAAAACCTCACCACATTCACTCCTACCCTCTCTTTTGGTTATTAAAGCAGATCACAGGATCCCAATACATCACAGGACACCTGAAGTGGTCCCCAGGAAGAGTCAGTAACATGTCTGTCATTTTTTGAGTAGCAACTATGCATGTGTATATTTTCCTGAATTGTGACAGTCTTGGTTTGGTTGGTTTTGTTCCATAGCTCAGGCTGAGATTTCAAAATTACTCTTCATTCCAAAGGAAGATGAGTGAGACTGCTGAAGTATTACTCAAAATAAGCCATTTTGAGAGACCCCATGTGTATCTGGTAAACCTTTGGTATATTTTGTTTTCCATGCAATATAAAAACAGCAGAAGAGCCCAAACCAAAAGTGAGCTATTCTGATTTGATGAAACAAAATGCCCAGAAAATTTATCTTTTTTTTTTTTACACAATATTTCTCATAGAACTAATCAGCTGAAAAATTTCAGCTGGCTTACATCAAAATCAAAGGAAATTCTATGTCTGATATCTTGTTCCAAATCTCCGTAGATAGTTGTTTCTACTAAATGGAAGCATCTAATATTTTATTTGGATTGGATCAGCTGCTGTGGCAGCACTGTACTCATAAAGACCCAAGAAAATAAAATAAGAAAGTAAGAAAGTCCCTGTTTTGTTGCTGTATTTTAAGAGGATTGGGGTTTTTTTCCTTTGGGGCTTTCCTGACCCCAATTAAGGATGTCCTTTGATTGGCTCTGAGTCACAATGCATAGGCAGCATCAAACTAGCAGTGGGAACACCAAGCCTGAGGAATGGTCTGCAGCTCCAGCTACAAAAACAAGGTTGGCTCTCAAAGTAAAGTGACTGGCACAGTCAACTCTGAGACATTCCCCTTCTTCAGTGGGATGCATGTGCTTGCAGCTTGTAAGCAAGCATCAAAGTAAATTGCACATACTGGAGTAGGGGTGCCTGTGAGGGAGCTGTGATTGCCAATTTCTAGACCCACAGAAAAGTCGCAGAATGATTATTTATTTTTCACTTTTACATCTGCACCTGCAGTCAGAGCTGTAAAAATGCCTCAGCTAACATAAAATCTTCTGCTCTGGTGATTGCAGTGGATGCACAACTTTAATCCTCAGCAAGGACAAAAATAGAAACCAAAGTGGACATCTGCCAGACTTTTTTTTTTTTCAGCAGAAATACTCAACCAGTGTAGCATTAAGTGATTTAACATTCAAATTAATGACTGTGGGGGGTAACTTCCATCACATAGAAGAACTCATCCAAAAAGCATGATAATGACTGTGGAAGGGTGACAGAAAGGAAGAAGCCCCTTTTTTTTTTTTTTTTTTTTAGCTGAGTGTTTCACCAATATGTGTATTTGCAGTTCTATTGCCCTATTAAGAATTATCTCCAGTGAGAGTAGATCCTTCCCTTCTCTTCTTCTTCTAGCCCCAAAATCTCTTAGGTAGAACTGTCTGGACACCAGTACTTGTCTACTTTGCAAGAAAGTAGAGAATACCCCTGTGCATGCTAGGGCTGCCACATTAAAAATTAGCTCAGCATTAGGCCATCCAAATAACTTAACTCTGCAAATCTGGAATTTTCTCCACTAGCAAGCACATTGTTGTTCAGACTCTAACTTTCAAAGTTTTATCTGAAGCCAGGTTTTTAATTGTCACCTTTTCTGGATGGTTGTTGGTTGGCAGTGGGATTTTAAGTCCAGGATCAGGATGGTTGGAAGAGCCTCTCTGTGACTGTCCTGTGTCCTCTGTGCCCCTTCCCTCCTAACAGAGCTAATTTCAACAGTGGGTATGCCAGGCCTATGTGCCCTCATGTGCATGGCAAAGCCCATAAAAAGAGTTTGCTGGGCTCTGATTTCAGAGTCAGTGTCCTGCAAACAGACTGGGCCAGTCAAAGGATTTACAGGTCCTAAAAACTGTAGGTTTTTAGAGAGCAGTTTGCTAATTCTGCGTAGTTTGGCTGACTCTGCCATTTGCACAGATTTAAATTTCCTGGGATGTCTAGAAAAGAAAAGTGACTCCCAGTTGATCCTTTTGCCTTACCCTAGGTACCCTAGAGAAATGTCAGCTCCACTTTCGATCAAAACCAAGCTACAGCAGGTTTAGTTTCCTGACCTAGATAAGTCTTTACATATTACAGTAATGGGCGAGGTAGCCAAAGTCACTGTGAAATCTTGAATTATGAGAAAAGGAACTCCCAAAATGTGCTACAACCAAATGCTGCAAAGGTGTTCACTGAAAATATGTTATAGAGATTGCACTGTTGTCTCCAGCCATAATGGAAAATGGTACTGTAACTTATTTATACAGGTTCTGCTGCTTGAAGGCATTTTGACATCACTGACATCATATGTAACAAGGAGTCTCAAAAACACAGACAATTTGCCTAAATAATTCTTGCTATTAATCAAGATAAAAATCCTCTTATTTTCCCCAAACTGTATTTCATCCTGTGCAACACGTAGGCAGAATGTTACATTTCAAGTCCATGGTAGTTTACCCTGATCAAATAAGCCACTTGCAGAATCAGAGGTGACTGCAGCCAGCATCCTACTTACCAAAAATGCTCTTTCCATGACAATGCAAAATAAGTGACTGCAGGTATCTCAGTACCAGAGGGTTGATTTTCTGTCACACACCAGCAAAGACTAAGTGTGACCAAGAGCACTGGACATTTTTCCAGAGATGGTGGGAGAAGCTGAGCTTTTTGGCATTCCTTAAAAGCTGGAAGAGTTCGGTTCACAGGGGACAGACTCCAAGGGCTGTCATTAGAGACCCCTGCCAGCCACAGTCTCATCATGAAGATGACATCTCCACTGGTTCCACCGTGGTGAAGGGGGTGATGCCCTGATGAGCAGCTGGTAAGGTTTGTGTGGTCAGGGCATGTGTGGACAGGAGCTTGCAAGGAGCTGCTGCAGAGGGATGGGGAGGTGCTGGAACTGCTCCAGGGGCAGCAAGGAGGGAGCCAATGCCAACAGCTGAAGCAGCAACAGGAGGCCTCTCACAACCAGCATCACTCTTGTTCTGAAAGACTGGAGCAATGCTGAGGCTCAGCTCTGTTGGCAGCTCCAAATTTGGGATCAGTAGAGCTGGGAGCCAGCTGCAGCCTCCTTTAGCATTGTCTTCAAGGACACCAGTAGTCCCTTTAACTTGAACTGAATATTGGGCATGTCTTTAAGTAGTTTACAGCACGTGGAGCGTGTTAGGCTGTGTGTCAAAATCTGCAGAAATAGGGGAAAACCCCTATTCAGCCTTGGATTAGGCTTTGGTTGCCTTGACTGCCTTTTCCAGAAGTATTTTTGCCTGTTGGTGGGCAGTTTCTCCTCCTCATCCTACTAGTCAGTAGGATTTAGGTAATGTAGCCTTGTCCAGACTCCTGAGAGTACATGGAGATAAAAGAACTAAAAGTGGTTAAGTTGGTATTTTTCTTCTTTCCTTTTGGAAAACATGGGTTTGCACGTATTGTTACATCTGTGTAAAAAGTCATATACACAGAATACTGCGGATTTATGGCAAACTGAATTAAAGCTTAATTAGAGGAAATGGACAATTTGGCATGAGGGGACATGTTTGAATAGGATCTTGTTTTTATCTTGAGTGTGTTAGAAGGCAGAGCAATAGACAGAATTAAGGCTTTTTCTATGCCAATAGTGGGCTGGCCAGTCTTGAGACAAAATAACTATATTTATATCTAAAACATGTAGACAGCAACTACCAGTCATCACTTAGATACAACAAACTGCTTTTCTCATGATCTTCCAAAGTAAGTCTAATAGGAAATAGTCTGAATAGTTGCCACATGTCTTGTTTCCTTGTTGGTTTGGATCTTCATCCTGTTTAAGTGATTCTCTGTATGACAGCAGCAAGTCTTTAGGGAAGAATTAAAAAAAACCAACAAAGTATGAAACACTCTGTCCCTGCTGTTGGAACTTTGATCTTTTTGAGAAAACTCTTTCCAGACCATCCTGGATTACAGTCCTGACGAATCCACTTCTTTGAGGCGTATCCCTGTTTTTTCAAACTCACATTAGCTCTGGCCTCCCCAGTTGCCTGTGGCAGCACAATGAGTGCCATGGCTTAGTCATAATTGATTAGAAAGGAACTTGATTTTCTTCATGCTTGTTTTCAGGGACTGTTGGAGATGCCGGGGGGGCTGATGCTCAGAGTTGCAGCTGTCAGTGAATTCTGTCTGTGTGAGCTAATGTTTGTGAAAATTAATCTCTAGGAGCACAATTCCTCTCTGCCTCGTATTCTCTGTAGTCATTTATCAGGTACAATATGTAAGTAAGTTCAAAAGACAGGAGAGACCATAAGGAAACAGCATTTGTAATTTGCATTGCATAAGTTTGACTGATTGCCCAAGATGTGATGCAATAAGAAAATAAATCTGAGCTGTCCCAGAGGCATATCCTATTCAGTACAGCTTGGACAGGAGCACATTTCAGTCTCCTGAGGAGAATACAGAAAGGTGCAAGGAAGTAGCTGGGTCCCAGAAAGACCCAGCAGGGTTCTCCCATACTTCTACACACAGCACAGAAGCAGCAGCCAAACAAAATCCTACAAATCCCACAGTCCCCACCTGACAAAATCCCCTGTGGATGACAGCAAAGCGGTAGGAAGAACAAGCAGCCTTTCATCTCCCCCATGACCTGGAGAGACACCTAATCCGCAGGGCCAGGTGTAACGGGGTGCTTTGCCTGTCCCCTGCAGGTGGTGGCCATCTCGGAGCGCCGGCCGCACCAGGGCGACCTCCTGCACGTGCTGTACGGGGCCAGGGGCGAGGAGGAGCCGCGGGGCTGCCGGCAGGGCGGGCACTGCGGAGCCTGCCCCGCCAAGGGCTCTGCCCAGCACGGTAAGGCACTATTACAGCCCTGCATTCCTCCCTCCCGGCTCTAGAACATCTTGAGATATTGCAGCCTTGCAGTTTGCAGCTTTATTAGGTTCCTGGAGGATAATTCCGTGCTTAAAAAATCCAGTGGAATGAATGAGATGATGACCGTGGCATTGCTCAATTTATTCAGCCTCATAAACTCACTTTATTCAGGGTCATAAACACTCCCTGACAATATTTTAGAGATGATAAACTGTAAATTACTGAGTTTGCCTAACTCATCTTATTATATAAGATCCCAGTTCAGTCTCTTAGAATTAGCCAGAATATAATCATTAGGGATGGATTTTCAGATTCTGGATGTCAGCGACAGACCTGATTTTTTGGCAACCAAAGCTTGTTTAGCATATTTGTGAGAAACCGTGAAGGAAAAATAGAGCTTGCCAGTACAAAACCAAGGAGATGAGTAAACATAAACAGAGTGGCCATTCAGCTCCTCCAGCACTGGTGTGTTATGTTTGGAAGACTGAAGCTGGAGCAGGGCTGTGCAGTTTCGCATGGGATGGCCTTTTAATCAAAAACACATATTTTGCTCTCCTTTGAAAAATCACCCAGATGCAGTCAAGTCATATACCTTTAAAGAAATCCCACGTGGCATGTTTTTCCAAGATAAATTGGACATTTTGATGCTAAAAGGTGCTAAATCTCTAAAGCGGGTCCACGAAGGTGCATGATCCTCACATCACCGGTCTGCAACCACACTGCACATAAGCCATCCCATAAAGAACACAAACCAGACAAGAGAGGGGCCTAGGAAACTGGAAAGGAAAAAACTGAGCCTGGGACCATAAGAAAATATCTCAAAAAGATCTCAGGACCGGAGCCAAGATGTGGCTGAACGAAGAACTGGAGCTTCAGGACTGGAGCAGGGGCAGGAGAAGGAGTGGCTGGGACTGGCTACAGGGTAAAGGATGGCAGAGAGCCAGAGAGGCAGAAAGGAGGGACTGCTGGTCTCTGCTGTTAGGGGAGATGAGAGGTAAAGGATGACAGATAGGTGCAATCAAGAGAAAAGCTGTAGGAATCTAAAAAGAAAAGCAGAAAAGGGGGTAACAGGTCTCATAGAGGGAGAAAGGGAAATGGGTAGGCAGAATTTAGAAATTAGGATTAAATTAGAACAAAAAACAAACAAAAGAACACAGATGAGGCCATTAGTATGTTTATTGATACCATCAGAAATCCTGCACAAACAGCAAAGCAGAAGGACAGTCCACTCCAGCATGTGAGAAGGCACTTCTGGAAGTGGAATTCACACTGCATCCATCCACCACTGCCCTGAGGGGAGCTTTTGCAAACCTTGAAGCCATGAAGCCATGAGGGCTTTCTTTTGCTTAGATATTTTGCTAAAAGTTTGCAAGAATATTTTCCGTATCTAATAAGAGGGATGGGCTGAAGGGAAAAATCAGACAAAGAGAAAACAAAACCAAATAAAAAGAAAAAATATGGGCATTAGCTGAAGCACTGCTGATCCACTTGCTGAATACTGTTAGTACCTAATATGTAAGATGAGAGGACGTAATTGCATTAACTTTGACGTGAGGGATACAGTAAGGTACCTAATGGAATTACTGGAGGGGGGTGGAGGGGAAGCAGGAAGCTGGTTAGGATATTTATCACAGACAAATATTGCCCCCAGAAGGAGGAGACAGTTCCAATTGCTATGTCATGCTGGAGACAGCACTATAAGCAGCACCCTGGCTATTTCCATGTTTGCTGTCATTCTTTATATTCCATTGGTCAAAGCAGAAGAGAGGTCCACATTCCCACAGCCAAATAGGAGGATTTGGCCTCCTGAAAAAATCTGGCATCCCTCAATCATTTGTTTCCTTGAGCAGGAATGTCAGTGAGCATTTATCCATGGATAAGTTACCATATGAGCAATTACTGGAAAATGAAAAGTAACCCTCAGAGCTGAGGACAACAGGGAGAGAGGTGTCACTCAGCCACAGGCAGAAAGGTGGAAATCCCTCCCTGTGACGGGGTAGGCACAGCACACATCTCTGCCCAGGTTAAAATAACTCTCCAGAGCAGTACAGAAAGGAGAGAATGATCTCCTAGGCAGGACAAACCTGCAGTGGGGGCTGAGGAGCAGCATTTGGGCTCTTTGCCTGTAGAGATACGTAAGTGTATACAGAGGGGGAAAGGGCTCCTGCTTAGCTTGATCTGCTAAGGACAGTTCCTCATCTCATTTGAAAAGCCCAGGAGCAAGCTGAGAGACTTTCCTGAATGACTTAAGCAGTTCCACAATCAAATCTGGTGGGACTATAACCTGTATCTGGGCTCTGTCCATATCTGGGTTTTACTGCACGGAAGGAGGTTTTTCATACAAGCTGTGCCAGTGGGATAATTGCACCTAATATCATGTTTCTTATGCTTTGCAGCAGGAATTACTGAACAAGAGTCATCCAAGTCCTATAATCATCTGCTGGATGGAAAATCTTTGGTAAGCAAATAGAGCAAGACCAACTGCTAATGCATCTTAAAACCTTGTACCCAGCATGTCCCACAGTAACAGCATGTCAGTCTGCTGCAGCACCTGCAGATTTCACAGCCTTTGGTAAAGCTTGAAACATCATTTATGCCAGAAGATCCCTTAGCTGGGAGCAGAGACTGGCACAGGACAGAGAACTGCCCCTCAGGAACCAGGAAGAGTGGTGGGATGGAAACAGGCAGGCTCCTGTTCTGGATGCTCAACCACCTGCAAGAGCTGGGAGAAATGAGCATCTTGTCTCCCAGGGAATGTCAAAAATTTGGAAAAAAAAAATTCTCAAGTGGAACAAGTATCAAATAATTTGTTTTCTCCAGAATGCCAACCTGACACAATAATCTCCAAAGTCAGAAACATCAATAAACAGTTGAATGGAAAATTATCACACAAACCCCCAAAATGTGTTCTCTAATAGAAAGAAAAAATATTTTGCTTAAAAATTACTCACCTTCACTAAAATGTTCTCCCTCCCTTCTTTGCCTTACAATGCCCCCCTAATTTTCAAAGTCCCTACATTTAATAAAAACTTTTTCAAAGAGGAAAATTATTTTTAATAGTTTCTGGCCAACACCAGACCATGCTGTCAAAACTTTATGGTTTCAGAGGCTTTTGGATGGCTGAAACGTACAATACTTAAGGATGGTTAAAATTAATGTTATTCAGTGTAATTAATCTAATTGAACCTACCAATAATTAACATAGTTAAATTTCAAAGGATGCTTGCAAAAGTGATTTCAAACATCTTTAAGTCTTAGGATACTTGAACAACACACCTAAATGTACCCAGTCTCAGATTAATCCTAGGAGAAACAGCCCTAGAAAGCTTAAGACCAGTTATGGTAATGACAATAATATAAACATTTTTTTCAGGATTGCCAGTAAAATCATTAAGTGTGCTTATTGCCTGAAATAATGAGAACACCTCACAATTTTTGACATTTTTTTCTATTTCTGGGCAACTCACACTTTCAGTTAACATCTTGGAGGACATGCTATTCTCAGAGACCTGTTTATGGGAAAACATGACTCAGTTCTGGCAGGCAATTTATGATCAAATAAGACAAGGAGGAAGTGGATGATTAGGCACTTGTGGGGCTGTGGCAGAACTGGAGCATAACCAGGGTGCCTACACACCACAGAGCAGCATGCAACAAAACAGGGAAACATCTCTGAGTGCTCAAGGAGCTGTGGTGGCTGAGACATCTGCTTCCCTGGCAGCTGTAGAGGTGGGGAGCAGCAAGAGGCAGGCTGCTCCCTCTGCAAAACCTCACTGCCTCAGGAAGCTGAACACAAAAACTAAGGAATAAAAAGTTCTGCAAGTGTCTCTTCTTTGATAGGAAGTGTAACTCTCACTCATCCAAGTCCCGTGCTGAGCTCAGTGAGAATATTCACGTGAGCAGCTGGTAATTGTGTGGGGGAGAGCTGGGCAGTCAAATCCTTAACCTGCTTTCTCTTGTTAAGAGATTTACAGCATTTGCTGGTTTTCTTAAAACAGCCTCTTTCCTCAGATGAACTGCTGTCCCCACTCATCAGTGGCATTTCCTAATGATGTGCTTTATCCTCCCACAGATTCCTCCACCTCCAGTTGCCCATATCACAGTGAAAGCCGTGGCTGTCACGGGCTCGCCCACGCGCGACCGCACTTCTGTGGAAGAGTAAGTCCCTTCCCACCCTCCAGACATGCCTCTTGTCTCAAAAAGGCAGGGAGAGATTGGTAAAAGTTATGCTAATTTTGTTATCAGCCATGGCCATTTATACAGCTGTCTCAGTGCCCATTACAGCTCTAGTTTATCGCTAGAAAAAAATCAAATAAAAGTATTTTCCCCCTAAGAAGTCTGTAGTATCTGCCCTAAAATGTAACTAGAAAATATAATTAATTGAAGAAAAAAATTTATGTCTTAAAGTCTAATTAAGGAACAGCTTGACCATAGTCCAAATGCACTCATCATCAAGCAGTTAACCCAGACATGGATCTGGGTGGGATTTGAGATGCCACCATTGTCACCTGAGGGACGGTAACTAGCTCATTGTCACAGTGTCCTCGCACAGAGATGTATGCTCCCCTTAGCCAGTGGAGCTCATCACTGCCACATGGTCCCTGGGGCTTTGGTGGAAGGGCCCAGCTCTCTCCTTGGGCAATGCTCCTTGTTGGGTGGCAATTGCTAGAGAGGATGCAATTGGAGTGGCCCCACTTGTAGCTTGTCCCCTTGTGTGAGTGTCCCCAGTGATAGTGAGGGAACAAGGGCACCAAACTGAGCAGTGGCAGCTGTAGCACCCCAGCCCCCTGACACACAGGGGCCCTGCTCATTCCAGACTTGCTGATCCCAGGGGTGGGCCAGGCATGGGCACACCTTTTCAGCCAGGCACTCTTAGTTCTGAGAGCCTGGTTGCCATAAGCAGGGAAGAAGGGCCAGGGAGAAGCACTCTGCACACACTTTGTGTTTTATTTGTTAGCCACAGGCAGCGCTGGAGGAAGACAACAGAGTATGACCTGGCCCTGCCACCAGGAGCAGAAGCTTCCCTACCACTGACAGGAGGCAACCTGTGTGGGACACCCAGCCTCCTGAGGAAGATGTGGATGAAGCACAAGAAGAAGTCAGAGTACCTGGGGGCCACAAACAGTGCCTTTGAGGCGGACTGATAAGGCTCAGCATCCCTTGGAAAGGCAGAAGGTCCTTTAGCAGGACAAGGGGCTTTAGGATCAATGAGGGAACAGAAACAGCACAGCTCCTCCAGGAAAATTATATCCTTTTTATTACTTGATGCCATTGCCTCAGAACAGTGGGAGAAAGGCTAACAAAGGTAAAAATGGTGAATGTGATGCAACTCAATGGCCTTTCCTTGTTGCATTACCCTAAAACCCCAACTATCCCACTAGATTTACATCTTGACTCAATGCTGAGACTACTGCTGACCCATTCACCATTTTCTATGTCCTGTCTGAATGAGCTCGGACTTGCAACAAGAGAAGCCTACGAAGAGGTTTGTGTATTCCTGCAAGGCAACAGATTGATTACAGAGTGCCATTAAATCCCAGGGATCTACTTGTTGTGCACCACTGCTTGTCGTCTTTCCCCTCTCATATCATGAGATAAAACCTCATCTTGCAATGTGCTTGGCTGAATGACACATGCTAAACATCTCTTTTCCTTCAGTTTTGATGTCTCAAGACAGGAGTAAAAGATGTAAAAATTCTAAAACAATGGGCCAGAACTGAGCAAGTTTGCAAACATATGTACCAAACTTTGCTATGTGACAAGTGATTTGTGTTTCAAGGTGTCCTGCCATATCAAACTATGAACAATAGATAGCCTCAAGGGATACTTTATGCCATAGAACCTGCTTATAAGTGAAATGGTAGTCAGCAGTTTACCTTCTACCCATGTGGTAGAAGATATTACATTAAGTGCACAAAATACTAGGAGGAAGGAAAGCATGTAAATTGTGCAACTAGGTGACTAAGTATAAGATATTTGCATGTAAGAGACCTGTGCTTATGAATAGATGGATTTAATGGAATTTGCTTTAAAAACTTTTATCTCTTTTTTTTTCAGTTTAGAAATTGCTGGTCAGGTCCTCTTCAGTTTTTTCTTTCAAAAAAGAACAAAATAGTTTTACAAAAAAAGTTTTCACCACTGTTATGGACAATGTTATATTAGTCATGAGCAGTACTTGCCTTCTGTGAGTGCTCTCCTGGTTATTATAAAAAACACTGGTTTCCCTAAATACAGAATTTCATATTTAAAGTTGGAGGAGGCGTATCTCCTGTTGTTTATAGTAAGGATGACCTCTAATCTAACTGCCAATGCACCAAAGCGTAAATTAAAAATAAAGGTATAACTCTGTGGCAGCAGCAGAGGGAAGGAGCTCCCATCTGAAACTTGCTTGCCTGCAGCCAGTGCAGTGCAATGCACTGAGGTGCCATCACAGACAATGCCATGGTAGTGAGGGGCAGCTGGCCCTGCTCAGGGACCTCAGGAGCACCAAGGGACCACCTGGATGGGAGGGAAAGACAGCCAGGACTTCTGCCTTTGGTTGAGCAGGGTGGAGCAGCACACAGGAGAGGTTTGCAGCTTGACAGCCTGAGCAACCAAAGTTCATGGAATGGGAAAACAAATGGAGCAGGCCAGTGGCTTTACAGAGCATATGGTCCTGATGGCTGCAAGGAGTGCAACAGTGAAAACCTATTTAGGGCTGGACATGGTGGAAATGGTAGTGGGATGGGGATGGAAGTTCCTACTTAAAAAGGTACTGTGGCTTTTCATACTGCTAGAGCCAAGTCAGTCCAGAGTCTGCCAAGGAGAGAGAGGCCCTACACCTCCATGAAATACCTCTTCTAGCCCTCCTGTTCAGCTGTCCCTCATGGCTCCAGTCACAGGCTCCTCCGCCAGAGGTGCACAACTGGTCAGAGGAAAACTTTGCTCCTTAAAACCACACAGACTCTCCCTCCTCATTACCAAAGGTAAAAGCCCTTCTCTGGCCCAGTAGCCCAAGACAGGGATGATCTGCTCTCCTGCTTTTTTTTTTTTTCCCTTGCTCCTGGGAAAGAAGGAGAACACGGTTCCTTGTGAGCCACGTGCTGGCAGTGGTGACCCAGAATCCACCACGTGTTCTCTGCCCTGGCATGAGAGAGCAGTGCTGACACCCACTGAAGGCTGCACACCTGAACAGCTCCCTCTGAGAGGTGTCACACAGGGCTCCACTCCTCCTTTAAATTAGAACCTGGCACATTGATCCTGTGCAATAGTCTGAGCACCCTGACCCTGCCAACATCAGGTCCTCTACGACTGAACCGAGCTGGAGCCATGGGCAAGAGTTTCCTGAAACACTCTTTACAAATATCACTAACCACACATCAGCCCCCTCCTTAGCCATAGAACTCCTGCCAGAAACCCATACTTGTATTTTTACACATATAGGTAAACCTAGTAAATTCAGTGGGACTGCTCCCTTGCATAGCAGTACACACATTCAAAGAGTTGGGAGAAGACCAGTCACTGCTTCCCTTTTTGGGTCTCATTTCCTAAACAAAGGAAAAATAAGGATGATGGACAGACACTGGGAGAAGTCCATTTACTGAATTAGGTGTAATTAAGAAAGTGAACATTTGTGGTACCTGCCCTTGTAGTTAACATGGCCCATAAAGTACTCAAACACATCCCAGGGCAGCAAGAGTTTTGTTTGTTGAGGAAGTTGCATTATAGTAGTAGTATTTAATTTGTAAATTAATAACTTTGAGCAATATCAGGATGGAGGCAGAGATTATTAATATTTCTTCTTAAAAATTCTTTATCTTGACATGTGTATTTATGCTTTTCTTATTTATTTATTTATTTATAATTTGGATCTATAAGAGAAGGCGCTATTTACAAGAAGCATGTTTAATTTCCTTGTATTTCAGGAACTGCTATGGAGATTTTTTGTATTGTAGTAGGTATTTACTTTATTGATTAAAAACTATGTTCTATTCTTTAAAAAAAAACAAAACAAAACAAAAACAAAAACAAAATAAACAATAAACAAGTAGCATGTGGTTACATATGGGTCTCGGAGACTTAGGAGTTTTTGGGAAACATTTAGTGGAAAGTAAAGGAGGGTTTTTCCAGGGTACTGGAAAAAGGTGAACCTCTGATAGCAAAGAACAGAAACTTTGTTCTACAGAGCCTGAAAGTGTATTTGTGAGCATCTTCAGTATTGTACAGGTGCTAGAACCATTTTGTTATCAGATGTGCAGAGAAAAGCCCTGGCACTTGTCAGCAGTTAGAAATCAGATATACCTTTACACACCTGACCTCAAGCACATCCCAGACATGACATTTGCATCACCTCCCTCCCTCCCATCAAATAAGAATGCCGAGACAAAAACTGCTGAAAGGGGTTTAAGGCTCTGGTAGAGAATAAAGCCAACTGAGTTGGCAGCAAAGTCACTGAACTTACCTCAAACACAACCCCAATTTGGAGAGCCCCTGCTGAACCATGGCCCAAACTGAGGTGGATGGCACAGGACCACAGGAGCCCAGCCTAGGGAAGGTGACTCAGGATTGCAAGTGGAAAGAATTCAGGATAGAAGGGAAAAAGCTTATGGTGTGGGCATGGTCCATGAACCCAGACTTCCAGGCTCTCCATCAGAGGATGATTTATTCCCTGCCTGCCACACTGCCCACAGTCACACAGCTCTGGTGAAAAGCTGTCACATTTCTGGTTCTTCTATCACAGACACCATCTATGTTTAGTATGAGCAGCCAGGGAGGCTCCTCTCAGTGAGTGTCCACACCACAGGAGCTGCCACAGATTTTTTTCCAGGAGCTGGCCTCTGCTGGGAACTCATCTGTGAATACCTGATCTTTAGCTGTGCATTAAAAATACCAGCATGAGTATGGAAGAGGATGTGGATGTGCAACATATTTTCCAGATGAAGTTGTACAGAAAGCTGCATTAGGTTGACTCCAGCACACTGTCAGAAAAATGTGAAATAGTGATTACAAAAATATGTGAACTTTACCATTTTCCCACCAAAGACAGAAGTTGTTAACTGTGCAGCCAAAAGCATTGCCTCTGGCACTACCAGACACAAGCCTGTTGTGTTATAACACCTGTGAGAAAATGCATTTTTCAGACATGTTCCATGTCAATTTATAATTTGGTGTTCCCCAGAACTAGAGACTGACTAAGGCACTGATCTGACAGAAAGAGACTGCATGATGACAATCCATCCCACTTACAGCCATTTAGAATTCATTTCCCCCCACCAAAAAAAAAAATAAAATTCTGATTTCTCCCCACCATTTCAAAACCATCTTTGTGATAGAGCTATTCACTAAAATATCTGTCATTATTTTGCATACCACTTTATTTAAATAAACTGTAGTGGATTTAGGCTGGGCTAATATATAAAATAATTCCTAATGATGCATGAAAAAAGCCCACCTCAGATATGCCTTGCTTGCCTTTCTTCCCCTTTTGCTCTCACTTTCACAGGGCCTGTAGCAAACAGGGTTGCCAGAAGAGTCAATCACAGACACATCACTATTTGAGGGAATACCACACACGTTATACAGAAAATATTTACACTCAAACATTGACATCAGCAGAATAATTTTACTTCTGTAAGTTACCCAGTCAGAAAAGTTGCAATATCAGAACTTGCGAACACAAAAATTGAAACAAGTCAGATTTCTCAGATGAGACCCCTGATAAGAAACTCTACAAACAATACAGATGTCAGATAGACACAATTATCTATGTGAAGTTTTTAGAATCTCAGCATTAACCCTAAAGATGATTCACAAGTGACCAGCTGAACCCTAAACCTTCAAGGTGAGTAATGATGTTATTCTGGGTAGTCCCAATCTCCTACTCATGGCTACCTCCTGTGAGTACATCATCAATGTCCTGGTAAACTTTCACTCCCTCTTCCACTGGTATCTTTTCCAATTCTTTTGCCAGCCCATGGTGAGCTAAGGTGGGG
Organism: Dicaeum eximium; assembly: GCA_013396995.1. NCBI lineage: Eukaryota > Metazoa > Chordata > Aves > Passeriformes > Dicaeidae > Dicaeum > Dicaeum eximium. The sequence continues at coordinate 99,826 of VWZP01007741.1, read as the reverse complement.
GAATGCTTGTACTCCTGAGGAAGCCCTGTAGAGGTATATGGTTGGCCCCTTACACAAAGGCAAACTGATGCTGACCCCCTCACTGCAATGGCACCGTACAAAACACGTCTTTAACATCAGTAGTGGTCATGACCCTGTGTGCCTGTTCCTGGATGGTGGCTGTGAGCTCAGAGATGTTTGGTACAGCTGCTGGTCAGGGGTCTGTGTCAGCACTGAGTCTACAGGTAATCTCCACTTACCCTTTGGTTTTCACACTGGCCATACTGGGGAACTGGAAGCTGAGTGAGTGGGGATAACAATTTCCCATTTTTTCAAGTCCTCTAGGACTGAGGCGATTCCCTCCCAGGCCCCCAAGGGCAGTCGATAGGGTTTGACATTTGTAAGTTTTGAAGGGGGAAGATCTGGGGCCATCTGCAACAGTCTAACTTGGTGGTTGGTGGCTCCAAAGGACCACTGGCATTCCAGATTGTCATGCCAAGTTCTCCCTTTCAAAACATCCAGTCCCAGTAAACTTAAAAGGAAGTCCCCTGTTGCCATGCTAACAGTTATGGTAGCTCCTTCTCCCAGTAACATAAGACTAACTGCAGTAGTTGTGACACCCCTAACACACTCACTACAACCAAGGGCCATTTGGATGGGACAGCTCCTTAAGTGGTGGCATCTTGTTTAGTCAGGGTTGATTTCTGAGCCCCAGTGTCCACTAAAAATGTTATTAATTTGGTTTTGGGTCCAGGAGCTACCATCAATAGATGTCTCCATTTCCATTACCAGTGAGCTGTCCAACATAAATCGAGCACACCTAAAATAAAGTGGAGCTTTCCGTTTCCCTATTTTCTTTAGCACACTTTCTTCCCTGCCTGTGTTGATTAAAGGGGGTGTGCTCAGGCTCATATTACACTTCTCTGCCCTTGGTTTCTCGGATGTTTTGTCCACCCAGTGTAGTAACACCTCTTCCAACTTGTCCAGGGGAAACCATCCTTTTGTTTTTAGAGATTCCCTTCTGCCAACCTTGTGACCAAATTGCCTCTCATGAGTAGGTGCTCCTGCCAAACCTGATCGGCACAGGGAAGAATCCTGTGGGAAAGCCTCAGAATAAGTTAGGTGGTCCAGATTAGAAAGAAATATGAGCAGCAATTTTGAGGTACTGCTGTGATCACCTTGACATGCCTCTTCCAGCCCCAATGTTCCTGGAGCTGCAGTCTCTTTGACTCTCTCAATCCTAACCCTAAGCTACGTGGTATCCAAAATGTTTTAAGTGGCAGAACTTTTATTTAAATATATGGACACACAAACCACTAATATAAAAACTGAAGTATTTAGAAGGGAAAAAAAAAGTTGAATATTTAATTCAGTGAGATGAAGTCTCAGAAAACCCCAGGAGCTTAGATCAAAGGGGGACAATTCAGGATGAAATGGAAGCAGTGTGAATGATGCACATCTTCTTAGCCATCAGGTTGGGGTTCCTACTAAAAAAGACATAATATTTAACAGCCTTTAATTAATGAGCCCTGTGGAGTAGTACAGGGCCTCAGAGCTGGTCTAAAGGAGGTAGATCAGTGCAGACACTTGCTGGCAGCCCCCAGTCCCAGCCAGGTGTTTCACCACATCAGACCTCCTGTCCTGCAGATTCACCTGCCTAACATTTGACTCTGCTTTATTTTAGACTGATATTTCCCTACTGAGCCGTCACGTTTTGCATAGCAGTGAAACAGCAAGAGGCAGCACACAATCTGTTTGTCTGATGCTCCCTTCTTTGAGGAGGATGGGGTTCACTGGGCCATAGAGCAGAAGAGACATGCAAAGGCCCCTGCAGCATGCAGAGTTCTTCACCCCTGTGTCTGATGAGGCACTTTTGGGTGAAGTGAGCCCTGGTGCAGCTGTGCTGGAGCTGATGCTGCGAAACCAGACACCCTGCAGGTGATGTGCCAGCACGAGCAAAGGTGGGGCTCAGGAGCAGCAGGAGAAGCTCAGACCTCATCAAAGGTGTTGCCTTAGTAACAAGGACCACAGTACACGTAGCAAAAACTTCAGAAATTACAGCCCACTTTGGCAGTGACCTTAAAGATCATCTAGTTCCAAGCCCCCGTCATGGCCAGGGACACTTTCCACTCAACCAGCTTGCTAAAAACCAGCCTGGCTTTGACCTCTTCAGGGGATGGGGCATCCACAATCTCTCTGGGCAACCTCTTCAATGCCTCACTACCCCACAGTAAAGCATTTCTTCCTAATATCTAATCGAAACCTACCCTTTTTCAGTTTAAAGTCAATCCCCATTGTCCCATCTGTACATACCCTTGTCAAAGTCCCTCTCGAGATCTCTTGTAGCTCCCTTTAGGTACTGGAATGCTGCTCTGAGGTTTTCCAGGAGCCTTTGCTTCTCCAGGCTGAGCAGCCCCAACTTCCTCAGCCTCTCTCCATAGGAGAGGTGCCCCAGCCCTCTGAGCATCCTCATGACCCTCCTCTGGACTTGCTTCAGCACATCCAGACCTTTCTTATGTTGCAGGGCCCCATAACAGGACACTATAGTCCGGATCATGTTTCACATTGCTTATCTATAATGAGCTCCTATAAATGGTGTTCATCAACATTCAGACTCTTACAATGTCTATTCATTTAGTCTCAATTGCAATATATAAAAATCCAAGCCCAGTTAACAATTTCTAAAAATAACTTACAAATAGAAATAGCAAGTTATTTCGCTGACAACAACGTACTGGAAGTGGGTCATCCCATTATCTGAAGAGACACAAACATTATAGTGGGGGGGGGAAGAATAAGAAATAAGCCTCAAATAATTTTTCTCCATGGACAAACCCTTTGACATGGACATTCCCAGCAACTGACAGCTGGGCTTTTGTGCCTCAGGGCAGAAGCCACACGCAGCAAAGACAAAGGTCTGTGCCAAGCTGATGTGGGCAGGCAAGGCCATGAAGGAAGGCTGCTGTAATCCAAGATGTGGGGTTGGGAGGGGACTTTTGTCTGTGACTGTTGCACACACCTCAGCTGGCACCTGTCAATGCACTCTGGCTGTGAAGATGTTTTGGAGCCAGGCAGGAGGTTCTCACCAGACACAGGTCTCCATGTGGAAAGCAGAGATGCTTGGTGGCTGTGCAGTGCCTCAGGTAATGCCCTTCCTTCCCTGATCTCCACCACCTAAAAAACTGAGGCAGTGTGACACAGGAGTCGCCCCAGCAGTGCAAAACAGCTTTGGTCTGGTTGCCACCACCCCAGCACCCATCTTGCCCACGTCAATCCTCCCTGTGGGCAAGGAGTGGGACACAGCCATGCAGTCCCTTCCCCAAGACCCTGTGGGCAGAAGGACTCGGCTCATTCTGCCTTCCTCTGTGGCTCCTGCCATTCCCAGCTGTGCCACATCCAGCCCCCCACATCTCCTCATGCCAGGGAGGGCAGGTCAGTGCCATGGTCACACATCTGGTGTAGCAAACATGTGGAACAGGTTCTGGCCCCACCTGCACTCCAGCCACAGCAGCTGGACACATCGAGGGCTCTCTGCAGCCCATGCCCTCAGCATTCTACTGCTGGGCTGGAGACACTTGTGTAAGGAAAGCTTAACCAGCATGATCAGTAAAGGTGGAAACACTCTGAATCCAAGCATTGTGGGGGTCAGCAGCCTCAGCCCCATCAGTAAAGGGTCAGATAAACCATTCCTCACCCAGTCCAGTTGCTGAAGTTGTCACCAGCAGCTCTGTACAGACAGCAGGGTGAAGAGGAACACTGCACATTCCAGTTGATAACAACCTTTGTGCAAAAGCAAGAGAAGTGGCTTAGTGACACAACTCTTGTTTTTAGCCATGAACAGCTGGCTTACAGCAGCCTTGCCACTACATAGCAGCCCCCAGCAGGCATCTGGAGTAGTGTATGAATTACCAGTGCTAACATCACACACCAGCATGGTCCTGACACAGCACAGCTCTGACAACAAGTCAGCTTCACAGATTTTCTCAGCCCTCAGGTCACCCCACTGGGTTGTCCAGGTCCATACCCAGGGGTGTGTCACCCTTCAGAAACCCTGCAGAGGTATGGGAGGGTGGTGGATGCTTTCCCAGTGGGTGAGAAATCCCTGCCCTTCCTTTCTGGGTAACCTCTAATGGAGAAGAGAGGCAGGCAAGCAGCCAGGTGTGCAGAGGTAAATGCTGCTTTACTCAGACACAGGCTCCATCTTCACATCTCTCCCTGTGTCACCAGCTAACCTGGCTGGCACCATTATCTCCTGACTCATAGGTGCCTGCATTTCTCTCAGGAGAGTGTTGCTGTTAACAAGCTTGCAAATTGCTGTTCTGCAAGACATTTAAAGGCTCGGGAAAAGCAGACATCAACAAAATAAAAATCCACTCCAGCTAATCCAAGTGCCTAAAAATAGGGTACAAAACTGTTCTGCTGTGATAAACCTACATGTATTTATAAAGTCACAGAATTGCATCACAGCCATCGAGCTGAAAACTTCAACAATGACTCAATATAAGATGAGGAAAAGTAAGTTTCAAAACTCAGACAGAACAGACATAAATTTAACACACAGCTCCTGACAGCCTATGGACTGCTCAGTTTACAGTAGCTCACCTGAAACACAAAGCCAGCACATGATGCAGTCATCAGAATGCTGAAGGAGGCTCTGACCAGTCCTAACCTCTGTGCCCTGCTGCCATGGAAGCCCTCTCCACAGGTTTCACAGGAGGGGGCTCACTTCATATCAGAGGGGAACACTTGCCTTCACAAAAGGGACCCAGCAGCACAAACTTCAGCACAGTCTGTGTTTAGTTGCTTACAGTTTTGGACCTGATACTTTCCATGAGGAGCTATATTTTTGCAAAGAACTCAAGGCAACTTGAACACTTCATTTTTCCAGGATGTGACAAATGCTAAAAGGTCCTCTGCCCTCTAATCTCCTTTTTGATGCACCATAACAGACTATTCAACAGATGTTTGGGGTGAAGTTAGAGATAAATGAGATTATGGAGCCAGTTTTATGCACTAGTCAGGTCACCCAGTTACAGCAATCACTTTTGTCCCTAGAAATCATCAGGTCAGCACCAAAACCCTTTTAGTAGTTCTGCCAGAGAACCCATAACAGAATGAAAACTCCCAAGTCACCTCCTCAGCATCCAGTTGTGCTCCCAGCTGGAGGGCTGGTAGTTTAAGCAGATTATTTCAGAAAGAAAGTAGCACATGCATGAGCCCTGCAACAGCCCTCTGCGACACAGGATCAACAGCTGCCTTACAGAGAAACACTGCGCGTGATCGAGGAGACCTTGCCTCACACCAGCTGCACAGAGGGTAGGGGTTGTACAAAACCCCCACTGCCACACACACACTTGCCCCTGTGGCTCAACACCCGCTCCCAAGTGCCAGTGTAGCCGTGTCCTGCTGGGGCAGGGGACATCTGGCTTCACCCTCTCCCAGCCAGCAGCCCTACCACAAACCACCATCACTCACTGCAAAAGCAGCTGCTTTTTTCCCTTTCATTTCCCATGAGGAAATAGCACAAAGTCCACTCAGGGCAAAAGCACACAGCTGTTATCCAAGTTCCTGCACCTTGATAAGCGGCACAGGCACAGAGTCCTGGCTGACATCCCACTCTGGGAAACGAAAGGACTTCCATCACGTGTTGGAAACAGCATTAGGCAAAGCTATTCTATGGCTGTTCCATAAACATCCAGGACAGCTGGACACGTGTCACCTTAGGCTGCACACAGCTGGCTACGAGGCTGCCTGTCCCCAACCAGACTGGCTGTGCCCTGTGACCCACGGGCAGCGCTGCACCTCAGGACATGGGGATTGCTGGTGTACCACATGCTGCAGGGCAGGGACAGCACACCAAAACCAGCCCTTGTGCCTGCACCCTTGTGAGCAGCCAGCTCTGAGTCTCTGGTTAGGCTTTATTTAGGTGGCACAAAGCTCAGCTGGTTATTGGTGATTAAAATTCCTCATGGAAAACATTTCACACAGCGCAATGTGATAAGAAAAATATTCCCGCAAATGCATCAACATCTTCCAGTGCTATAAGGCAGCCAGGTGTGGATTTAAGCCACTTTAAAAAGTAAAAACTAAATATTTTCGAGTTTCCCCCTGCACAGGCTCCAGGCCAGGTCTGCCAGAGCAGCTGTGTGCCCTGAGCACTGCAGGGACAGACTGAGCAGCACAGAGTCAGGGCAGTGCCTGCATCCCTCACCTACCCTGCTCATTTCAAACCTTCACCAGACTTTCAGAACCAAATGCCTCCTTTGTCACCCAAACCCAGAGTTTTTAGCATCACTGCTGCTGGGTATGAGGTCAGAGCAAGGAAACAAGTCCAGCAAATGAAGGTTGCTACTATAGAGTAAATCTACTGAGGTGTCTGAAGTTCTTTCTTCCCTCCAAGATCTGTGTTCTGCCTGCTTTGCAGCTGTCATATTGCTTAAGTAAATCAATAGCCAATAGCTTCATTCATGTTCTGTAAAGAGCCAGAAAGACTTTTTGTTCTGGGTTATGCATAGAAAAAAACCTGTGGTCCATAAGCATTATGCTACAATGTAGTCACTTCTATCCTGCCATCACACTCTTTGTGAGGCAAAAAATTGCAAAAAACTCTGCCTGAAAATATTCTGTCCCCAGTCATTACACATAAAAACGTCTCCCAGACGACCTCTCAGGTTTTAAATTAAAAATGAAATAAAATTTTAAAAATTAAATTTAAAAAATAAAAATAAAGCCTACTATGAAAAAAAAGTTACCAGGGTACAATGGCAAGTGCTTTGGTCTAGCCACCTGAACTTCAGTGGTGTGTGCATGTGGGTTCAGCTCCAAACTTCATGACATCTAATATCAACACTCAGTAGACACACAGATGTGCTGGCACTGGAGGTGGTCCTGTTTACTTAGCTCTACAGATTTTAACTAAATCAGCATTATCTTTTTCTCTCATCCTGCCATAGTCAGACCTTGTACAATCATGGCAATTTTTTTCAACACCTTTAATTATTTGCATTTTTGGCTGTTTAAGCAGAGCTGGCTCCAAGCACCTTTGCAGAGCATGCCTTTGCTGTGAATGCAAACAGTGCCTGGCAATAGAGTTTAAAGAATGAGGTAGACAAGGCTGCTGCTGACAGCCAGATCCTGTGCTTGTCCACCTGCAGAGCTGAGCTGCTGTGGGGCAGGGAGCTAGGCTGGAACTGGGGTGCTCACACCTCCCTTATCACAGAGCCTGGCACCAAACCTTGGGAAAGATGAACAGGACTGGAGCCTGCAGGTGCTTCTTCCCTGAAATTGTGCTTGCAACCACTAATTCTCTTCAGGGCAATATTTCTCTTCTTACCTTGCTGTTACCTGCTCATTTAAACCTGGAGAGAAACATGTATGCTTACTCCTGCCTTCCCCAAGGGCAAGGAAAACAGTGCTAACCCACACAGGGCCAGGCTGGGTTATAAACACAGACCCTGATGACTCCTGGGCAAATGTTTACCAGCAGGAAACATTACAGAATTGCAGAATATGCTGAGTTGCAAAGGGTCCCACTTGGTTTCATAAGGATCATTGATTCCAACTTTCAGCCCTGCACAGGACCATCCATAAAACTGCTGACAGTGTCTGTCATGAGCTGAACTGAGGCTCCAGACCTAAAAGCTCTACTGAACATGATTTCCAGAGGATACAAAGTCTGCAGCTATTTATAGACACATGGTTGAGGGCCATTCACTATGTGTGATGTGAAGATAAACTCCCCCTGACATGTTGTTCATACCCACGTTTTCTCCTGAGCCATTGCTGAGGGAGGGAGTCAGATGCCACACGTTGTCTCCAAGCTCCTCAGGAGTTCTGCAGGGAGAGAGGCATCTGCTGCCAGCCAGCCATGGCTCTCTTCTCCAGGGCCAGGACCAGTGGAGCCCTCGTGCCTGCTCGGACTTTCGCCACCGCCACCACCGTGCCCTGAAAAGGGTGACCTCGGGTGACCTAGGGCATGTTTGCCATTTTCCCCCAGCCAGGCAGACAAAAGCAATGCAAGATGTAATATGTTTTGCACATTTGCCCAACGCAATTAGCAACAGGCTCTTCGCCGAGGGGCTGCATTGTCACACTCAGCTGGAGCCAGCTAAGCTGATTTGTCCGTGTTCGCAAAACTCCCCTTTCACAGGCCACTGAATATGGTCAAAGGACAAACCGATGAGGTCCCATGTTGGCCCCAGCTGCCAAAAGGTCCGCCCCCTCCACCTGGCCCTACAGGGAGATTGGAAATTTCTCTCTCACTGTTGGATGACCAGGTCCATGCTGCAGGAACTTCCAGGCTCCCTCATTCTCCTGTTCTGCGCTGGAACTCTTCTGCCCCAGCCTGGCTGGCCAAGTGGCTAAAACACCCGTGCCAGCACTGCAGGCCAGTATTTGCAAACCACATAATGTACAAACACAAGCATAACCATCCCTTACTTGGCCCAGGGGAAAATGGTTGCACTCCAGAGTGCTCATCACAAGGCACAAAAGGAGCAGCAGCTCAGCAAACACAGGATGCTCCATACCCAGTCACTGAAAGTTTGCTAAAGGAGATGCTGTNGAGGGCAGAGGAAAGAAAAGAAAAAACTCTCCTCTTCCCGCCAAAAATTATGCAGCAGCAGGTCCACAGAGTGTCTGCCAGATGACCCGCTTGTCACACTCATAATTGCTTCCCATCTGGTGTCTGGAGCACACAAAGCCTGGCCGTTTGCCAGCGCAGGACGACGCACAAACTGGCCTACTTCTGGTGACACGGGCCCTGCAGACAGCGCTGATCCCCTGTTTCCGTATGGCTGAGGAGAACGTGGCATTCATTTGTAAATCGCCGGCGGCTCATTTATCCGCTATTCGCCCCGCTCAGCACAGCTCGATCTTCCCCTTCGCTGCAGCAGCCCCAGCCCCGGCGCCGGGGCGAGTCCTCTCGGGCGCCGAGTTGCCACAAGCATTCGCTTGCCAGAGAGAGAAGCAGGCAAACAAGGACGCTGTCCGCCAGCACACCACTCGGCTTTGAGATGAGCACAAGCCAACTCATCCCTACATATTCGTGGAAGCCCATGTTCAGCTGCTCTGGTGTACAAAGCTGATTCCTTTTCCAGATTCTGTCTTTCCACCTAACATGTAGGCAGAGCCCGGGCTGTTCAGACAGTTCCTACAAAGGCTGTTGAGATACTTTGTATCACTGCATATGAGCAGTCTTCAATAAGCACTTTTCTCTAGCTTTTGTCTGCTCTACTGGTATGTCCTATTGATAATTTTTTTTGGTTTTTTTTATTTAATGCCTGCTGGTGTAAGAGCCTGACATCCTCAGAAAGCTGAGCAAATATTCCTCAAGCTATGGGACAGACCATTTCACAGCAGGGCACACAACACTTGAAGGGGTACTCTGAAGCTCTGGTGGTTGTGCAACCACCAAACATCACTTTTACAAGGAGTAACTATGACCAAGTAACTGGTCAATGGTGGGCAAGGAAGTAAATGCTGAGTAAGCAGAATGCTCCCTCCCCAAAAGAGAAAAGCTCCCCTTCCCCTCAGACTGTGACACAGGACAGTCACACGTGTCCATCACTGCCAGCCAATACACAGCCCGCTCCCATCTTGCTTGCACTAAGGCTGCTAACATCCATTCTCTCTGTAATCAGACTGTGTTATGGCACAGGAAATGAGAGGTCAGGTAAATAACCCAGAGGACTCTAAAAATAAACCCAAATTAGAACCCAAAATTTCTGTAAGACGTAGTAGCAGGTAGACAGAACTCCCATTGCAATAGCAATTGCATCACTGGGGTGATACAGCCCAAGAGTGGGAATGTCAGAAGGCTCCTTTCAGTTCTGTACCTCGCAAAAAACACACACAGCAATGAAGCAGAAGAGAAAATGAAATTAAGAAAGAAAACCACACCAACAGAAGCTGAAACTGAAGAATGCCATATTATGCACATCTCTTACTCCAGATGCAAACACAAGCTGCAATACTACAGTTTCTTCATTAAGGTGATACAGTGAGTACGAGCATTTGGATTTTTGCTTCATGCAAAAATGTAAGATGGTGTATAAATGTCCAAAGCTTACCTGTTCTTCCAACACATCGTGCTAGCAGAACTACAAGGATCCCATTGTTCCCTTCAGCTGCAGGGCAAGAATCCAACCCACTGGAGGGATAAGCTGGCTGTCTCCAGGGGAAGCCACACACACCAGTACACTGCAGCTCCAAGAGGAACCAATCTTTTGGCTCTGCTGGCTCAGAAACAGTAATCCACAGCTTCCTCATGAAAGTAAGCATTTAAGCCTGTAGAGCTTCAGCTTATCCAACATCAAGGAAACTTATGAAAAAATATTAAATGAGCTCTAGCATTAGAAGACAGTGTAATTTCTGCTTAGTACTGAAACTTTATCAGAGTATTTGTCACAAAACCAAATGCAAGAATCAATTTCAGTTTCAAAATTTTTGTTGTTTCCATTGTGTGTCTTGGTTACAGGTATGATGCAACCTTGGTCCATTAATACTCAGTGTTAAAACCCTTATTTCACAAAGCTTGATTCACTCACAACATTGGATCAGTTTTAGTTTGGTGCAAATCTAGTACAGTCATTCTTATGTAAAATCTGATGAACAGCAGTAGGAACTGGGATTATTCTCACCAATCAATTCCTAAAGACCATTTCTTCCAAGTAAATCAGACCCATAAGAAAAGCTTCTTGAGTTTTCATATAATAAAATTTGGGATTGCAGTTCCTGGCATACCTGCCGTACTGGCCGTCCATCCACTCTACTTTGCTTCACTGAGAAAAGTCAATACAGAAAAATGAACTTGCTACATCATTAGGTTTTGCTTTCCTCTACCTACACTTTGCCCCCAGTTCAGACATCAGCAGCCAGCCATGACACAAACAAAAGCTCTAGTCAGTCCACCTCACTTGTCCTAAGTGATGGAAAACTTCCCTTGCAAACAAACACAAGCATGTCTGCAGGTTACTCAGAGTGGCTATGACAGCCAAATCCCCAGAAAAGCTCCTGTAACAGTCAAGAGTTTGCTCATACAGCTTAAAGCTAGACAATACAAATTACCAGGACCTATTTCAGAAGAATTGGCTCATGCTAGTCCCTCTAGTCCTTTTCCTCCAACAGATTACCTTAATTGTAATTTATCACCACAAAACTGGGAAAGGAAATGGAAATTTTGCATTGAATACCCATGTTTCTATCAAAATAAGAGAGTTTAACACAAACTCAGATTAATACATGTTTGCGAGAACTACTTAGGGGAAGAAAAAAAATAAAATCATACTGCACAGCTTACACTTGCATTTACCTCCCAAGACACAGGTACACATACTAAAATACTTCTACCCTACAAATGAAAGGAATGTAACAAAATCTTAACACTATCAGCATTCATTCCTCAAATTGTCTTCTATACATAAAATTTTGTGTTACAGCTTTGAGAGACAAATATGAACTGATAATCAGATACAAGTAGGCTTACATGCAGGCTGGACTGAAGTAGGTACTGCCAAGGGACCGCATCCTACTGTGTAACCCACTGATTTCCACATCTGCTGTCTATGCCCAGTCCAGAAAACACAGGTCTCTTGCAGTTCCACAGGCACACACACATACATGTTGCTTTAACAAGCACTGAGTGTTACAATTTTCAAACAAAAGACACTTACAGTAACCTGGTACATAGATGCTTTATTTCTGACATTAACGCGGTCTGTATTGTGAGATTCTCTTACATAAAAGAAAAGCTTGTAGTACAACAAAAACTAAGATAAACAAGGCATTTGTTGCACGTTATGTCAAACCTTAGAACAAAAATATGGTGTAATATGTATTTAGGTTTCATGCAAGTTTGGCTGCTGCATGTACAATTTACCTATAAACTGAAAGAAATGCAAATGCACACAACATTCAAAAAGGAATAAGATGCCTGACATATGAAAGATTAAAACCTTCCTGCTAAAGCAACAAAGTAGGAGTTAACTAAACGACCCAACCAATACCAACACAAATTATTACTACTTACCATAAATCTATGCTTAAACTTGGTATAGGTAGCTTTGATGATACCATTTCTACTTCAATATACCATCCAGATTATAGATAGTCATTCTGTCTTAATGTCTGATTTAATTTTTTGTGAATTAAATGCTGTCTCCAGCATTACATGTTGCTGTTAAATCCCTTCTGGTAATGCACACCTAAATCTAGTACTGTCAAGAATTCCAATTGATCTAGTACTCTAGTACTGCCAAGAAATCCAATTGATCCAATCTAGTACTGCCAAGAATTCCAATTCCTCTAAATTTTGCTAGGTGAAGAGTAATCCTGGCATGATGGGCATTTTCTGATCCCTTGCTTATAATAGGATTCCCGCCCCCCTTAAAATTTTGATGTGAATTAAAAACTGCTAAAAATTTTTGTGCCTACTACTATCAGAGCCAATATCAAAAAGCTCATAAAAACAAGGATTGTATAAGCTTTGAGATGCTTTAAAAAAGTTTAAGAACCCATTACCTTCCTTGTGCCGCTCATCACATGTGAAAATTCTCCATTAATTAATTCTTCTCTGCCATCTTTGATATTAAAGTGTTAGGAACACTTTCCACACCCTGCATAGTACTGGTTGATCTCATAAAGTTAACTAGAGAACCTGACATCATGTAATTTTACATACAGTGCATACGATGCTCGCTCTTTCCATCTCTCATAGCAGCAAGCCGATTCTGCCACGATCCGTAGCAGCACACCCGGGAGTGGAGAGGAAGAGTGTTTGAATTATAAATAACTAAAACTACAGTGTACAATTCTATTTACCTGTCAGTATCTGTTGAGAGCACTCCATTATAACTTGCTCGAAATTAACTACATAAAAATCTCTACAACAAAAGCAAACCAAAACATTCCTTCAAAACCAAAAATAAAGACATAAAATAAGTGCAAATACCTAAAATAGGCAACTAAAGCAAGTGTTGTGACCTGTATACCTTTAAATAAGGACAAAGATTTTTCATAAATAAAAGAATGTTCTCTTTGCTCTTCAAACATTTAGTCAGTATATAATGGTCAAAGTTAAGTGCAGATACAATTGTTTTGAGATCCAAGGTGCCAAGTTTCTTTAAAAAAAAAAAAAAGAATAAAATATACATATTGAAAATGCATTCGTTTTTAGTTCCTATGCAGGACAAAGTACTCCACGGTCACATATAAGACCCCACCATTTCTTTCTAAATATATTTAAACAAGGTACAGGAACAGTTGCTGTATAATACAGGAATACCTTGTGATTATGTTGTAGACCAACATGATTTTAGGGCTATAGTGCAATCTTTATGTAGATGTAACATACAGTATAGATTTTTACACTTCACCACTGTAATTCATCTGCTATTTCATATATTTTTAACTTGTCCTTTTTCCATTTTAGCTGTTTTAACAGGAAACAACATTGGCCTCTAGACAACCTGCATACATATAAATATCTACATTTAAGCTTTGAAATGGAAATAAATTATAAAAACAGACTCCTTTCCAATTTACAAAATTTTGCTTGTTCCTACATACTGTACAATACATTCAACAATCATCTCATTTTGAGATTTATGAAGAAAATACTGATGCTTTACACTAAACTTAATTCACCCCCCTCTGCCTACTTCTAGTACCATTTGCAAATAAATATATTTAACACTGTAGTTAATTTCATTGTTTTGCAGCATACCAAAAAAAATTAGTAGTGCAACTTTCTATCCTTCCTTTGTACTCCTTTCCATTGTGTTTCTTTATATACTAGAAAAATGCTACATAAGCAAAAGCACATTCAGTCATGTATGTTGCTCATTTAGAAACCAGTAACAACCTATAAACCTACTCTATATTGAAAATGCTCTAACAGATAAAAAAGCGATGCAAGTCAAAAGAATAAATACGAAAAATAGACCTAAAAACTGTATGTTGTCGGTACTGCAATGTATTTTACCCTTCTTTATATTTTAAGGGGTTACTCTTTTAATATCTAAAAAGTTCATTGCAGAACTGTTTGTAGTATCCCTTCGTAAAGAATGGAAGAGCTTCATGTCTGTTCTTTGTCAGTCAAAAGAAGAAAGGAAGCTTTAAGGTAGCTTTAAGGTTTCCCTTGGCAGACTCTCTCAAAGACTTAATTCCCAAGTATCACAGGGAATCGCCTTCAACATTGTTTCAGTTTCAATGGAAAGAGATGGTTGTCAGCTGCAGTGACCCTCACAGTATCAGAGACCTTGAATTGCTGTTGGTAGCTGTGTATGTGTTCAGATACCTTCTTGCTTGTTCAGTCATGATAAGCTGGTCTTCTGTTTTTCCATAAACAACTGCCTCCCAGTCACGATTTGGCTGCATAAAATAAAATTATGTTAAAAAGGTTCATTTGACAAACTAAAATACTTGAGGAATTCTCATACAATGTTTCAGAGTAATAATAAATTATTAAAGCCTAGCAATAGTATATTTTACTGAGAAGGATCCAGTTCTACAGTACAGTACCTAAAACTTGTGACAAGCTCCCTCACCACCCCTTAATCGAGCTCCCCAGCAGTGCATCTGGGTTATGCTTCGAGTTCTAACATACAAAATGAAAAACACTCTTCAACAGAGTCTAAGCAGTTCAATAATTAATACATAAAAGGGAAGCTAATTAAGTTATCTTCTCTCTGAATATCTTCCTCTTTAAATGTGCTGAGTTCAACAGGCAGAAAAACACATTACTGACAGCTGTCTGGAGACACCAAGGAAGGTGAAGGATTTGGGAGCTAAAAAGGAAGATTGTGAAGAACTTTACTGAACCAAGTGGCAGCTGTGGAAGAATGGTCAGATTTTTGAGGAATATATTAGAAATAGCAAAGGGATTGGGAATAACAATGATGAATGTAAGAATAATTAAGCTACTAGTCCTGCTTTTTCCACGAAGCAAAGCCTACATTTTCACATGATGTACTGAATCTCAAACAGATTGGTTTCAGCTCCAAATTGGACCTGACACAACTGGGCTGATTTGTAGCATGATGAAGGATGCAAGATCCTCTCCCTCCCACATGAAGCTAGAAACTGATCCAAAGGATCAGTTCCACATATTGATTCACAAAGAAAATTAGCTGTTTGAGTTTCTCTGTAAATTTAGCAGAACTTGATTCATGGAAGGGACTTGGGGTTAGAGAGGCCACAAAACTGAGAGGGAATTTCTCTGAGGGAAGAGACAAAGATGGTTCAAGGAAAATATTTGTGAGTACACTATGACTAAGCTCCTCTTTTAAGTATTCTAAAGACCATACTTCTGGGCCAGATAGATGTATTCACCTTTGCTGCAATTCACAGCAAAAGAAATTTTTCTTTTCTTTTTTTTTTTATTTTAATATCACAATTAAATGAACTTTGTTCTTTTTCCTCATAAGAAAAGATCAGAAAGTAATACTATTGTCTCTCTACTTAAAAATGTCATTCTTAAAGCAATTAAGTAGAATATGGAAGATCAGGCTCCAGGTGTCCTGTCTTCTGGTTCTGTTTTTTTTTTTTTTTTTTTTTTTTTTTAATTAATACAGAGCTGTAGATATTCTGAGAAGACAAAAATACCTTATACAGTAACTCCCTATGGGACAAACTGGAATTGGTACAAAGTCAGGTCAAATAATCTCTTCTTAAAGCTAGTGATCAGGACAGAGGGAAAACTAGGTTCAATGGTTTTACCAGTATGGAAAATTTATGGATGTAAAAGAACAGGCCTGTTACAAGAACAATTACCAAACAGAACCTGTGGATAAATTCTGCTTAATGAATCCCACTGGGCTTATTATGAAGAGTAAGGACGAGACAAATGTGAGAAACTAAAGCCCTAAAGAAGTTCAGTTTGCAACAGGTCAAGTTTTCTAACTCCTAGTCTTGGGCATCCAAACCTGTTTTGTTGGTCTCCCCTATCCTGGTTTTTTTCCCCCTCCATCTAAACCTTAGTGAAACATCAGTCTGTTTCACAGAAACAAAGTGTGAAACATCAGGGTTGTATTTAAAGAACTTAGCTAGGAATAAACACTTTGCAGAAAAATGACCAACTTACAAGAAATAAGAATCCTGGAAACACTGAAACTGGATCACTGGTTTCAACAATTCTAGACATTAGTGCAAGACGGAAACAAAACAATACAAAGTTTCTTTGTTAACCCACTAACAGAACTAACAGAATTCTTTGCATCCAGACCTGAAGAGCTTTCTCCATTTTGACATTTTTTGTAGCACATGCATTCAGTTTCTTCTTAATGACTGTATTTGCTTTGTTTGCTAGATTTGTATCCTGTTTTTCTGATGTCAGGT
The DNA here is from genome assembly GCA_013396995.1 of Dicaeum eximium. Classification (NCBI taxonomy): domain Eukaryota; kingdom Metazoa; phylum Chordata; class Aves; order Passeriformes; family Dicaeidae; genus Dicaeum; species Dicaeum eximium. The sequence continues at coordinate 83,512 of VWZP01007741.1, read as the reverse complement.
TACATCTGTTGTCCTGTATTTCCAACAACGGTGTCATTAATAAAGATGTGGTATATGCATTTTTTGACTATTGACAAAAGGAGAGCAGAAAACACGAATAAGAATTAGTAATTAATTAATTAATACACAAAGACTTCAAATGCTGTTGCTCAGAGAAGCCAAAATGTAAATTAAGTAAATACTATCAGAAACACCCTAGGAAAGAATCTGAAAAGAAAATGTAATGAACAGTATATGAAGAACTAGCCTGGTCCATACTGGCATCAACAAGCTGGGTACAACAGGCAGCTGCTTGCTGGTTTAGCTATCACTGAGTAGAAAGTTTCTTCACTCTAAAGGCACTCCACTCCGATACATTTTGTTAACAACAAGATTTGATAAAGTGATAACTGCAGAACAGTTTTAAAGAAAAAAAAATCACTTTCAGATCTAGGACAATCCCTGTGAAAGTAAGGACAAGGAGACTAGAGTCAAAAAATATCACATCAGTTTAAGGGGGAGAAACTGCTTTAAGAACTGAAATAAGCACTGAATGGATCATTCCAGAAGAATTTTATATGTTGGTAATGTCTATGGAAATAAAAATAAATTAATCCAGCTTCAGTATACAAAAGAGGAAGACAGATATATGTCAATTTTCAAGACCAAAAATTAGTTCACAGTAACAGTGGTGTAAGTATTTGCTTGCTTACAAAAATACCCCACTAAACTGCATTAAACCACCTTTAAGTATTTATTCTACCTCAGACCTTATTCCTAAATGATCATCACATGGACACACAATTTCTACTTAAAGATTGGTATATTTTTCATTTTTAAATAAGACACTACCACTATCTCTCTTGGTAGGAGTGACTGTTCTTGTTGCACAAGCATTCCTTATGAAGGAAAACCAACTTTTCTCCAGTCCCCAACCTTTAATAGACCACAAAATCATGGCGTATCTTAACCTGGATTCAGTGATACACAATAATGTGTCATAACAAGACATCACTAAGATAACAGCAGGCATTTTGGTGATGAGTGGAATGGCTGCAGCACTTGCTGCTCCTCCCAAGAGATGTTCCTGGGGAAGCTGGCAATTCCCACTAGGTGCCACAGCACCCAGTACCCAGCAGGAAGATACCAAGGCTTGGCACAGAGTCCAAGAGTCTTTAGAAAACCAGCTAGAAAGGAGCATGACCTAAGCATCTTACTCAGTCTTTTTAAGGACCTTGGCTCCTACATCCTGTATATAGCCTTAAAACCTAATCAAGAATCACAGACATTTACTCTTTGAGCATTAAACACATACATGCATCAGTAACTCATTAGAACAAAGTTTTCCTACAAGAGTAAAGAATAAACTATTGAATTACTCAACTGAAAAAAACATTAAGCTTCTCTTTAAAGGAAAGAGGGACCAACATAACCCCATATCTGGTTTCTTCATGCCTTGGTTGTTGAGGCAGAAGTATTCAAATTTCTTTAGGCAGAGGAAGCACACAAACTTCATCTTTTACATGGTTGGTATTTCTTAAAGTATTCCCCTACTATGTGAAGCAGGAAAAACAAGCTGCCTAATATGCAATTAGGTATTTTCAGAACACATTTGCCAGACTGTCAAGCATGCACAGCACAGGAGCCAATGTCATCTCCTGGTATATTACAGAAAACTTCAGCATGCTGTGTATGCTAAAGTTTATAGGCAACCATCATGGAAACAGCTTTGCTACAAACCTGTAAAGCATTCACATTCTTTTACCTACTCTGAAGGACTGAAAGGAAAAATTAATGCACGAATTCAAGCTCAATGCTCACATTAAGTTCTTAAACTCAATGCTTTCTTAAGTACTTAAAAGACTATTTCAAACTGAAGGTATTTTTCACTTTCTAGATGTATTAATCTAGCAACTTCAATCCAAAAAATTATTTTAGTGGGCAGAAAAAAAGATACACAGTTCCACAGTAATATTGCTGCCAGTGATGATCTTCAGTTAGTTTAGTTTAATTCTTACCTGTACATCCAAACTATTATCTTCTGTCAAACGCTGGGCCCCAACCTCTTCTTTTTCCTGTGGATCTAAGACCAGTGATTTTCTGACTTTTTTAGGAAAGTTGTGCTGAAATAAACATTTTGCAGAGAAAAACTGTAAAATATTATTTAAAAGCAGTTACTCCCCATTTGAAATTACTATTGCCATATTACCTCCTGCTTGCAGTTTTTATACAAAGTATCATCTTCTTCCTTGGGAAATATATCTGTTCCAGTTTCCTCTTTCAAAACTTCCCTAATGTCTTCCTCCGAGAAGGCAAGTGGTTGTGACTAAACATTAATTAAAATTGAAGAAGAAAATACAGGAAGTCTATTAGTGGCCACTTCTTACAACATTCTACTTTCAGCTAATGTAGGCCAGAAAAGAGATCTTGCAAAACATAGCAAGAAAGGACCTAAGCTACTGTAGTTAAAAACCACACGGCTGCATTTCAAGGCCATGAAGATTATTTTAAGTTCATTTTACTCCACATTATTTTTTAGCCAGATAAAACATATATAGGCACACAATGCTTCAAAAATGCAAGGTAGCATTGAAGAAGACAAGCTACTTCTTTGCAAATGGTTATCCACTGATAAAAGGGATAAAAGTAATTTATATATATTAAATACCTACATAACCTAATATACGTATATATACATGCATAAAAACATACTAAAAAACTGTACTAGAGATTTATAACCGTTGTTGTGAAATGAATTTATACCAATTTTAACACAAATCTTTCAATACGACATTGATAATTCTAAGTACAGTACAGAATTTCACAGAAGCCATACAGATGGCTCCTTTGTGTACCAACAGGAGAAGAATTCCCTTAAGCCCTCAAAATTTGATTTTGAACAGGAGGTTAATAGTGGACAGAAACAGGAATGCCAAACCACTCCATTTGCATAGTGAGGGACTGTGAATCTATAGGGTAACACAGATGGTGCCAAGCCCTGTGGCAAAGTCTGAGCTACCTTCTGTGTTTGCAGAAAAGAAGCAGTCAATATATATTGGCTGGAATCTTTTCAGAATTTGAAAAGCATATGTCTCCTGAATTCCAAAAGTTATTATGCATTAACATACCTTAGCTAGGCTAGGTAGAGAACAGAAATTGAATTCATTTGGAACAAACTAACAAAAAAAGGTAACATTATCCATAGTCAACAAAACAAAAAAAAAAAAAAAAAAGCATGTGACAGCCAGCAGAATCAGAGGATCATGAACTGCTATACTAAAATTTTGGGATTTAGGATGAAGAGAACTGCAAACATCACTCAAGATTACCACAGTGGTAAACACCTAGTCTCAGTCCTAGTGCTGTACAAGCACTGAAATCAAAGAACAACTCAGCTCTTAGGTAGTCCAGAGGATTCAAAGATAATACAGTTTTTCAAGTGAAATGTAAAAGTTTTTTAAAATAATGAGGTCAGTCATACTCATCGAGAGCAGCTTGCTTTTACCAGATAACCCAACTGGAGAACCCACACATTCATTCTCTGACTTAAAATTTTTCTTTTTAAAAAACCAGAACTCTAAAGTATTAAAATTAAAATTTCATCCAATTATGCAACCACCTTGTAAGAGATATAGTATTAGCAAGGATAGGAAAATTTAAAACAACTCACAACATGAAATTCATACATTTAAGATTACTGTGGATCAAATTATTATATGTACCAAACTACTATTCAAGAAGATAATGCCTTCATACTACAATGAGGGATACAAGTCTAACAACCTGATCCAAAGTAGTTTCAATTCACATTCTAGTTGTTCTCTAGGATAAGTAAATCTTTTCTAAGACCACTCTGAGGCTTACAATACCTCAAAGCCAAGAGGGCACAGACTTCAACAAAGAAGGAGAGAAACAGTATCATCACGTACCATGAGCCTGAGGGGACCATACTTTTTTTCCTGAGCAGCCAAAGCATTTTTAAAAGGAGTTGGTGTCCTTGGTGTTGAACCCAAAAGAGATCTTCTCATTGTGGGACTTCTAAAACTATTCAAGCATAGAAAAGCATTCATACATGCATTTTAATATTTTAATATTTTGTCATTAGCAATGTAATAAAATTAATCTAATAGAGATTTTAAAATACCTTCATTTTCACAACAGATATCACCACCATGAATATGAAAGTACTGAGATCACCATAACATTATCCCATGTGTATTAAACTTTAATTTAATAATACCACCAGATGTTTAATGTAACAAACCTACCCCACATTTTCCTTTTGATCTTGTGGTGTCATTTCCTTGTGTAGAGGAGTCGTAATAAGAACTTTCTGCCCACAGATTGGAGTCGATGTAAACGCAGGATTTTCGAAGTTAAATTGCTCATTTCCAGAGCAAGTGTTGAAAAACTAAGTACAAGAAGGAAAAAAAAAAAAGTAACCTTACAGGACAAAATTTCACCATTGTGCTGAACAGCAAAACTACCCAAATTATATATATATATATCTGAAAGACTTTTACTGACAAATCCCAATACTCTATTCTTGACTTACACTTATTGTTGAAACCTTGATTTTCTTCTTAAAATCCCTACTACTTAATTAGGTCACAGAGACAAAAGGTCTCTATCAACAATTATTTGCATGAGAAAGTGGGAGCTGAGACACAGGTTGCCACTGCTGCTGCTGCCGTTCCCATCAGTCTTCAAAAGAGGTTGTTTAACGATATATTTTTAATATATTAATCCTTATGCAGATGTTTTAAGAAGTTTTTTGACATATTTATTTAGGCTACAATGTACTAATAGGGAAGAAACTACTTACAATTTATAACCCACCCACCAGAGTCTTCATGTTTAGCCATAGTTAAAAACACACTCACCTGTGATGGAGAAAATGGTAGTGTTTTCACTGGCGTCCGCTTTAGTGCAACATTGACGGCATCGTTACACAAGCCATCGTTCAGATCAGTAACTGGAGACTGCCCAACACGCAATCTCTTCTTCTTTCTCAGGATAGCAGGTGGATTGCTGAACTTACTTAAGTTGGAGGTTGTTGAAAAAACTGTTTCCTCGTCCCCACTGTGGTTTGTGACGCTGCTGTGGTTTTTGCCATCCAGCATAACGCCGACGTTATACTGGCACTCGGCAGCCCCTTCACTGTGCTGAAGCCGCATCACTTTTACTGGAGCTGGCTTGACAGGGGACACAACAGCCTCGGAAAGTTCAAAACAGGTATCACTCCATGCTACTGGATCCTATGGGGCAAGATGCAAAACACAAGCAGGCTTATCCAAGATTACTTCAGAATGTCCAAGCCAATCTATCAGCCCTCTACATCCACAAGCCATACACTGAATTATTCTCCCTGTGTCTTTCATACAATTCATGGATTATTTTAAAACACAGTTCTTTTAAAACAGGCAATAAAGTGCTTGGTAAGGCAGAAATTATACACAAACACAAAATAAGGTCATTTTAAGAGTATTTTACACATATTGTGTAAGCTGACATTCCTAACTAAACACTTATTTTTAACAAGGAATACAAACTTACAATTTCCATAAGATCCAGTGCCTCTGCAAATTCTGGAATGGTTTGTAGAGGTGTTAACATTCTATTTGCTTCTACACCCAAATACTTAGGTGGGGAATTCTGCTGAACAGGTGTGATGCGGGTCTCGTCCATGCTGTAGAAATTACTTGTTTGTTCCTCAAGGCTACTTAGTGTATTAGGCATACAATCCTCCATGATAAAATTTCCAGACCAACAAGACAAGCTTCCAGCTTGCTAAAAAGTTATGAAGAAACACGTTAATCTTATTCAAGTGAGATGTTGAAAAGAGTCAATTATGTGACTGCAGGGTGGAAAAAAAAGTAGTGTGTGGAAAGACTAAGCATAACTATTAATTTTGGCATTTTCAAATACTAATTATCTGTTTCAATTAAAGAAGTTAGTTTTCTGTTTACATTAACATGCTCAACATTCTCAAATTGTGTAAGATTTTTATCTTACCTCACATTCATATCTTATACACACTCACAACTTAGGTAATTATGGGCTGTATTGGAAGCCATCTCCGATGCAAGTTTCCTGTGTACTTGAACACCAGTATATTATGAGGTCATCTTCAGTACTCAACACTGAACTTCTAATTTTAAGATTAGAAAATGTTTCTAGAGTGTAAAATACTACGTGTCTTATCTGGGATTTTTTAAAGCAGATTTTGCATTAATAGTTAAGTAAACTTCTAAAAGGTTATCCCATTTCAATAGACTGCTTAGTACCCAATAAACAGATCTTAATTTTCACTGGAAATTTAGAAGCAAACCAAATTCTACTAGATAAGGAGAACTGCACTGTTTCAAAAGAATGCCAGGAATAATTCCACCACATAAAATCTGAAGTTCACCTGTAACCTGAACTAGTGATCAATATGGTTGGGTTAGTTAGGTGTCTGATATGCACAGCCCTCTGAAGAAATCAGTGACTGTCATCTGCAGGTCACCCTTATTCTACAGAATTAGGGAAATTCCACTGAATTTACACACAAATTGTGTACAGTGCATATTTCTTTAGTGTTTGTCATGTTCAAATGTGGATATTAAGTATTGCAAGCACTCACACTGAAGTTTGAGGAAAATACAATCGACAGGACATTTCAAAATCAAATGGGGCAAAACCCCCATGTATTTTTCACCTTTCTCTACTGAGCAGATGATCAACATTGCTGATCCATAAAACTGATCAAATGGCAATGATATCAAATGTGTCAGCTCCTGAAGAAGATTAAAATACTGGGTCTTAGGAACTGCCAAATTGCTGGTCATATTTCTGCTGTCTTCACAGTTTAGAAAACTGCACTAAAAACAAGTTGTCGCAGTTCTAATATATAGATTTCTGTTTTTCAATGCAACAGCCATAGGTTTGATTTTAGAGGGTCAGGTGAAAAAAACACCAAACTAAACCACACAACCATTACTGAAATTCTGAGAATTAACCTCAGTAATGCATATTCAAATATTTAGAGAAATTTACAGTTCTTACAGAAGACATTTGTTTTCTTCTGATTTCATTCTCTGCTGACATAAGTAGCAATTCAAGTTCCTTTATTTTCTTTTCTTTATCAGGATCATCATCAATAAATGGCTGCTGAAAAATTTAAGAAAGAAGCCATTACTATTTTTCACTTCCACCCTTCCACCACCTCTTCAACGTAAAGATTCTGTATTATAACACAATTTTAACAGGAATCCAGACAGAGAGGGAACAGAACTGTTCAGGTTGTACCATATTTTGTAGCACAGAAGTCACCCACCACTAAAACAACTCCAATTACCAGGAGATAGATCTGATGTTAAAGTGATGTGTAAGGTGGTATTTTAACTGGATTCTAATATAGCCTGTAAGTTATCAGCGTGCTAAAGCACTTTCTAAACTAAAGTCACCATATTCTATCTTTAATAGAACCAAGTGATGGCACACTTGTTTATATGTTTGTGTTTTCACATTCCTTCTACAATTCTGTGTTGTTTATCCTCACTAAGTGTGCAAGAAAGTGTTTCAAATGAGCATTTGCTGACACAGGATTTATACAAGCAATCTCACCACTACTATCAAAATAGAAAATTAACTAATTGGTTTTGATTGGTTTGTTCTTAGCCTCCTTAACACTTTCCATTATTGCTAGAAATATAGGTGAGGATATATGCTATCACCAGTTTAGAGAGTACTTCAAGGAGCAGAAAGTATCTTATACTTTTCTGTGTAGGGCAATCCAGACTGTCAGAAGCCATTTGAGGCTTTGTTGTGACTTGTATTCTTATACCATTATCAGGGAAGAAAATGCAACATGAAACAGATGACCTGCACAGAGAAACTTCAGGTTAGGTAGAGAGCTCTACAGAATTCCTCTATCTAACACAAAAATCCCATGTATTATTCCCCATGTCAAAACACTTATTTTACTAATTCCAAATTCACAAGAATTCTTCCAAGGTGTCATAGTAGAAACCAAGATCCATATTCATTCTGCACCACATGAGGAATTTCAGATATATTCCAAGTGAGCCCAAAAAAGCAAAGGGAAATAATATATGTAATTTCTATTTGTTTTAAAGTTTCTTAATTCTTCGGTATTTAGAATGTTGCAAAAGAGCAATTGATTAAAAGATAATTATCCATGAGAAAGAAATAAAACAAAATGAGAACAGAAAAGCACTGTGACTTACACTTCTAGCTCTAAGTTGAGTTTTTCAGATAGGGTTATATTTATTACATAAACATAAATAGTAAAGTCTTGTCCTTAAACCTCTCATAAGCTAGGTAATATTAATATCAGTCACAATTTAGCCTCAAGATTTAACAAGTAGACTATGTTTTGAGCCATATTTCTGTCAGAAATAAGCACAAACATCATGTTTCTGGGATATAGAGAGCTTCATTTTTCCTACCTAAAACTACCAACTACATCAGCAAGCTTACTTACAAAAGAACCTACATAAATTTAGGTGAATGATAAAGACTAACAGACATTTTGAAGACACACATCTTTTCCTTTTTGAATAATATGAATGATATTATGCAGTAAATTCTCTTTAATTTATGAAGGCTGTTAACAATTTACCTGAACTATATTGGAAGAAGATGGAGCATGTTCTAGACAGCTGCCTTCTGGTGAGGCATACTGATATGCTGGAATCTAAAAAGACATAAAACATTTTACATACCCTCAAGAAAAGGAGGCTATAAAATTATCTTCGTTTATTATAAATAAATTATTTATGGTTTACAAATCCTGAGTTTCCATAAAATCACAAAAATATTCAACAGATCTTCAATCTTTCAGATATGTTTCTTGTTTCAGACCAAATCAATTATTTGAAACTGGGAAATACATATTATTCCAAATTTTGAACTTACATGTGTCTGAACAGGCACATAAAATTGATTCTGAGTGTGCAAGTGTTCCATAGCCAGACAAGGTTGGGGCTGAAGTTCAGAAGAACTAGCACTTTCAGACTTTATAACACTTTGCAAATATCCTTCCTGTTCCACCTTTCTTCGCATTGTTGAATTCCAGTGATTTTTAATTGAATTATCAGTCCTAAAATGAAAGTATAAAACAGTGACTGGCTTCCATATCTCAAAATTTAATAAATGACACAACTGATAGGGTTTGTACAGTAGAGTAATCTGAAGCCACAAATCCAGAAAGCTCCAGCAGCTTAGACTGAAAGTTTTTTTATCAGTAGGGTTTTGGCATAATGACTAGAAAGCTACTCTTTTTAGAACTTCCTTCTACTCAACTTTAAGTGTGCCAGAAATTAAAAGCAGAAAAGGAGAAAGCCTTGGTTCTGACTGTAATCATGAGAGGCAACCTTTTTTTCTTAGATACTTATAATAATGTAATGAACACACAGTCATTTACCCTTCTGCTATAAATTTGCAGTACATGTAGCTAAGACAATCACCTCACTGTCCCACAACATAATAAAGGCACTTTGGCTGGTGTTTGCCACTGGAAGACATCCCTTCTAAAACTGACAGCCTGCAACCCCTACTCTGCAGTTTATGTGCAGCTTTGTGGAAGAACATCCTACCACCCCTTCATGCCCTTGATCCTGGAAAAGATAAAAGAGGCATGGCATTTTGACAAGCAGGCTGAAATCACTCTTAACACTAAACAAACCATTAAGTCAAGAGTAGACTATAACTGCATTACTGTCTAAAATACTGGCATTATTATTCCTAGCCTTGGGTAGAGGCACACAGAAACAAAAATTGGTTAACAGCCCATTCTTCATTTAAGGTGGACTGCAAGAAGTATTCCCCTTTTTCACCTCACTACTGTTGGACTCTACAATCTTCTAGGCCTATGATCTTCAGCAGGCTTTACTTAAGAGTGTCAGATTTATTGACAAAAAACAACCTAATAAATAGGAATTATTCTGTCAAACTCGTCTTCCCTCTCCGAAATTCTATTTAGATGCAACCCATTCTCTTCTTATTCCTCCAAAGGACTTACTGTGAGCCACAGATTGTGCATGTCATCAAAAACCAGAATTTTTAAGCACACATCCCTCATTACACCAAGATAACAACTGCTGACATTCCTCAGGCACAGCTAGGCAGTCACCTCTTGAACACACGAACTGAATTCAGAAAGGGACAGCTTAACACTGAATTTCAGTTAATGCTACAAGGTAAAAGAATTATTAAACTCTTCACACACTAAAATTTTGTTTTCCACAATCACAGAAATTGGCAGTGAAACTTGAAAGAAATATAAGGCAAACAATGCGTACAATTCATTCCTAACTTAGAGACTTCATGATAACCAACTAACTTTGCTATGCATGACTTTGGAAGGTTACTAAGATTTTCTTTTACAAGTGTCCAGTTCAACAAATGCTACACAAAAAAAAAAAAACCAAAACCAAAACCAAAATCAGGTCTTAAACCAGGAAAGTCACCCTCAAATGCATATTAATGAAGGCACTTTGAGATCAAGTTTGATATCAAATCATTTTTTTACTACTACCTGCAGTTAATTCATTTCAGCTCTCTTACAGAGGGTTTTTAAGTGATCAGGAGGAATCTGAAGATACCTTAAAACATTAGAGCTCTTTCTATGGGTTTTACATCTTTGTAAGAATACAGATCAAATACGAAGATTTTTAGCATCTATCAATATAACTATGTTTTGATGTAAGTCTCAATAGATACTCTCTGACTAACAAGTTAAGATTTGAAAGGGTACTGAGATGAGTACTTTTCATATACCAACATTTAACACAAATAGAGTTGAAAAGCACCTTCCAGGAAGAAGTTTTGCTATCTCAGCCCATCGGTTTCCCAAACGCTTGTGAGCTTCATAGATTATTCTGTCCTCTTCTTCTGTCCACGATGACTTTTTTACCTCAGGATTGAGATGGTTATGCCATCTTTCTCTGCACTGCTTGCCTATTCTTCCTTTCAGGTGTTTTGCAATTAGAGACCAGCGCTTTGGACCATACTTCTGAACTAATTCAATAACCTGGAATACAGATGAAAGCACATTGTCATTTCAAAACCTAATTTACCTAATCAAAGGCTGAGAACACTGATAAACTCACATTCTAGAATAGCATTATAATAGTCAACTGATATTAGGCCTAAGGAGGTAGACAGTGACTTGGGGGGATTAAAAATGATTATTCAAGAAATCAAAAAATTACTAACTCTAAATTCTCTGCATTTAGAATATAAGTATATACTGATGAAAACATTCATTTGGAAGTTTTCTCTCTATCATGCACTGCATAAGCTGACATTAGGAAAGGCCAAAAAAGAAACTGGTAAAGACATTTCATTTGACAATTTTCAACAATATTCATATGAGGAAAGACCCACACCTCTGCACCTAGAAATGGAATGGAGGTTGGGAGTTTTTACAAAGTAGAAGCTTTTTCTTAAAAGACTAATGAGAATTTTAAAAAAAATAGATTAGGAAGACCATATGCATAAACTGACAAACAGTAGTTTAAAATATCTTAGAACAGTCTTAAACTGTAGGAACAAGAAACCAATTTGAAATACCACAGGAAAGCTGTATTTGCATCTCCCTACCAGGCAGTCCAGGTTGTGCAGGCAAAAGGGTACAGTATGGATTAAAAACAGCGAGGTGAAAAAGAAGCCTAAAACACTGATAGCTTCTTTACACAGATAAATGGTTTCACAGAATATTCTGAGCTGAAAAGAAACCAGAAGGATCATCGAGTCCAACAGCCTATAAAGGGATCACTCTCACAACCTTGGCATTATTAGCACTATGCTCTAACCAAATGAGCTGATCTCAGTGTTGCAACAGTAAGTTATGAAATAATTTCCCTTATTCCCAAACACTTCAAGTCTGGTGGGCTTGAGGAACAAAATATGTAAACGAGACCTTTGATCTTTAGAGCTACAAAGAGATCCTCCCCAGCTTGGTAAGCTTGAATAATTCAGCCAGCAATCTCACTAATGGGAAATTAAATGCTTGAGCAGACCCGACATTCCATCTACTTAAGAGAGATTTTTTTTTTCTCATACATCATAACATAATAAAAGTATCCATGCCACAAGATGCATCAGACATCAACTATATGGAAATGGAACTTAAAAAAGAGTACACATTCTTAGCAGTCATACACCAATTTTATTAAAGAGCAGAGTATCAATTAGTTTTTGTTACCCTCTGATCTTCTTCTTTAGTCCAGGGACCTTTAATCAATTCCGGGTTTAGTACCTTCTGCCATCGATGCTGGCACTGAAAATCTGAACGATTCTGAAAGAGTTTTAGAAGACCAGTGTAGCTGTTAAACTCTCAAATACATAAAGCTGTAAATTCATTCTAGCATAAATTGTTAGCTTATTTCAAATTAAAATAATTTTTCTTTTTTTCTTTAAGAAATTCGTTATAATAGTTTGATTCTCCCTTATTTCTTATTCCATTTGCTTATAAAAAACTCTTCTCTGGAAAAAAACAACCTTGCATGAAGCACTAATCTAATTACTTCAATGTACTAACTTGATAGTCAAATTCAGAACTTACTCTTCTTTAAAGAAAAATTTGTGTCTATTTTTGTCCTCATGACTCCACACTTTCTCTGAACTTTGTGGTTGATCTATTTTTGACATTATCCAAAACTTAAATAAGGGGAGAAATTTTTTAGGAAATACTTTTTTTTTCAAATAAAAGAATACACTTTTTGCTAAATCCCAAATGAATGTATTCTCAGCTCTTCACTAGAGTGTTAAGGAAAACAGATTTAGATCAAATTTAGTTAACACATACTAATTAAACAACATTGTTTTTGCTGGTCAGGACAGATGGTGCTTTTCTGTAGCTTCACTAAGGATCTTTTGAAATATTGTTCCCAATTATGAAAGAGAAGTAACCTTCACTTAGCCTCCTAAAAACTGTCTATATGAAATGCTTAGAAATATGGTCCAATACTTAGAAATATGCAGGTAAGAGCCTGCCCCAGGACAGCACACTTTTTTAACACTGGGACATGGTTGTTTACTTGCTTCAGTGCAAGCTGTTGGATAGTAAGTACCAGTTGCAAGGTTTTGCTGGTCTTGTCTACCAAGTAAAGGTGTTACCATGCTAAGACAAAGTTAACGAAGTAGCAGTCTGCAAGACCAGAAAAAACACCCAGAACACTAACACCTGAAATTACACTGTTCCCAGTACCTTTCAAGCAGTAACTGTATGACTAAAAGCACACTACAGTTTTTTACAAAACATCATTTCCTGTTGAAGACAAGCTGTAAAAGACAGACTCAATATAGAATAGCTATTACCATTTTGACAAAAAACATTTTAAATTGTTGCCTCTTAGTACTTCTATCTTCCAGACATTTCTGAAATCATAATCCAATTTGGAGGGAAGAGCAAAACAAATGATGGAATGAAACAATATAATCGTTTCAGTCTGCCTTAGCCACAAAAAAAACTCAGAAGCGATTACAAGCTACACTCTCGCTCTTGAGAATGACCTTGAAGCCATCTTCACTTTTTTCGGGTAGAATGGAGGGAAGGTTTACCTGTGCCAAGTCCAGCAAAATAATGAGGGTTTACAAGCACAGCAGTTTGAGGGCCTTTACAATTCGAGATACCCTTGGTTTTCCTAGCAAAAAACCATCAGTAACAAGGTAAGTGTGAATTATGCCAGCCTCTATTATTTGGCTGTTGCAATAGGTTGCCTAAAAAGGCTGTGCAGGCTCCATCTGTGGAGATCATCAAACCCAAACCCTGTCCTGGGCAGCCTGCTCCCGCTGACCTTGCTTGAGCAGGGGCTGTGAACTAGATGACCTGCAGAATTTCCTTCCAACATCAATGATTCTGCAGTAGGCACCTGATTATGCACACTTCCTATGATAACTAGGGAATGTTTTTTCAACCTCCTTTGGGCCCAGCTGAATAACAGGTTTTTTGTCTCCAGAAGCATTTGATTTCAGCTGGATAATTTTCTACTAAACTGTTAGATCTGTTAAATGCAACTCCATACTACACCTGCATATCAGTACCACCAAATGTATTTTCAAACAGCTTAATATAAAAGCTTTTTGATTCTCCTCTGCTGTCCACTCATTTCACTGATTTTTATAAGGGGATAATGTACATGTAAGGAATATGCATTTGCTTATGCATGACTTAAATTTAGAAGCTTCAAGTTTCTTACCTGGTATCTATATTTTGCCACTTGGAAAAAAAAACCCAGAAACATCACAGTTGCACAAAAATACAATGAGAACTATGCAAAGTTATAGTTGTTCAGCATTTAGAATTCAAGTCTTTTTTTACCTGACAGTGGATTTTCATACAACCACATCATCCCACACAATATTGTAAAAACCTCAAAGGTAGAAGGAGATGTTATATTTTGATTTCTAATATTTCAATATCCAATACCACTTCTAGAAAGGGATTTCAGCCTTATATTCTACCATGTTTTTACAGCAGGCATTTTATAACATTTGTTCAGAAGAGAAACAAACACCATCAATTCTAGTTGTAGGCACCTTCTACCATTACCTCAGGGAAACAGTCATCACGGTAAAAAAAAATCCAAACCAAAACAAACAAAAAAAACCCAACAAACACAAACAAACAAAACACGTGTCCTCCTGTCTATGGCGGTTAAGAAATTCATGCCGCTCCTTTCAAGCAATCTTTCAGATGCAACCCACTCTCCTAACTGCTTCAGAAGCAACCTGTGAACTGTGGATATAGCCACCATGAGTAATAGAACCAGTAAGATACAGGAATATATTCCATAATGAAAACAAATAGCAAGTGTGAACAAAAGGTATTTTCGATCATTTCAGACTATCACTGAAGACTGAGCCCGTAAGGTTCTTCAAGGTCTGAGCTAGATCTCAAGCTCTGTTTTAGAAGAATCCTCTCAAATAGCTTTTATTATGTGCTTCTGATTCTATTTCACTTCATTTCCAAACTAGACATATAAACCAAAGTAAATAAACATTAAGAGAACTTAACTGAAAGAGAGATTCAACTTACTTGTAGATGACTAGCAATGAAAGCCCAATCATCTGTACCATTTTGTTCCACCAGCTTCTTTAGCCTTTCATCCTGTTAAGACATAACCTCAGCCAATAAATTTTACATGCTACCCCAACACAATACTAAATAATAACATATTTCATGAGCTAAGACCAGGTAGGGATCAGACTAAAGCAAAAAAAAGTATTACCTCTTCACGGGTCCATTTCACCTTGCTACATATCTTCTTCAAACCTTTTTGCTGTGGTACTTCATAGTCATGATCCATATATTGAAAGTCATCGTCTTCCTCACTGCAAAATACAACAGATGAGTGAAGATCAAAATAGAGTTTAAAATACCTCTGAATAACCTTTTTTTCTAATTACTTGTAGCTTTTTTCATATGGGACTTGCATGATCACAAGGTCTGCCAAGTATCAAATTAATTTTAATTTCAAGGCCACACACTGGACAGATAACTTATTCCAAGTCAAGATTTAAATTTGAAGTAAAAATTACTTTTTAAGACTCGCATATTTCTAATACCTTTTTTCATTTTTATTTTACATTAATGAGTTTATAGAGTGGTTTGTTAGACTGCAAAATACATTCACGATCCACCTCCATAAGTGAAACAACAAACACAACAAGAATGTCAAATAAGTAAATCTCAACTTGAGATTTTAAGTGGGCTCCTGACTTGACTGAAAGCATTGTCTCGGTGTTACAGGAATTAGATACAAATCTTTGAAGGCAGATACGTTCCAGAATAAATAACTTGGGCATCAGTGCTGAGGCTCAAAGCGCAGCCCCAGAGGGGCAGGGCAGCCAGGTACCTCCGGGACTCCGCGTAGATCACGCTCCATCTACTGGAGAAATGCGGAACTCCAGAGCCTGGATAAACAAAGCCTTCCAAACAGGCGGCACAGGAAAGTGTTTCATGGAATCATCGCTTAAACTTCTGTGTCAGTGACTCATGTTAGCATAAATTCAAACATGTGGAAACCTAGGTCTAACAATAAGAGCTGCAGTGCCCCTACATTAATTATACCAAAGGCACAAAGAAGGGACTCCCATCCAAATAAATCACTTAAATTAAAAGCAGTTTCACAGAGCAATTTTTTTCTCCATTTCATTATTGGTACAAAGTACAATAAAAATATCAAATTCAGGTTCAAAAGAAAAATTATTTCTGCTCATCCTTGACAATTACTTCAATTTTTCAATCAAAAGTATTTAAAAACCCTTCTCCAGCAATTAAATTAACCTGTGCTGGTGTCCCAAGAACAGATTCGATGGATGATCTCTCCATTACTTTCCAGAACACGCAATCATCAGCGCAGCATGCTGATTAACCACTAACACATTATTTGTTATTTCCCATTAAGTCTGTTCCCGTTAGCCACCAAAAACATACTTTATTCAAAAACATTACCACAGGATAGTAAGTGCCAACTCCTGCAGACTTGCTTCTACATCCTACATCAAATCTACATTTGCTCTACTTAGCTTCATGATGCAGCAGTAAAACATAAACAAATTAAAACTGCTGAGTTGCTGAAAGACAAGGCAGCAAACTTGTGGGAAGGTCAACAGCACGTTCTTCATCATACTTTCAAAAAAAAAAAAAAAAAGCTGCAAAAGCTTTAAGAAGTTTGCACTAAGTGGCTTAAGACTTAAAAAACCAGAAACTCAGAAGTAACAGTTTTTTCTGCCTCCCTACCAACTCCTTTCTTCTGTCCACAGATATTTGACAAACTTCAGGGATCTATCTTAGGACTGCAAAACCAAAATACACTTCTCATAATACCATTTCATATGAAACAGGCCACATAGTTCACTTACAACTAAAATCTGGCCTTCTTGTACAGCCCTTTATCAACAGAACCTCCTCACCCACCGCACAGCAGTGAGTTCATGAGCAGTCTCCAGTTCCGTGCAAGTCACGAGGATTCAGGAGAAGGGGCTCCGAGCACACGGCAGCGATGCCAGTGAGAGCACCAGGGCCAGACAAGGTGGGGCCCCGCGGGCAGCTGCGGCTCAGAGCTCTGCACTGGCAATTCTCACATCCCTGCACTGCCTGTGTCCCGCAGCCACACCGCTGCCACTGCCAGCCAAGTGCCATTAACCCCTCCTGCACCTCGATTCCACCTGAACAGCCACCCAGTCCCCAGTCTTGTTCAGACTAGTGCTATAACAGACTATAAATCAAATCCAGATTAATGTGGACTACTACTTTCAGTCTTCAATTAAAAATACAAGATTTTTAAACACATGGGGTTGTTATAGCTCATTTGAAAATTCTTTTGCAGCTATGAAACTGCTAAAATAGTGCACCAAAGTAGAAGGCAGCCACCAAGTTTCATCAAATAAGACATGTGGGACAATAAAGTATGTATTTTGTGAGATCTGTGCTAGGTGTCCTTGCAATTCTGAGTTGAGGACCATTAAAAGAAAAAAAATCAAGCCTGCAAATGCAATAACCAAGAGCAGTTTAACATTAAAGTAATATAAGATTAAATTTAATACCATTTGGTGCAAAACAGTTACACTTCCTCCTTACTCCACACCTAGATTAATTCTTGAAGTCACTTTTTTGTGAACTCATAGCTTCAATTTAGTTTTGGAGATGCCATCATCAGACACTGACACAACATCCGCCTCGGGCTACCAATCTCTAACCAAACCTTCCTTTGCTATCCACAACCCGCTGTACTTTCAATCATGAAATCAAAGCACTCCACAGCCATGGGAGATAATACAATCTTTCCTGTCAATCTAAAGCTTGCCAAAAATGAAACTACTGCGTGTAATACCACAGGTGAAAGTCCCTTAAACTACAAAATGCCGATCAGGAGTGCCAAGAAACACGCTGTCTCCGAGCTATTCCTGGAGACAGCCAAGCACAGACAGCTTCAGCAGTCAGCCTCTGCAAGCAAAGCCCTTTGTGGCTTACACAACTAGAACATAAAAGCATTGCTTTTTTGTTTTAGCTACAGTTTTGCACAAAAATATTCTCTTATAATTTTTTTCCACGTCAGAGCAAAACGCAGCAGCAGTTTTAACATGCGTAACTTTGAAACCACTCCCAATTCCATGACAAGTATCCATTCACAACAAACCCCAGATGCCATAGATAACTCACCAAGTATCCTTTCCTTTCTCAATCCTAATCCTTCTCTTGTATCTCTTTATAACTTTCCAGAAACTGATTTAGGACAAGAATAACCATAGCAACAAAACAGTTCTCCAAGATCCACCTTCTGAATACAAAGCAAAGGCACACCCATTTTCATATCAATATAACAAAAGATGTATTAAAGTCATCTAGGGCAGCTGCTGGAGCTCTTGTGCAAAAGGTTATCTCTCAGGAATATTTCAGGCTAGATTGTGGTATCTTCAGTCAAATATGTCAGATGAGAAAAAGTAGGTGCATTGAACATACTGAAAGAATCAACAGGCCCAAACCTTACGTCAAGGCTGTGCCAAAACCCCTCGAGAGGTGAAAAGAAAAAGGTGTTACTCCACCAAAAGGAAAACAACCGGCACGGAAAGCTACTGCGGAGACAACACAGCTGTTACTGACAAGCTCAGCTGCCCAGGTAAACTACAACAAAGACGACCTGAGCGAAAACACAGAAAGGCGGGATTTGTGCCCCAGAGGTGGTGCCCAGAAGTCCGAGGGAAGGGATACCTGAGAGGGTGCCGGCGGGGGGAGGGAGGTGGGCAGTGACAGCCGAGGCCGGGGCGGCGGAGGGAGGCCGAGAGCAGCGGTGAGGGGCGGGGCGGCACCTG